>SJYQ01005703.1:283159-348995 GCA_006410935.1 Redunca redunca | reverse complement strand
GGTCTGGTGGGAGGGAGGTGGTCCTGTGGGGTCTCCTCTGGGATTCCTGTGTAAATCAGTTTGGTCTGGTGAGCCCAGAAAGCTCTGGGGCTCAAAGATCCAGACAGGGAGCAGCTACTGCTCTTTCCTACCTCCCCAATCAGGGAAGAAGCAGTTGCCAGATGCGGAGATCCTGAGCCGTCGCTTCCTGCTCAGGAGGAAGTTCATCCCCGACCCTCAAGGCACCAACCTCATGTTTGCCTTCTTTGCCCAACACTTCACCCACCAGTTCTTCAAAACTTCTGGCAAGATGGGTCCTGGCTTCACCAAAGCGCTGGGCCACGGGGTGAGTCCCTAGGAGGGGCTCTGGACGTCTCTGGGCTGCATGGGGCACAGGTAGGCTGCTGCTGGTGGGGCAGGAGCCAGGGATCTGAGTAGACTCTGTCTCTGTCTTTAGGTGGACCTCGGCCACATTTATGGAGACAATCTGGAACGTCAGTATCAGCTGCGGCTCTTTAAGGATGGGAAACTCAAGTACCAGGTAGCACTGGGCCTGGGGCTAGGGTGTTGGGAAGGGCCTTCCATGGTCTCCCCTGGCAGAGGGTGTTGGTGGGGGGGCCTTGGTGGTGTCCTGTGGCGGAAGCTGTAGGTGCGTGGGGGGAGAAGCGACAATAAACCCTGGGAGAAGGTGCCAGGCAAGAGAAGCAGACGAGGAGCAGAGGTGGGCTCTCGTGTTCTCTTGGGAGGTGGATTTTGGGGCTCCACAGAAAATGGACAGTTCCAGTCTGCGTTTATTCATTTAATTATTCCACAATATTAATTGGGCACCATGGTGTGCCGGGCAGGTGAGCATGGCCGTGGTAGTCGTAAGCCCTGCCCTCAAGCCCACAGACACAAACCCTAGGGTACTAGTGCCACGAGGACTTTTTGTCTGAACTCGCACTGTCCAGGAATGTGAGGGCCACATAGGTGATTATCTCATGCACGCCTCAGATCTACTGCATAAGCTAGGTACCATTCGCCCTCTTTTATAGATGTGAGCCACGTCCAAGTTATTAAAAGTTTTCTAGTGGCCACATTAAAAAATGGAAAAAGCAACAAGCAATATTGATTTTAACAATATATTTTGAATTTAACCCAATATATCCAGGATATCCTCATTTCAACATGTATTCAACACAAAAATTGTCAATGAAATATCTCACTATTTGTGCTAAATCTTCACATTCTGACCCATATCTTACAGCACATCTCAATTCGGGTGCCAAGTTTTTCATTGGTGATTCTGATCAGCATTTAGATTTCATAAAATTTGCAGTTGAGAAAATAGATTCCCATGTCCAAGTTGTTCTAAGCATAAAGACTTTCCAATAGCTGGGGTCTTGATTTAAAAATGTAAATCTAAATGAAATTAAAAATCGAGCTCTTTATTCACATCAGCCACATTTCTAGTCCTCAGTAACTGCACGTGGCTAGTGGCTTCCACCCTGGACCATGCAAATCGAAACAAACAAAAACCAAGATGGAAAGTTCACTGCTGAATCTTTCGAGCTAAGAACAGTATCTGACACATAGTAGGTCCTCTATGTTTATTTAATGAGTGAATGAGGAAACTGCTATATAATTAATTACACCTGTGATAGCTGCCACAGGGAGAAGCCAGGAGAGTGTGCAGAGGCTGGGGAAGGCTTCCTTGGGAATTATGAATAGACCAAGAGTTGGATGAAGGATAAGGAGGAGGCAAGGAGGCCAAGAAGGGCCCAGGGCTGTCCAGATTCTCAGGTATCAAGGCTGGAGGGGGACAGTTGCTTGAGTGACTTTGAGGCAGTGAAACAAGGGAGATGCTGCTGGACATCTGATGAGCATGGGTCGTATTAAGGATTTCTGATTTCTGCCAAGAGCAGAGAGAAGACTTGGAAGGTTTTTTAAGCCAGGGTGTGATGCTAGATTTGGATGTTTTAAAGCAAGGGTGCCCTACCTTTTTGGTACCAGGGACCAGTTTCAGGGAAGACTATTTTCCCATGGACAGGTGGGAGAAGAGATGGTTTCAGGATGATGTGAGGGCCTTATATTTATTTTACACTTTATTTCTATTATCATTACATCAGCTCCACCTCAGCTCATCAGGCATTAGATCGTGGAGGTTGGGGACCCCTCTTTTAAAGCACTGCTCTGGCTGCAGAGCTGAGAAGAACGTCTAGAGTCACGTACAAGGGGAGTCAGGGTGGAAGATGAGGGTGGCTTGGAAGAGCATGGTGGCCATGGGGAGAGAGAAAGGGACTCATGTTAGGAGAGCTTTAGGAGATAGAATCTACAGGCCTTGGTTAGGAAGGCTGGACAGCTGCCCTGCGTGTTACGGGCAGCTGTCAGTAGGAGTGGGCGGATGTCAGCTGTGCAGGTGCCGGCACCCCGCCCCCTCCCCAGGTTAACAAGTGACTCCATCCCGCAGATGCTCAACGGAGAAGTGTACCCGCCATCGGTGGAAGAGGCGCCCGTGCTGATGCACTACCCCCGGGGCATCCCACCCCAGAGCCAGATGGCTGTGGGTCAGGAGGTGTTTGGGCTGCTTCCTGGGCTCATGCTCTACGCCACGATCTGGCTGCGTGAGCACAACCGCGTGTGTGACCTGCTGAAGGCTGAGCACCCCACCTGGGGCGATGAGCAGCTCTTCCAGACGGCCCGCCTCATCCTCATCGGTGAGGCCTCCCACCAGCCCTGCCCTGGAAAGTCACCCCCTCTGTCCAGAGAAGTGGGAAGTGGAGGGTTTGGGAACAGTGAGATTAGAATCCTGAGCAGGACCCTTCCCCTAGGTGAGCCTCACTTTCCAAATCTGTACAATGGGAATAATGATGCCTTTTTTTTTTTTTTGGCCACGTGGTGTGGCAGGTGGGATCTTAATTTCCAGACCAGGGATTGAACCCACATCCCCTGCATTGGAAGGCAGAGTCTTCACCTCTGAGCTGCTGGGGAGTCCTGGGAATTATAATGATTTTAAGGATTAGTTGATATGATGAATGGGAAAGTAATAGGCACATACAGGCCTTCAGAAAATGGGGTGCTGTGATAGCTGATTATTCAGTGGGTGGCTGGCAACAAATCTGATCAGCCACCCTGTCTCAGTTTCCCCATTGTACTGCATCCAGGAGCACTCGGGGGCATCCTCAGCAAGCACAGGTCAAACCCCAGCTTGCCTAGGCTTCAGAATCCTTGGGTTTCCTGCCCTGCATGCATCTGCCTTCCTGAAGGTTGGTAGCTTCTTGGTGACTCAGGGACAAGATATTTCTGTGTCGCCTACGGGGGCGACTCTGTAGCCTAAAATGTCAGATGGCTTCCTGCGTGGGAGCTTGGCCCCAAACACTCCTGTCCAGACCATATTCACTCTGAGTCACCAGTGAGTCCTTGCCTCCGCCTCTGGGCATCTCTGGGCATGGCTGTTCCCAATTTTAGTACCCAAGTCAATGGAGCCTGGAAAAGCCACGCATCAGGCATAGGAATGACCTAAAGAATGAGAAGGGGCTGGTTCAGAATTCCCAGGATTGCAGAGACTTTGACCAGAGAGGGCAAGTCTGTGTCTGCAGGCTGCCCAGCACACCGAGTGGTGATGAAGCTGTGGCCAAAGGCAGGACTCCGTGGGTAGGGCACCTCTAGTGCTTCATTCAACCCTCCCCAACAGCCTTATGACTCAGCTGTGATTATCCTTGTTATGAAAGTTAGGATGCAGAGAGGGTAGGTTCTGCAAGGCCTTTCAGCGAAGAGAGTCTTGAACCAGATCTGGTTGCCATCAGACTTCATGCTGCTTCGACCTTGTCATGCAGGGAGTAATTTCCTGTGTGGGGAGGGGGTGCGAGCCTTAGTCTGATCTTTTGTGACATGTGAGTTTGGGTAGGGGATTCCTACTTCTACATGTGTGGACCCTCTCTATTATGCCAGGCCCTGTGCCAGGCAGTACAGATATGTTCATTGTCTACTCCTCCTAGTGACCCTGTGAATATTATTATACTGATGTCATTATTTTTTTTTAAATTTCCTTTGTGACCATGTTTTACTTATTTTCTTATTTATTTATTCTTTGGCTGCATCATGTAGCATGTGGGAATCTTAGTTCTACCCCCGGTGCCCCGCCACCCGACCAGCAATCAAACTGGCTTCCCCTGCAGGGGAAGCATGGAGTCTTAACCCACTGGCCTGCCAAGGAAGTCCCTATACTGATGTTACTATAATACACATTTTACAGATAAGGAATTTAGAGTTAGTCACACAGCTCCAGCCCAGGTGGCTGGAAGTGGTGATGTCAAGCTTTAGACCTGAGTCTGGGCTGGCAATTCCAATGGCTCCAGCTCAGTTTGCTAAAAGTCCATTTGCCTAGTGGCTCATCGGCCAAAATGTGTTTCTTTTAATAGCTAGTTCACCAGTTTTCATTTTGCTATGGAAGATTTGTTTTGTGTCATCTCTGGCTCTTTGCTCAGAGCTGGTTCCTGAGAGGGTAGAGGAAAATTACTCGTAAGAATTTGATACCTAAGAAGATATGGGGATTATACTTGGGATGAGATTCACTTAGGTCTGCCATGTCCCTTGTTTGTTGCTATAGCTCCTAGAATGGTCTCTTGGGAGCTCCCATCACCCTCCCCGCTCAGGCCCGCTGAGATTCCCTCACTAAATTAATCTGCACTGGCCCATCTTTTGTGGCCTCACTAAGCCTCTTTTAATGGGATGGTGGCCACCATGGGTCACAAAACCCATTTTCAGATACTTCCTCTCCATGTCATGCTCAGCCAGGCCCGTGACCTCCCCATGGAACATGGGACTAGCAGGTGGCTCCTGTCTTGGGACAGGCTCCTGTCTTATCCTGCCTGAGAGAGAAGGTTCCATTTTCACAACAAGTGACAAAAAGACAAGGTGAAAGTGGCCCAACAAAGTCAAACCAACCTTAACCACGAGAAAGAAGTCAGACCAAGCCCTTTGCATGAGCCAGCCCGCTTCCCAAACCCGATGGCTGACTCCCTGCTCTCTGCTGACCCCGTGCCCCATCCTTCACCCTAGGGGAGACCATCAAGATTGTGATCGAGGAGTACGTGCAGCAGCTGAGCGGCTACTTCCTGCAGCTCAAGTTCGACCCAGAGCTGCTGTTCGGGGCCCAGTTCCAGTACCGCAACCGCATCGCCATGGAGTTCAACCAGTTGTACCACTGGCACCCCCTCATGCCCGACTCCTTCCGGGTGGGCCCCCAGGACTACAGCTACGAGCAGTTTCTGTTCAACACCTCCATGCTGGTGGACTACGGGGTTGAGGCCCTGGTAGATGCCTTTTCTCGCCAGCCTGCAGGCCGGGTGAGCCTCAGGGGAGCACAGGGGAGGGCAGCTGGGCTCTGGGATCCAAACCCCAGTTTTCTGTAAAAGGGAGTGTCACCCCTCCAGGGTGGTGGTGGGGCTCATTCCTTCATTCATTCTCTTGTTCTTTCATTCATTCAATGGTACCAGCCATTACTCCCAGGCGCTGGAGATACAGTGGTGAACAAGGTCAATGTAGTTCTTGGGTCCTTGTATTTTTTTGGCACATGCCACCCTAGTGGCTCATACAGTAAAAAAAATCTGCCTGCAATGCAGAAGACCTGAGTTCGATCCCTGGGTTGGGAAGATCTTCTGGCGAAGGGAATGGCAACCTACTCCAGTATCCTTGCCTGGAGAATCCCATGGACAGAAGAGCCTGGCAGGCTATAGTTCATGGAATCACAACGGAGTGACTAACACTCACACTCATTTACCCTAGAAAGGGCTTTTCTGGTGGCTCAGTGGTAAAGAAGCCACCTGCCTACGCAGGATACTTGGGTTTGATCCCCAGGTCAGGAATATCCCCTGGAGAAGAAAATGGCAACCCATTCTAGTATTCTTGCCTGGGAAATCCCATGGACAGAGGAGCCTGGTGGGCTATAGTCCCTGGAGTCGCAGCAGAGTGTTAGTGTGTAAATAACAGGATACCCTAGAAAGGAACAGCAGCTGTGTGATGACTAGCATCGTTAGAGCACTTACTATGGATTAGGTGCTGTGCCAAGGTCTTTCCTGATGTTCTCAGAATTCTAAGAGCAGGTTAAGAATCACATTATAGAAGCCCACATGCTCTGGGAACTTGGAGACAGTCTTCAGGCCCAGAGTTGGGGGTTGTGGATAAGGAAGTGATAGTTGAGCAGGGATCCAAAGGATGGATAGGGGTCTCCCAGGGCAAGAAGTACCATTTGTGATCTGGGGTCATTGTGTTAGGATGGAGGGGGTGGCATAGCAAAGGCCCAGGAGTCAGAGAGCATGGCAGTTTGAGGACCAAGAAGACATTCAGGGTATGGTAATGTTTGCAAAAGTGCCTACACAGAGGAGATCTTTATTAACTTGTAGGCCTCTGTTTTGGGCTGAAGTCCCCCTTGCCCCAAATTCACATGTTGAAGTCTTCACTTCCAAGACCTCAGCATGCGACTGTGTCCGGAGGCAGGGTCTTTAAAGAGCTGATTAGGGTAAATGGGGTCTTTGGGTGGGTCCTGCTATGACTGGTGTCCTTATAAGAAGAGGAGATTAGGATAAGGTGTGCACAGAGGGAAAGCAAAGGGAGAAGATGGCCATCTCTAAGCCTCGGAGAGGCCTGAGGATGAAACCAACCCTGCTGACACCTTGGTCTTGGACTTCTAGCCTCCAGAACGGTGAGGAAACATATTTCTAGTTTTTTGCTCATTTGTTTTTTAAGTAATTTATTTCTTTGTTCTTGGCTGCGCTGGGTTTTCGTTGCTGTGCGGGCTTACTCTGGTTGAGGTGTGCAGGCTTCTCGCTATGGTGCCTTCTCTCATTGGGGAGCACAGACTCTGGAGCATGGGCTTCAGTAGTGGAAGCCTGAGGGCTCAGAAGTTTTGGCTTGTGGTCTCTAGGGAATAGGCTCAGTAGTCATAGCACACGGGCTATGTTGCTCTAAGGCATGAGAGATCTTCCCAGACCCGGGATTGAACCTGTGTCCCCAGCATTGACCGCCCCACCCCCCTCCACCGCCAGGAAAGACCTATTTGTTTTTAAGTTTTTGCTCATTTATTATCTGTTTTTTGGCTGTGCTGCCTGGCGTGTGGGACCCTAGCTCCCTGACCAGGGATAGAACCCATGTCCCCCACAGTGGAAGCATGGAGTCCCAACCACTGGACCACTAGGCAAGTGTCTGTTTCTATTTGTTTAAGCCATCCAGTCTGTGGCACTTTGTTCTGGTAGCCCAAGCAAGCTATTAGTCCTACCCCTGGGATGTTTAACCAGCTCCAGCCTTAGTCTTCCCTTCCCCTTGTTTGGGTGCTCCCATCTCCTCCAACCTGCTGCTCTGTCTTCCTTATCCCTAAGCCCTACCATGAAGATGTGGCACCATGTGGGTTTCCTCCCGGTAATTTGACTGCAATTAGCATAGGCCGCCACCAGTGGGGTTCAGGTCTCTGTTCTTTGTGGGGGCACAGAAAGGAGCAGAGGCAGTTGCTTGTGTGTGGGGCTGTATGCTTTCCAAAGACTTTTCAAGCAGGGGCCCTGGTGATGTGTGTAAAGAGCCCTGCTGTTTCCTGACACCAGCAGAAGGACCAGCATCTCAGAGGTTCTCAGGATATCTCAGGATATTAAAGAGGGAGTGAGAAGTGATAAAACAGGGCTTCCCCCGAGAATTCCCACACAGTGTCGCACTGCAGGGTTACTGTGACCAACACTGTGATAGCTGCTTTGTATACATCTCGATTTCACCATAGCTATATCAGATAGATGCTTCCACCTTCCTCATTTTTGCATAGGAGGAAACAGACTTAGCATAAGTAATTTGCCTATGGTCCCTGTTTTTGTTGCCCAGGGCTACAAAAGGACCACAAACCAAGGGGCTTTAAGCTGCAGACATTTATCCTTTTCCTTTTTTATTTTTCTTCTTTGGAGGTTTAAAATATCACCTTTATTACTGATTAAGCTGATTCTAGAAAACTTAAATAATCTATGCTGACAAGCAGGCTTTTAAATACTAAACCCTCAAATTAGTCAAATTTGGCTACCATGATATGGAGGCATCGAAACAAGGAAAATATCTCCCAACCTCCTCCTCGTACCCCAGAATAAGGAGTATGAGAGGAAGCATACTCCTTGGTGTCAACTGAGTTCAAGAGCAGTAGCGAGGACTGCTTGTACAATGCACGCCTAGTTACTGCTCTAAAATTCACCAGTGATACTACGTCACTCCTCCTCTTCTGATAAGCAGTGAGTGGGAGAGGTTGGAAAAAGATGCTAAGACTGTTAGGCTACTGGGGTTTCCTCCATAAACAAAGGAGTGAAGTGAAATCATTAGTTGCTCAATCATGTCTGACTCTTTGTGACCCTAGGGACTGGGTTTTCCTGGTGGCTTAGCAGTAAAGAATCCACCTGTAATGCAGGAGACCCAGTTCGATCCCTGGGTCAGGAGGATCCCTGGGAGGAGGGCATGGCAATCCACTCTGGTACTCTTGCCTGGAGAATCCCTTGGAGAGAGGTGCCTGTCGGGTTACAGTCCATGGGGTGGCAAAGAGTCTGACACGACTGGGCATGCATGCACGCACACGTGGGCTGTAGCCCGCCAGGATCCTCTGTCCATGGAATTTCCTCCAGGCAAGAGTATTGGAGTGGGTAGCCATTCCCTTTTCTAGGGATCTTCTTCCAGGGATTGAAGCTGGGTCTCCCACACTGCAAGCAGATTCTTTACCATTGAGCCAGAAACATCCAGAAAATGAAAGAAATATTCCCAGCTGACACCTGAGAATTAATACCTGTTATTCATTGACCCACCCAAACCTCCATTAAACATTTATTACACATTACTAATATCTAGGCCATTAAAAGAGATCCATCTTTAAACATTTCTCTAGAAAGCCCTTAGAGTTAACTCCCACAAATAGTAATCATAAATTTTTTCTTTCTAGTTCTGGAGGCTAGAAATCCAACATCAAGGTTATACTCTTGGGCAGGGTCATACTCTTGCTGAAGTCTCCAGGGGAGAATTGGTCCTTGCCTTTCTCTCAGCTTCTGGTGATGACGGACAATGCTTGGGGTTCCTTGGCTCGTAGAAGCATCACTGCAACGTGGAGTCCTCCTTGTGTCTCTGTTTCTTCTTTTTATCAGGACACCAGTTGTTGGATTAGGGCCCACCCTAATGGAGTATGACCTTGATCACATCTATGTCCATATAAGGTCACATTCACAAGTGCAGAGGGGTTGGGACGTCAATGTATCTTTTGGGGACACACCCAAGTCAACACACAATAGCCTCCCAGTTCAGCTGAGATTGGCACCAGCTCCTGTTGGCTTTATCTCAGGGTGTATACTTTTAGCCAAGTATGCTTTTCCTCTTTCTTACCCAATTGTCCTTGTTTTATCCAAGCTGAACACTTTCTTGAGTGTTACTATTAAATCATCCAGAGCAATAGAACTTTCTTTAGACCTATGCTCCTTAACAGTTATGAATCAGATTTTCTGGAGTCCTTTTTTTTTTTTTTTCCTTTCGGGCTGTTGCTTGGCTTCCCAGGTAGTACTAGTGGTAAAGAATCCACCTGCCAGTGCTGGAGCTATAAGATATGTGGGTTTGATCCCTGGATCAGGAAGATCCTGTGGAACAGAGCACGGCAACCCGCACCAATATTCTTGCCTGGAGAATCCCATGGGCGGAAGACCTGGCGGGCTACAGTCCAAGGGGTCCCAAAGATTGAGACAGGACTGAAGTGACTTAGTATGCATACATGGCTGTGGAATCTTAGTTCCTTGACCAGGGATGGAACCTGGGCCCTGGGAAGTGAAAGTGCTAACCACTGGACCATCAGGGAATTCCCTTTGAAGCACCTTCTTTATCTCATCAGATTACCTAGGCTTTGAACCCCATTTCCGTCCCTTCACAGGATATTGTCCCTTGGTCTTGGAGTAAAGCTCTGTTTACTTAAACTAAATGTGCTTATATATTACACTTTTCAAGGTGAGATTTTAGCTCCTTCCCTGCTAACTTACAATTACTTTCCCAGGAGGCCTGGCAAAAAGAAGGAGAAGCAGATGGGGTCACCTGCATTCCTGTGTGCAACTTTTTCTGGTCTGGATGAAGTGACTTGATGCTCTGTGTTCCTACCTCCTAGCTCAGTTTCTCTTTTCTAGTGGCAGCTGGTTTTTAGGGGTTCACTTTTTAATACTAGACACTCAGTAAATTTTGTTTAATCTCAATTCTGCACTACAGAGAGTGGAAAACAATAGAAATAGGTTTTTCAGTATGTGTTCCTGCTGAGTTGCTTCAGTTGTGTCCGACTCTGCTGGACACTATGGACTATAGCCCACCAGCCCCCTCAGTCCATGGAATTCTCCAGGCAAGAGTACCAGAGTGGGTTGCCATGCCCTCCTTCAGGAGATCTTCCTGACCCAGGGATTGAACCCGCATCTCTTGTGTCTCCTGCATTGGCAGGCAGATTCTTTACCACTGGCACCACCTGGGAAGCCCCGGGTTCCTCAGAAAGATCCATTAAAAGACTAAATATCTTTATTCTGTGATCAGAACTGATTTGGGGAATGACAGACACGTCAGTTCTGCCAGGTAGAGTTTAAAAAACATCCCAGGAAAGTCATAAAGTTTTGGCCCCTCAAACTAGTGCTTGTCCATGAATCAGTTTATATCACTTAAAAGCTCAGAAACCTTTCTGCCTTCTACTTCCAGATCTGAAATGCCAGTCCCCTCTGCCTGAGCTCTTGACTGTGGCCATGTTGGCTATCTCCTCTGCAGAGTCCTAGTTGTTGTATCTAATACCTCCAGAACCTTCCTTAACAGGATGTTAGAGGTCCTCACCTAATTTCAAAGGGCTGGGGAACCATGTGTCCAGTGAAGGACTAGAGAAGTCCTCCTGGCCCACTCTACAGTCTCAAGATGAGGAAGCTGCTGGGACTTCCCTGGTGGCCCAGTGGTTAAGACCCTAAGCTCCCAGGGCAGGGGTGTATGGGTTCCATCCCTAATTGGGGAATTAACATCCTGCTTGCCGCTCCATGTGGCCAAAAATACAAATATAAATAACTAAATAAGATGAGGAAGCTGAGAAGCGTAGCCAGGCAGACCTAGGCAGGGCTCACAGCTTGGTGCTTGCTAGACGGAGCCCTACTTTCTACTCAGGAAGGATTCCTGACCTGAAGTTCTTCTCCAGGACAACATGGCTTGGCTCTCAGACCATCCCTGTGTTATCTCTTGGCAGATTGGTGGGGGTAGGAACATAGACCACCACATCCTGCACGTGGCCGTGGATGTCATCAAGGAATCGCGGGAGCTGAGGCTGCAGCCCTTCAATGAGTACCGCAAGAGGTTTGGCATGAAGCCCTACACCTCTTTCCAGGAGCTCACAGGTGAGCAGCTGCTTCCTGACCACGATTCCTGCCCTCCAGGGGCTCATGCTGAAGTGAAGGAGACCTCGAGGAAACAGAACGGGGTGATCCATGGTCCCATGCAGCCAGCCCCGTGACTGTGGGATTTGAGGGGTGTGGGAGCATGGTGCCAGGGCTGGCGAGTGTTGCAGATGACTCAGCCTGGGGAGAGAAGGTGGGTTCTCACCTGGGTTTGAAGGATAAAAAGGGATTTTCCAGTGAAGAACAGAGGGAAGAGCTTTCTAGGTGGAGGAACAGAAAGTACAAAAACACAGGGGTTAAAAAGAATGAGCCTTGAAAAGATCCTGGCCTATTCAGGAAAACAGTCCTAGGTGTGGCTGGAGCAAGAGGCTTGTGAGGGCAGAGGGTGGAGTTGGTGATAGGAGGCTGGCTCATACCGTGTGGAATCTTGGATTCTATGCTAAGATTTCGAGTTTTATTCTGTCTGAAGTGAAGTGAAGTGAAGTCGCTCAGTAGGGTCTGACTCTTTGCGACCCCATGGACTGTAGCCTACCAGGCTCCTCCTTCCATGGGATTCACCAGGCAAGAGTACTGGAGTGGGTTGCCATTTTCCTTCTCCAGGGGATCTTCCCGACCCAGGGATCGAACCCGGGCCTCCTGCATTCCAGGCAGACGCTTTAACCTCTGAGCCACCAGGGACTCTGTCTGGTGGTTCCTAAATCCCATTTATGGACCAGATTCCTAAAACTCACTTAGAAAACTAATTGAAAATATCAAATCTGAGAAGTCTCTTCTAGAGATTCTAATTCAGTAGGCCTAGACTTAGCACACAGGTGGTGCCCAAGAATATATATGTATGTCTGTATATATAGATATGTATATAGACACAATAGTATGTATACATGTATACATATGTGTGTATATATAAAACACAAATATGTATATAACACTCACATATATAACATATGTATTATATTTTTTATATATATAAATATTTGTTGTTGCTCAAGATACCCAGTTGCTGGGAAGCCAAGTTCGGAAACTCTTGTCACAGATGATGAGGAGCCACTGAAAGGCTATGGCCAGGGTGTGACCTGACCCCTGATGTGTACTGGTGCCCAATGGAGGGTGGACTTGAGGAAAGGGGTAGTGACGCTCCACGTCTGTTTCCCATGACAGTCCAGAGAGACAAACAGAACACTGTCGCTAAATCTTTATGTGAACTTGGACAAGTGTGAACTTGAAGCTCCAGTGGCATGCAAGGTCTTGGGCCAGGATAAGGCCTTGAAACCTGCCCATGAAGGAAACCAGATGGGGAGCTTCTCTCTGTTGTAAGGATCAGGTCGTCAGGGCACAGAGATATGGAGTGAGTCGTTTCAAGGTACACACTGTCTGGTTGCAGACCCAGGCCCTTGACTCCATCTGCGGTAGCAAATTCCTTCTCTCCAGGCAGGCCGGGAGCAGAGTCAGTCAGCCAGGCCAGATTTTAGGTCACCTGCTCATTTGCTCAAGTTGATCTTCTGAAGTCCCTTCTTCTCCCTGGAGTAGGGTGGACCTAGAATGTTCCCTCCTGAACCTTAATGGATGGCATCATAATTCTGACTCTGGCTTCCCCCCTCTCGCAGGTGAGAAAGAGATGGCAGCTGAGTTGGAGGAGCTGTATGGAGACATCGATGCTTTGGAATTCTACCCGGGGCTACTTCTTGAGAAGTGCCATCCGAACTCCATCTTTGGGGAGAGTATGATAGAAATGGGGGCTCCTTTTTCCCTTAAGGGCCTCTTAGGAAACCCCATCTGTTCTCCAGAGTACTGGAAGGCGAGCACATTTGGTGGTGAGGTGGGCTTCAACCTTGTCAAGACAGCCACGCTGAAGAAGCTGGTTTGCCTCAACACCAAGACTTGTCCCTACGTCTCCTTCCACGTGCCAGACCCCCGTCAGGAGGACAGGCCTGGGGTGGAGCGGCCACCCACAGAGCTCTGAAGGGGCCGGGCAGCAGCATTCTGGATGGTAGCGCTTCCTGCTCGTCGTTCCAGAATGCTGAGGGGTGGATTGTCTTTGATGTTGGGTTTCTGATTTGGCATCGAGAGCATCAGTGTGGACATTTAGAACTCTAGGTCTCTCACCCATGGTCTGGAATACTGTGGTTCTTGTTTGTCATTCTAGAATGCTGAATTCCTGGTGAACCATTGAGAATGTTAAGAGTGGTTATCCCTTCAGCATGCCAGAACACTGGGTTCCTGGGTAACTACCTAGAATGTCAGATTTCTAGTTGATCTGGAATTTAGGCACTCTGAAATATGGGACTCCTGACGGAATCATTTGGAAAGTGAGAGGGTTCTTATTTTGCATTCTAGAATTCTGGGTGGCTCTCCAGAATGTCGACCTTCTGACTGGTTATCCAGAATGTTGTGCTCCTAGTTGCTGATCCAGAACAGTGGCTGGCATTCTAGATCAGTCCTGATCCGAATGTCTGGAGTGTTGAGAATTCATTTTCCTGTTCAGTGAGACAGCCACGGAGCAGGAGGATCTCATGTCCTACAAGAACGCATTGCCTGGATCTGTGCCTGCATGGAGGGGGCAAGGAAGTGGGGGTGTTCGTCTTCTCAGTGGGACCCCAAATGAGACCCTGGATATGGAGAAAACATGTGGCTTTCTCCAGGCTGTTGGTTGGAAGCCACCAGAGCTCTGTCCTCATCCAGGTCTCAACTCACGGCAGCTGTTTTTCATGAAGTTAATAAAATGCTTTTTCCAAATTGCCTGCTATCTGTGTCTCTTTTGATCCCATCCCCAGAAGCAGGGATAATACGGAAGAGACTTTTCTCCTGACCACAGGCCACATGTGCTGGAGGTTTGCAGGAGGAGATTTTCCTCTGGGATCCCCGGGGCCTGTCACTGTCTAGATCTTTCATCACTGATGTTTCATCCTGCCCCTCCCACCCCCACCCTCCTGACATGGGTTGCTGCTGCTGCTGCTGCTGCTAAGTCCCTTCAGTCATGTCTGACTCTGTGCGACCCCATAGACGGCAGCCTATTAGGCTCCTCTGTCCCTGGGATTCTCCAGGCAAGAATACTGGCGTGGGTTGCCATTTCCTTCTCCAGTGCACGAAAGTGAAAGTGAAGTTGCTCAGTCATGCCTGACTCTTAGCAACCCCATGGACTGCAGCCTACCAGGCTCCTCCGTCCATAGATTTTCCAGGCAAGAGTACTGGAGTGGGTTGCGATTGCCTTCTCCGGACATGGGTTAGGCATTGCCTTTTCCAGGCTGCTCTCCTAAAATACACAACTTCCCAGCCACAGGAAACGTGGCATTCAGTTCCCACAATCTGATTAGAGCAACTTCCTCTCTTACTTAGCGTGTAGCAGGGCTGAAAGGCATTTGGGGAGGAGAGCATTTACTCTGTGCCAGTTTCACATATTTCATTTCTTGGTTATTTTCAGCCCAATAGTGTGAAGTTGGTGGTATGATCCCTGTTTCCAGACCAAGGAAACGAGGACTTCCCTGGTGACCCAGTCATTGAGACTCTGCACTTCAATGCTAGGGATGTGAGTTCCATTCCTGGTTGGGGAATTAAGATCTCACATGTCACGTGGCCAAAAAAACAAAACAAAAACATTTTAAAAAAGTGAAAAACAAAAAACAAGGAGATGGAGACTTAGGGTGGTTAAGTGACATGCCCTCAACAAGCCAGAGACAGATTGGGACCCAGGCCTGGATGAATCTAAGGCTGTGCTCATTCCCCCATCTGGCTTCCTCTTGCTTCCTGGTTTGACTCACCTCCAGGCCTGATCTTGTTTGTCTGGCTCAGGGTCAAGGGCAGAGGTGGGATGTATCGTCCACCTTACTTGCAGACTATTCGTTCAGTCACAAATGTTTATATTCCTAATTGCATGCTAGTTACTGTCTCAGACTTGGGGCTACAGCAGTGAGTGATCAATAGATAAGGCTGTGCAATACGTCATTGTGGTTTATTTCATACATTGTACAGCACACTGAATGTAGCCACTATTTTATAATAACTTTAAATGGAGTATGGTGGCTTAGATTGTAAAGCATCTGCCTACAATGCGGGAGACCTGGGTTCGATCCCTGGGTTGGGAAGATCCCCTGGAGAAGGAATTGGCAACCCACTCCAGTATTCTTGCCTGGAAAATCCCATGGATGGAGGATCCTGGTAGGCTACAGTCCATGGGGTCCCAAAGAGTTGGACATGACTGAGTGACTTCCCTTTCACTTTATTTTATTTTATTTTTTTGTATTTAAAGAGTGTTTTTATTTTTTTTATTTTTTAAATTTAAAGTTTATTTTACTTTACAATACTGTATTGGTTTTGACATACATTGACATGAATCCACCATGGGTGTACATGCGTTCCCAAACATGAACCCCCCTCCCACCTCCCTCCCCATAACATCTCTCTGGGTCATCCCCGTGCACCGGCCCTAAGCATCCTGTATCCTGCATCGGACATAGACTGGCGATTCGTTTCTTACATGATAGTATACATGTTTCAATGCCATTCTCCCATCTCTTCCCACCCTCTCCCTCTCCCTCAGAGTCCAAAAGCCCGCTCTACACATCTGTGTCTCTCTTCCTGTCTCGCATACAGGGTCATCATTACCATCTTTCTAAATTCCATATATATGTGTTAGTATACTGTATTGGTGTTACTTTAAATGGAGTATAATCTTTGAAAATATGGAATCACTATGTTGTACACCTGAAATATAGTAAATCAACTCTACCTCAATAATAAAATAATAATTAAGAAATGTCTCCTATAAAGTTCAGAGTCTTAAGAAATGACAGGCTTCAGCCTGCATGGAGCTCACATTCCAGCCAGGGCAGAGCCGACAATAAAGAGGAAAACAAAGAAGGGAGAGAACTCAGGTGAGTGTGATCTCCCTTCTAACTCACACTGTCCTACCCTGCTTGACTCTGGAGCCCTCAGGCTCTGCCCAGCCACACAGACCCCAGTAGCCAGCAATGAGGGAGGAGAGGTCAGAGGGATGAGGTAAGAGGTTGGAAGAGCTTCTTCATGCTCCCATTTTGGGTTTAGAGTTCCTTATGAGAAATGATGACAGAAACAATGCAGGAAATTGGGGTCCAGGCTGAGGGTCCCTGGCTGGGTCTACTGTCTTGTGGTCCAAAAAGTCCTTGTCTCTCCTAAGCTGACTGGGGGCTGCTTCCATCATTTCTCCCTGCTGCTGCTGCTGCTGCTAAGTCACTTCAGTCATGTCCAACTCTGTGCGACCCCATAGACAGCAGCCCACCAGGCTCCCCTGTCCCTGGGATTCTCCAGGCAAGAATACTGGAGTGGGTTGCCATTTCCTTCTCCAATGCATGAAGGTGAAAAGAGAAAGTGAAGTCGCTCAGTTGTGTCTGACTCTTAGCGACCCCATGGACTGCAGCCCACCAGGCTCCTCCATCCATGGGATTTTCCAGGCAAGAGTACTGGAGTGGGGTGCCATTGCCTTCTCCGCATTTCTCCCTGGTCCTGTTGAATTAAGAGAATGCAATCCTTGCCTGCTTCCCCAGCTGCTCTGATGTGGAAGGACCCTTCGGGTGCTGTAAGTGGGCATGGCAGAGCTGTGTCTTGTCCTTGCTGGGCCTGTATTTATTTCCTCTCTTCTGCTAATACTTTGACTTTGCTGAGAATCCTTCCCTCTGTGTTAATTTCAGTCTTGCTGGTTCCGTCCAGGGTCCTTTCCTGGCCAAGAGGTGGGCCTGTGAATCCATCCTGGTCGATGAAACACCCTCTTTTTATACACCGGCCCCTGTGTAGAGTTGCATGGAGACTGAGAACACTGGGTTTTCCCCCACAGCTGGGCTCTCTCTCCTCTCTCTCTCTTTGTTTTGGCTGTGCCAAGCATCATGTGGGATCTTAGTCCCTGACCAGGGATTGAACCAGTGCCCCATGCATCTCCCCATTGGGAGCATGGAGTTTTAATCACTCGACTGCCCCAGGAGTCTCCACAGCTGGGCTCTGAAAACACTGTCCATTTGTTCTTGCTTTCAACATCTCCAGGGAAGGCTGGATTGCTGACCTTCTCAAAATGTTAGCTATTCCTTCCATCCTGGGGGGGCTGGTCCATGAAATCCTCTGTCACTTAAATTGGGCAGAATTGGGAGTCTGCTGCTTGTAACCAAACATTAATAGCTGCTGACAGATGCAGTGGATGGCTCTGGAAGGAATTGAATCAGCAGAGACACAATCAGTCTGGAGATTTAGAAAAAGCAGCCTTGGGTAGGGTGGATGGCAGAGTAGAGCAGGAAGGACTGCAGGGAGGCAGAACATAATGAGGCTGTGGCTGTGGTCCAGCTGAGACAGGATGGCAGCTGGGTGCCAGGTGAAGGGCTGTGGCGATGGGAGGATGGGATAGATCCTGCTGCTGCTAAGTTGCTTCAGTCATGTCTGTCTCTGCTCGACCCCATAGATGGCAGCCCACCAGGCTCCCCTGTCCCTGGGATTCTCCAGGCAAGAACACTGGAGTGGGTTGCCATTTCTTTCTCCAATGCATGAAGGTGAAAAGAGAAAGTGAAATCGCTCAGTTCTGTCCGACCCTCAGCGACCCCATGGACTGCAGACCACCAGGCTCCTCCATCCATGGGATTTTCCAGGCAAGAGTACTGGAGTGGGGTGCCATTGCCTTCTCCTAGGATAGATCCTAGAGATAGTCTTTTTTTGAATAAAGGTTCCTAGATTAGGGGGACTTTGTTTGTATGGACAACTGTGTGTAGAACTTTTGTAAATAGGAACTCTGTCAAACTTACCAAGAAGACTTCTTAAGAATGAAGGATCTTTGCAACACTGTTTACAATAACTAGGACATGGAAGCAACCTAGATGTCCATCAGCAGATGAACGGATAAGGAAGTTGTGGTGCGTATACACAATGGAATATTACTCAGCTATGAAAACGAATGCATTTGAGTCAGTTCTAATGAGGTGGATGATACTGGAGCCTAGTGAAGTAAGTCAGAAAGAGAAACACCAGTGCAGTATATTAACGCATATATATGGAATTTAGAAAAATGGTAATGATGACTCTATATGCAAGGCAGCAAAAGAGACACAGATGTGAAGAACAGACTTGGGACTCTGTGGGAGAAGGCAAGGGTGGGATGATTTGAGAGAATAGCATTGAAACATGTATATTACCATATGTAAAATAGACCATCAGTGCAAATTTGATGCATGAAGCAGGGCACTTAAAGCTAGTGCTCTGAGACAACCCAGAGGGATGGGATGGGGAGGGGGGTTCAGCATGGGGGGACACATGTGTATCTGTGGTTGATTCAAGTCAGTGTATGGCAAAAATCACCACAGTATTGTAAAGTAATTAGCCTCCACAATTAAAATAAATAAATTAATTAAAAAAAAGAATGAAGGATCTTTAAATGTACACCCACGGCTGATTCATGTCAATGTATGGCAAAAACCAATACAATATTTTAATTAGCCTCCGATTAAAATAAATAAATTTAAAAAACTTTCTTGTTGGAGTATAGCCAATTAATAATTTTGTGAGACCTTAAAGGGACTCAGCCATGCAAGTTCATGTATCCATTCTCCCTCAAACTCCACTCCCATCCAGGCTTCCACATAACATTGAGCAGAGTTCTTTGTGCTATACCAAAGTCCTTGTTGGTTATGCATTTTAAATATAGTGTGTACATGTTCATCCCAAACTTTCTTTTTCCCCTGTCCTTCCCTGCTGGCAACAACAAGTTCACTCTCTAAAAGTGAATCTTCTTCTGTTTTGTAAATAAGTTCATTTGTATCATTTCCTTTTAGATTCCACATATAGGGGATGTCATATGATATTCCTCCTAGGAGTTGTTGTTTAGTTGCTAAATTGTGTCCAACTCTTGCGACCCTATGGACTGTAGTCCTCCAGGCTTGTCTGTCCATGGGATTTCCAAGGCAAGAATGCTGGAGTGGGTTACCATTTCCTCCTCCAGGGGATCCTCTTGATCCAAGAATTGAACCCACGTCTCCTGCATTGCAGGCAGATTCTTTACTGCTGAGCCACCAGGGAAGCCCTCCTAAGAGTGAAGGATCTTAATGTTCATAATTTGAGTGCTCATTCCTGGAATTTTGATTTGATGGGTGTGGTGATTCATTTTCTGTGTCAACTTGGCTGGGCTACAATTATTTAATCAAACACTAATCTGGGTGTGGCTGCCAAGGTATTTTGCAGGCTACTTAATATTACTTAGTAGTGCAATCAGTTGATTTTAAGAAAGGAGATGACTCTTGATAATGTAGCTGGGCCTCATCTAGTTTGAAAAGCCTTAAGAACAAAAGCTGATGCTTCCAAGAGAACATATATGTATGTAACTGAATTTTATATATAATGCATATATGTAATATATATGTAACAGAATCATTTTGCTGTATACCTGAAACTAATATAACATTTTAAATACATCTACTAAAAATAAAAATAGTAGTAGAGTGGATTTAAAATTTTAAATTAATTTAAGAATAGTAGTAGAGTGGATTTAAAATATTATATTAGTTTCTGGTATACAACAAAGTGATTTAGTTACATATATATTACATATAAATATTATATGCATATATTCTTTTCCAGATTCATTTCCATTATAAGTTAATACAAGACTTTGAATATAATTCCCTGTGCTATATGGTAGGTCCTAAGTCGTTTACCTATTTTATATATAGTAGCATGTATCGGTTAATCCCAAACTCCTAAATTCTGCTTCAAGAGAACAATATCAACTCCTATCTGAGTTTCCTGCCTGCTGGCCTGCCCTATGGATTTTATTCTGCCCTTCTGGGTTTTGGGCTTCCCAGGTGACTGAGTCGTAAAGAATCTGCCTGCCAATGCAGGGGTCACAGGCTATAGGAGTTCGATCCCTGGGTGAGGAAGATCCCCTGGAGGAGGAAATGGCAACACATTCCAGTATTCTCACCTGGAGAATTCCATGGACAGCGGATCCTGGTGGGCTACAGTCCATGGGGTCCCAAAGAGTCAGACAAGACTGAGTGACTGAGCGCGCTGTGGATGTTAGACTTTCCAACCCTGACGATGGTGGGAGCCAATACCCCCAAATACAGCCATTTGTATCTCTGGTTTTATGTCTAATCATCTCTATATATCTATCTCCTGCATATACATATACACACATATATTTATATTTATATCATTTCTGTATATCTATCTCTCCCATGTACATACATACATATATACACACACACATTCGTACATATATACATAAATACATACATACATATGTAAATATATGTCCTATTTTGCTAAGAGCCCTGACTGGATCACCCACTGTAGCATTCAGGGTTCTCCGAAGAAGTAGAACAAATGGGTGCCTCCAGCCCATTTCAGCAGGAAGGAGTTTATTAAAGGACATTGTGTAGCTCATGGAAACAGCTACGGGACCAGAGAACGAGGCTCAGAGGCTTCACACCCAGGAACAGCAGCTCCCGCCCCAGAGAAGACACCTCTGCTGCTGCCACGGGACACAGACATCTCCAGCTGCACCTCTGCTGGCCAAACCCCCCCGCGGCTGCCCCTTAAAGCTGGCTGCTGCTACCCACCCCTGCCAGAAAATGCATTCATTCTGCACAGTGCCTGCTTGCCCACTTCCCTCTACTTCAAATTCAAGTTACTTTTACTTCACGTCTGATTGTAGAGCCTACCTCACAAGCCTGCACTCTGGCTCCAAGAGGAGGTGGGAAAGTGAGCTTTCTGGCTTGAACATTGGGAAGGAGGGACCCATAATGTGGGTTCGTCTCCATCCATGGGAGGATGTTCAAAGGGGCTGGCAAGCAGAGGTAGTCCACCTTGGTGGATCTGAGTTTTTAAGTTCTGTTTTGTCCCTGAGAACACTGCAAAGAACATCACAACTGTTGACCTGACAATAGCTCAACATTATTGCCAGCCAAGAACTTACCAAGTGAAATCACAGAAGTGCAGAAGATCAGAGATATAGCACGCAGTATACAGAACACTACTGTGATACAGAATGTGCCCTTTTGCGTCTGACATTTTTGCTCAGCATATCAGTTGACATCCATGCTGCTCTGTGGAGCAGCCATCTGATATTCTTTATTGCTATGTAAATATCTAACGTATACCACAGTTAACTTAATCTTTTCTGGTCAGTTGTCCATAGACAGTTTGGTTGTTTCTTTCTTTCTTTTTAAATTATTGTGAATAAAGCTGCCTCTAGGGCAGATTTTAACCCTTAAACAAGGACTCTCTTTTAAAGAGTCATCTTTTAAACTAAAAGAATAAAAAAAAAAGAAAATTTAAAAAGAAAGAAAAATAAACTAAAATAAAAATGTCATCTTTTCACAGATGTAGAGAATGGACATGTGAACCCAGGAGGGAAGGGGAGAGTGGGACAAATTGGGTTGACACACAGACACAAGCAGGTGTAAAGTAAATAGCTAGTGGGGAGCTGCTGTATAGCACAGGGAGTGTAGCTTGGTGCCCTGTGATGAACTAGAGGGGTGGGATGAGGGTGGGAGGGAGGCTCAAGAGGAAGGGGATATACATATACATGCAGCTGATTCATTTTGTCGCACAACAGACACTAACACAACATTGTAAAGCAATTATACTCCACAAAAATAAACGAATAAAAAAGTCACCTTTCAAACACATTTATTACGGGAAATGGTTCCTGTTCTCTATTTAAAATCCCCTGCTAGTCTTTTTTTTGCTTTGTGACCTGATGGAAAGACCCAGTGGATTCAAAGTGGGACATGCACCATTGGATGAGGGGAAAGGGAATTAAATATTTAAGAGCCTACTCTGTGGCATGTACTTACCTGTCATTTTCATTAACTCTTACCAACAGCCTATGAGTAGATTTTCCTGTTTCATAAAGGTGAAACTAAGATGCAGAAAAATCAGGTTACTTGTCCAGAGTGGTACAGCTACAAAGTTGTGGGAGGCAGCAGTGTAATTCCAATGTGTGGTCAGTTTCCACCACATGCCCTAATGCTCAAGACCTCCAGAACCAGAGACTCAACAGGGATAGGCGTGGGGTGAGGATGAAGGGTGGAAGGTGCAGTGATGCGGTGGGCATTGGTGATGGTGATATACTTCCAGATGATTCTGTTGATGAGCCTCAGATGGAGACCGTGCACCCCACTGGGCTGCCTCTTGGTCATTCATTTCCTCTTTACATGACTGACGTTTTTTTCTTTCCTCTCCTTGTGACTCACTTTTTCCAGGCTTGCTATCTTCTTTCTGATCTGCGACTTGCACTCTGCACGCCGTGATAATGTCCACCGAAAAGCTGTCCCCACAAACCTCCCATCTGTGGCTAACTTCCCCGCCCCGCCTCCCTTCTGGCCACTTTGGGTGAAGTCCCCCTTCCCTCACCACAGGGATACTCGAGTGCCTGCTCTTGTCTTAGTTCTCAGTTTTCATCTCCATAGGAGGGACTCAGGACAGATCCTGGTTTCTACCTCCTCCCCACTCACCCTGTGAGGTAGAGAGGTGGGAGGGTTAGCAGGGCTTTCCTTGTTTGTTTCTTTTGGACATAAAGGTGACCACTTTAACCACTTTAAAGTATACTATCGAGTGGCATTTACTGCACTCACTATGGTGCAGTATTTAGTTCCAGAACATTTTCATCATTCCAAAAGGAACCCCTGCACCCACTGAATAGTCACTCTCCATTTCCTACTCTTCCCCTACCCCCGCCCGAGCTGTTCATCTACTCATCATACTAATCTCATCATACACAATATCTTATTAATTATCATGAAAGCAGCTCTGTGAAATTGGGGTTCTTCCTTGTATTTCCAGATTAGATGACTGAGGCTCAGAAAAGAGAGATTTCTGTGAGATCATAAAGCCTGTAAATGGCAGAACCAGGAAGAGAAGCCATGGCCAAGTGCTGTGTCCAAACTGTGCTCACTGATGACCCAGATTTAAGAGGCCTTTCCTGTGATGAACATGGCATACGTCTGAGTGGCGCCTAAGCTCCATATTCTTTCCATTCTGAAGGTCAGTGGTCACACACACACACACACAAATGCAGTTAGCACATGTTCAAATGATTTAGGCTTTTGGAATTTTCCAGGATCTGGGATGCTGGCTTGAGGGAAGTAGCTTGGTGGCAAGATCCCAGATAATGTGACCCAAGACACTGTCGGTCGCCTTTTCAAATCTTGGAACCGCACGCAAGGCAGCAGAATAAGAAGAAATGGAGTGATTCCAAATGTGGCCCAGGCTGAGGGGGGTCCCATGAAGGGGAAGACTCTAATGAGTACCAGATGCCTAGGTCTTATGTGCTGGGCATCTGGACTCTCTCTTCAAGAGCTTGAGCTCCTGGTTCCCAGACCGCGTAGACTGACTTCCCTTGTGGTTCCAGAAATGGAAGAAGCAACTGCAATCTCCTTTTGCACAGAGATTTAATAGAAAAGTTACAATTGATATGCCATCAACATTTTCTTGGAAAATGTTGCTATTAAGGCTAATAGAAAACCTCCTTGCTATTAAGGCTAATCTTTTCTGAACACTTCATCCTATCTCCTACCAAACAGATTAAAAACGCATCCATATGCCACAGCTAACATACTTTCCATATGTATAGTCTACATGTATTTTGAGGTGGGTTTTAGTTCACTTGTTCATAACGAGTTGATAAGCTGTGTCCAACTCTTTGCCACCCCAACGGTGCTCCGGCACCTTTGTAAATAATTAAGCCACTCCATGTGTGTGGGTCTATTTCTGGACTCTGCTGTTTCACTGATTTGTTTATCCTATGACAGGACCACACTGACTTTTAGCTTTATAATAAGTTTGTTTTTTTTTTTTCAGTTGGGATATAATTGCTCTATGGGCTTCCCAGGTGGTGCAGTGGTAAAGAATCCACCTGCCAATGCAGGAAATACAAGAGACAGCTTCCATCCCTGGGTTGGGAAGATCCCCTGGAGGAGGAAATGGCAACCCAATCCAGTATTCTTGCCTGAAAAATTCCATGGACAGAGGAAACTGGCAGACTATAGTCCATGGCATCACAAAAAGTGGGATGTGACCAAGACTGAGCCAAAGGGTGATAATTGCTTTACAGTGCTGCATTAGTTTCCGCCGAATAATGAAGTGGGTCAGCTGTATATATGTACACACATGCCCTTCTTCTTCGACCTCCCTCCTACCCTCCCATTCCACCCATCTAGGCCACCACAGAGCACTGAACTGAGCTCCCTGTGCGAAACAGCAGAAGGCTGCCAGCTAGCTAGTTTACACATGGCAGGGTGCATGCATCCGTGTAAGTCTTGAAATTGTTCACTGCAATTCTCCAACTTTCTTTTCCTTTTTAAGATTAGCTTATTAGTTATATATTTTAAACCATTCTCTTAGTGCTTACCTTAGACATTATAATGTATATCATTTACTTATTAAAGTCCCATATATATAATTTTTTTTTTTACCATGTCCTGGTAAATTCAAGAACTCTAGGATATTTGAACTCCATTTCCCTCTTCTTGCCTTTTATGCTATCGTGGTAATATATTTTAATTCAAAATGTATTTTAAACTTCATAAGACACCCTTACTTTTGGTTAAACAGGCAATATTCACTTTTAATGAATATTAACTCATTAATATTCATTTACCTGTATTTTTGCTCTTTACGCAGTGCTTCATTTCTTTCTGCGTTTGTGCTTCCCTCTGGGGTCATTTTCCATTACCCTTTAGTGTGTCCTTTTGTGAAACTTCTAGTAATATAAGATTATACTTTTTCTTTCGACCAATTACTCACTCTCTTCTGAATGCTCAGTAGCTACACCCTCAATGGCTTTAAATAGGAGAGTCTCTTGAATTTTTGTTTTGACTATTCACATTTATATTTGTATTTACAAGCACGTCAACATCAGATAGTGCTACTTTAGTTGCTTCAGGCTGATGTGAAACGAAGTCAGACTTTGTAAACTATGTGATTTGGTCCTATACCAGGTGTGCTGTACATAATACAATTTCTTGGTAGTTGCAATAAAGTGGTGGGAGAAATGAGTCATCCCACAGCATACAATAAGATGTTATGCTCACTATGCTATTGAAGAGTCACTTCATGTTATGAAATGTAATTTAGTTTCAGCAAAATGATATAACGCATAACATTAAATTAATGCGTTAATTTATTAGTTTTGCTGTTTATTATTATTATTTTTTAAATTACCAAATGTATTTATTTATTTGAATTAAGTAATTGGTTTTTGCATGTTTTCATTTTTCTTATTTGTAATCTCCTAAAAGGTGGGGATGAGACCTCATCTTGTATAAGTACTGTTAGCCTAAGACGTTTATTTATACATAGCTCTATTATTATTTATGTTTAAGTAGCATTATAATATGGGCTTCCCTGATGGCTCAGTGATAAAGAATCTGCCTGCCAATGCAGGAGACGCAGGAGACTCGGGTTTGATCCCTGGGTCAGGAAGATCTCATGAAGAAGGAAATGGCAACCCACTCCAGTATTCTTGCTGGAAAATTCTAAGGACAGAGGAGCCTGGTGGGCTACAGCCCATGGGGTGGCAAAGAGTCAGACGTGACTTAGCGACTAAACGACATTAACAACAAATTTCTATAGGTTCTATTTTTTGTTTCCTATTCCCCCCACCACAAACATCTCTACACTTTTTTGTTTTCCTTTTCCCATGAATGTTACTACCAGTCTCTGTTCTGGTCTGTCTTTTTAGCCCATCCACCAAGAACTTCTCTCTAGTTTATTCTTGCACAGCATCCCAATTACCCAGATCAGTGTGGTACTTGCAATGATAATCCAATACTAAAAGCACAATGGAGAGAGTTATTGATCCCATTTGGACCCAAGGATAAGAAGAATGCTCAGAGAAAGCCATAGAGGTGATGTCAGGCCTCAAGGGATGGTAACTAGGCATGAACTAAGTGGAAAGGGCTTCCCTGGTGGTACAGATGATAAAGAATCCACTTGCAATGCGGGAGACCTGGGTTTGATCCCTGGGTTGGGAAGATCTCCTGGAGGAGGGCATGACAACCTATTTCAGTATTCTTCCCTGGAGAATCCCCACAAACAGAGGTACCTGGCAAGCTATAGTCCACAAGGTCAAAAAGAGTCAGACACGACTAAGTGACTAAGCACACACAACTAAGTGGAAAAGAGGCAAAGATATTACAATCCCATATGAAAACATGGAGGTGTGTAAAAAGAAGTGTTTGGGGAATGCAGCGTAGTTCAGGGTTTGATATAGGGTATTGATGGTGAATTGGGCTTCCCAGGGGGTGCTAGTCGTAAAGAACCCACCTGCCAGTGCAGGAAATGCAAGAGATGGGGATTCAATCCCTGGGTTGGGAAGATGCCCTGGAGGAGGGCATAGCAACCCACTCCAGTATTCTTGTCTGGAGAATCCCATGGACAAAGGAGCCTGGAGGGCTACAGTCCATGACGTCACAAAGAGTCAGACATGACTGAAGCAACTTGGCACACACAAACATGGATGGTGAATACATTGCTGACTTGCTGCAATCTCCTCCCATTCCATATCTGTGGCAGACATAGCTAACCTATCACAGAGCATTTTCCTCACTGGGATTGAGCAGAAGCCTTGAACCATTCTCAAATTAACATACTAGGCAGCTACTCTTAATTAAGTGGTAGTGGCATAAGAGGTGAAACCTATTTGTTGTTCTGGGGATGAGAGAATGAGATGTCATGAAGAGTAATTGAGGCTGGGGAGTTAGTTAGCCAGGAGCCAGGCTGGGAAATTGCTTTTGATGATGGAATTGGTGATTATAATCTCTTGGGAAAAGAGAAAAGTTTCTGTGCTTCGAATGTGAAATATCAGAAAAGTTTCAGTGTTCTGGGAACTGCCTCTGTGGGGCCTGCTCTAGTGTATGACCTTGTTAACAAGGCCCAGGAGAAATTCTGTTTGAGAATTCCCTAGCTACCCTGTTTTGGTCTTAATTAGCCACTCAGGGAAGTTTGTGGTTTAATTAAGAAACATCTATAGTTAAAAGTTTGGCTTCTCCTCACTGAGCAGTGATTAGGAATTAAGCAGGGTTTCTCCATGGAAACGTAGCCTTTGGCCATCACCAACTCAAAGCACCGCAGGGACAGAGGTCCTTTCTCAGGCTCATCTATCTGCCTCACTTCCCAATCAGATAAGTTGGGCCTATCTGTGTCTGCTCTGGAATTACACTTGGAACTGAGGCACCAGGTTGGAGGATGGGTCTGGCATGGCTGTAGACATCCCTTGTGATTTCCTTTGTGTTGAAGGAGACCTACAATTATAAGATAGGATTGGTGAAAGCCCTGAGGCAGAAGTGTGTCTGGTGTGTATGAGAAATAATAAAAGGGCAAATGGACTGGACTGAACGAGCAGAAAGAGGCAGGAGATGAGTTCAAACTGATCAGAGAACCAGTTCATGTAGGACCTTGTAGACCATCTGTCAGTATTTTGTAGTCAATGCATTTTCATTTTACTTAAGAAACGTTTCTCTAGGCCCAAGCCCTAAAATATGACTATCTTTATTTTCTACGATGTTTTATTTTTACGATGAAGTCTTTTTACGATGAAGTCTTATTACACATAAAGTACAATTTATATACAATAAAATTTATCTATGTTAAGTATTTTGTTGATGAGTTTTGACAATTGTCTTCTGTTTGTAGCAATTACAATCAAGACAGAGAACATTTTCAGCACCCTGGACATTTCTCTTGCCCCTCTAGTAATTTTTCTTCTCCCACTCCCAGCTCCAGGCAAACACTGATCTGATTTCCTGTCTCCTCCACCTCCAGAAAAAATGTCATATAAATAGAATCACACAGTACGTAGCTTTTTAGTTTGTTTATTTAGCTTCTTTCACTTTGCACACTGCTTTTGCGTTTCATCCAAGTTGTTGTATCATCATAATTCTTGCCTTTTTAGTACAGTATCATTTCCTGTGTAGATATACCATTATTTGTTGATCCATCCATCAGTTCCTAGTCTGTCTTAGATTTTGGCTAGTATGAATAAAGATGCTACAAAACACTGGCATACATTTCTTTGTGTAAGCACAATTTTCATTTCTTTTGGAGTATCTAAGAGTGGGATTTCTGGCTACATGGTAGGGGTATGTTAAACCTTTAAAAAAACTGTCAAATCATTTTAAGCAACTGTTCCAGTTTGCAATGAATGAGATTTCCAGATGCTCAGGACTTGGTATTGTCAGTCTTTAAAATTTCCTCTCTGGGCCAAGCTAACCCTCAGGCAGCACCATAAGCAACCTGAAGCCTGGTGGCGAGCACAGCACTGGCACAGCCCGGGCTCCGGTGGCACCCTGGAGAAGGAGGAGGTCAGGACGCTGTGGGTCAGTGGGTTCCCTATGGACATTAAACCCAGACAACTCTACCTGCTCTTCAGGCCTTTCAAGGGGTATGAGGCGTCCCTGATCATGCTCACATCAAGACAGCCTGTTGGTTTTGTGGTCTTTGACTGTTGGGCAGGAGCAGCAGCCGCCAAGAATGCACTGAACGGTATTTGCTCTGATGCTGAAAACCAGCAGTCTTTGAGGCTAGAGTTTGCCAAAGCCAACTCCAAGATGGCCAAGAACAAGCTAAAGTGAAAGTCGCTCAGTCGTGTCCGACTCTTTGCGACCCCATGGGCTATACAGTCCATGGAATTCTCCAGGCCAGAATACTGGAGTGGGTAGCTGTTCCCTTTTCCAGGGGATCTTCCTAACCTAGGGATTGGACTCGGGTCTCCGGCATTGCAGGCGGATTCCACAGCGGAACCACAAGGGAAGACGAGGAGCTAAAGGGAAGAACAAGTGAATGGCTACACCAAATCCTACCAATGCCCACCCCACCCTTGCAGCACACTTCATCTCAGGGGACAGCTATAACCTGATGGGGGCCGCTCCAATCCCCGCATCCCCAGAGGCCTGGGCCCCCTACCCTCTGTACACTATGGAGCTGATCCCAGCTATCTCACGTACCGCCCGTTCACCTACCCAGCTGCCACCGCGGCTGCTGCGCCCTGCATGCTCAGGTGCGCTGGTTCAGTTTAGCTCAGTTCAGTTGCTCAGTCGCGTCCGACTTTTTTGCGACCCCATGGACTGCAGCACTCCAGGCTTCCCTGTCCATCCCAACTCCTGGAGCTGCCTCAAACTCACATCCATTGAGTCGGTGATGCCATCCAAACATCTCATCCTCTGTCATCCCCTTCTCCTGTCACCTTCAATCCTTCCCAGCATCAGGGTCTTTTCCCAATGAGTCAGTTCTTCGCATCAGGTGGCCAAAGTATTGGAGCTTCAGCTTCAGGATCAGTCCTTCCAATCAATATTCAAGACTGATTTCCTTTAGGATAGACTGGTTGAATCTCCTTGCAGTCCAAGGGACTCTCAAGAGTCTTCTCCAACACCACAGATCAGAAGCACCAGGTGTGCTGGTACACTTCCTCTGATACCACCCAGCCAGGATGGAAATATCAGCACTTCTGTTTGCTCTCTACCCTTGTCACCACAGCTCGAGACCCCCGCCCCACAGGGGAGGAAGCCACTCTGAGTGCCCCATGCCCCCAGGTGGCCCTGCAGAGCTGCTGCGCTCCAAAGACTGTGAATTTTAAGCCTGACTCAGTGAACTCTTTTTCTTCCTCTCTTCCTCCTCAGCCCTGTCCTGCCCCACAGCCTGTCTCCAAGGCCTCAGGGCTGGATTCAGGGCCTTTCTTGCTGGAGTCAGGGCTCCTTGGGGACTGAGCAAGTCCCAACCTCTCAAATCTGCTTCCGTAACCCCACCTCAAGACACTGAGGCATTTAGTTTTGAATGTTTTCTGGCATGAATTAAGACACTTAAAACTATGTGTACATGAGTGTACAGTTTGTTCTCACATTGCTTCACCATGGCANGTTCTCACATTGTGTCACCATGGCAACAAGGCCTGGCCACTAACAGCTTGTCATTCCAGGTCCCTCTCCTCACACCCCTGCCCTGCACCCACCCCGCTTCAGTGAGGACCAAGCCCCGCAGCCAGTTCTGCCCAGTGGCTGGCACCCCGCCCCCGTAACCACCACCCCACTCACTTCCAGGCTGAACAGGAAGGACCACCCAGCCAAGAGAGAGCGTTTTCCTAGTCATTTCAAATCAGGGGCCTCTGCTTCCTCCTCCTCAGATGGGCCAACAACCATTAAGAAAATCTTTTCTCTGCTCATTTTGCTTACCTCTCCCTGGTGTACCCTGGCACACCCCACCCCTGCCATGGCTCTTTCCAAACTTTGAAACCAACCAAAAAAGTGAAATATTTTTGTACCCTGTGTAACAAAATGTTTATGCAACATGAAAGAGGAGAGTGAAAAGGCTGGCTTAAAGCTCAACATTAAAAAAACTAAGATCATGGCATCCTGTCCTATCATCACTTCATGGCAAATAGATGGGGAAACAATGGAAACAGTGACGGACTTTATTTTTTTGGGCTCCAAAATCACTGCAGATATGAAAGTGAAAGACCCTTGCTGCTTGCTATGACCAACCTAAGTTTGAAAGTTTAGTCGTTCAGCCGTGTCTGACTCTTTGCGACCCCATGGAATGTAGACTACTAGGCTCCTCCATCCACGGGATTTTCCAGGCAGGAGTACTGGAGTGGGGTGCCATTTCCTTCATGACCAACCTAGACAGCATATTAAAAAGCAGAGACATTACTTTGCTGACAAGGGTCCATCTAGTCAAAGCTATGGTTTTTCCAGTAGTCATATATGGATGTGAGAGTTGGACTATAAGGAAAGCTGGGTGCCAAAGAACAGATGCTTTTGAACTATGGTGTTGGAGAAGACTCTTGAGAGTCCCTTGGAGAGCAAGGAGATCAAACCAGTCGATCCTAAAGGAAATCAGTCCTGAATATTCATTGGAAGGACTGATCCTGAAGCTGAAGCTCCAATACTTTGGCCACCTGATGCGAAGAACTGACTCACTGGGAAAAGACCCTGATGCTGGGAAGGATTAAAGGTAGGAGGAGAAGGGGATGACAGAGGATGAGATGTTTGGATGGCATCACTGAGTCAATGGCTGTGAGTTTGAGGCAGCTCTGGGAGTTGGTGATGGACAGGAAATTCTGGCGGTGCTGCAGTCCCCGCGGTCACAAAGAGTCGGACACGACTGTGACTGAATTGAACTGAACTGAACTGAAAGCTTCCTGTGTGTGTGCAATTAATTATTGAAGAACCCTTGTCAGCCTTGTCAGATAAGTTTAACGTTTTCTTTTGAGGCATGAAGAAGACACGGGTTTCCTTTCTTCAGCAGTGAGCCTTAGCATTTTCTTAGTTTAAGAAAAATGAAGGAAAAATTGTGCAACTTTTTGTTTTGTGAGCACATCAGTGCTTTGCTGTTGGCTACAGCTGTGGCTCTCTTGCCATTTTCAGACTTAGAAGATGAGGTGGCTCTTGTAATTGCTGATCTTGTGAGAATGTGAAACTGGATAATATATGAAACACAAAATAAAAGAAATCATCCAAAGTAAAAATGAAAAAAAAAAACAAACAATAGCACACTGTCGTAGCTTAGTAAGTCTTGAAGCTAGGTAATGTGAGTCCCCTCCTTCTTATTTTTTCTCAAATCTATTTTGATTCTTCTAGGTTCTTTGGCATTTTCATATAAATTCTAGAATAATTTTTTAAATTTCTGTAAAAAAACTGGTAGAATTAAAGTAACTTTTGGTTTTTAATATTTTTATCTTATTTTGGTATCCCTTATGGGGAAGTAAATTTTAAAAAACTATACTTCTGCTACCCAGAGATGACCATTGTTTTTCCAGTTTGGTGGGTTTTCTTCTCTGACTTAAAAATTATTTATCTTTATAGTAGATATTACTTCTGAAGAGTTTAAGGCAGCTAGGAGGAACATAAAAGTTACAAGACGGGTAAACTGAAAATAAGGTTAGACAAGCGCAAAAGAAGGAATAAACAAGGGTGGGGACATGAAATTGAGCCAGGAATGACTCTGAAAATGCAGATGGTAATGACCCTTGTTATGGGTGAGCCTTAGATTTGGCTCCAAGCTTTCTGATCAGTCACAGAATTCACAATCAAAGATAAAAATAAACACTTGCTTAGATGAAATACTAACATCTGTGTTCTAAGAACAGACACAATGCATGAGCTTTCTTTTAATCAGCTTCAGTTAGAGGCTTTTGGAAATCACATTGGTGCATCAAAATTAATATTCTTGATGATTTTGAGGCAAAAATCACACTGTCTAGATGGCACTAGTGGTAAAGACTCCACCTGCCAATGCAGAAGACACGAGAATTGTGGGTTCAATCCCTGGGCCGAGAAGAACTCTTGGAGTAGGAAATGGCAAGTATTCTTGCCTGGTAAATCCCATGGATAGGGGAGCCTTCTGGGCTACAGTCGATGGAATTGCAAAGAGTTGGACATGACTGTGGCTGAGCACACAGATGTTTATGTCTCCAGTGATCTGCATTGACAATATACTGGATATCAGATCCGTGAGAAAGTATGGATGTTATATATGTCATTTGGGCAATCTTCTCCAGATAATTTTTCCTTTAGTTAAACTTTTGATAAACATCAAGTGTCAGCGAGCTCTACTGTAGAGAACAGTGGAGATTCCTTAAAAACTGGAAATAGAACTGTCATACGACCCAGCAATCCCACTGCTGGGCATACACACCAAGGAAACCAGAATTGAAAGAGACACATGTACCCCAGTGTTCATCACAGCACTGTTTATAATAGCCAGGACATGGAAGCAACCTAGATGTCCATCAGCAGATGAATGGATAAGAAAGCTGTGGTACATATACACAATGGAGTATTACTCAGCCATTAAAAAGAATACATTTGAATCAGTTCTAATGAGGTAGATGAAACTGGAGCCTATTATACAGAGTGAAGTAAGCCAGAAAGAAAAACACTAATACAGTATACTAATGCATATATATGGAATTTAGAGAGATGGGAACGATAACCATGTATGCGAGACAGCAAAAGAGACACAGATGTATAGAAGAGTCTTTTGGACTCTGTGGGAGAGGGAGAGGATGGGATGATTTGGGAGAATGGTATTGAAACATGTATATTATCATATGTGAAATGAATCGCCAGTCCAGGTTTGATGCATGATACAGGATGCTTGGGGTTGGTGCACTGGGATGACCCAGAGGGATGGTATGGGGAGGGAAGCTGGAGGGGGGGTGTTCAGGATTGGGAACACGTGTACATCCGTGGCGGATTCATGTGGTGACTTCTAGGACTGCGGGCTTCAGTAGCTGTGCCCAGCGGCTCAGCAGTTTCAGCTTGTGGGCTCTAGAACAGAGGCTCAGTAGCTGTGGCTCATGGACTTAGTTGCTCCAAGGCATGTGGAATCTCCCCGGACTAGGGGTTGAACTCGTGTTTCCTGCACTGCTAGGTGGATTCTTTACCACTGCACCACCAGGGAAATCCTGGAGGGTTTTTTGTCTTTCCCGGTGGGAGGAAATGAATAGGTGAAATAGAGAGCATTTTTAAGGCAGTGAAACTAGCCTATTATATACCTCATAGAGCTCAAATTGTCATCTCACTACACTGTATTCAATGTTAGTGTTGAAAAATGAGGGCAATTGCTCTCCAAGTGACTAAACCAAATTATACTCCTTTGTGAACTGTCATAGACTTTCAGTGTTCCCTACACTCACCGGTGTTCAGAATTGCCAGAAATATTTTTTTTCTTGTTCATCTGCTGTGTGTAAAATAATATCTCACCCTGGTTGTAAGTTTTCCTAATCACTCCTGAGGGTGAGCACAAGCCATCTTTTTATAAACAATCCTTCTAAATGATGATGTTTTCTTTCTTCTGAAAGAGTGGATACGGCATGTAATATGACTACTCTGATGAGTCTAAATGCCCATCTTTCTTCAGAGCATAATGGAGCGTGGTCTTCAGGTGTGTAGCACTTGAAACCAGTGTCTCCAGGGGAGGTTGGGCAGAGAAGTAAAAAGTGGATCTAAGAGAAGAATCATAACGGTGGCAGTGGGTTTGGGAAGGCAAATGGGAGGACGGTAGAGCTGCCCACTAGGCTGCTGACAGGCTACTCTTCTACTGCAGCCGCAATTGATGGCACAATAGTAAAGAATTGATAGTAAAGAATCTGCCTGCCAGTGCAGGAGATGCAAGATGAAGTTTCGATCCCTGGATGGAGAAGATCCCTTGGAGGAGGAAATGACTACTCACTCTAATATTCTTGCCTGGAAAATTCCATGGACAGAGGAGCCTGGCGGGCTACTGTCCATGGGGTCGCAAAAGAGTCAGACATGTTTGAGCAAATGATCGCACACGTACAGGGGCAATTAAAGTGGAGTTCTAGCTACTGAGTTCTGATACTTGGCATCTTCTGTGTCTTGCAGAGCCCCTTCTTTTGTCCAGGTAGCTGTAGAAGTCCTGGTGTAGAGTTGCCGTATGTAAATACAGTTCTAGTACATGGTGTAATGCCAGTTGCTTCAGATCATCTGAGAAGCTTATGAAAAATCCCTGAGCCTCTCCTCTGTAGATTCTTTTTAAAAATTTTGTTAAGTAATTTTATTTAAAAAAATGTTTATCTGACTGCACTGGGTCTTAGTTGCAGCATGCAGGATCGTTAGTTGCAGCATATGGGATCTAGTTCCCTCACCAGGAATGGAACCCAGGCCCCCTGTAATGGGAGTCCAGAGTCTTAGCCACTGGACCACCAGGGAATTCCTTCCTCTGTAGATTCTGATTCACCTGGTCTAGAATGGGACATAGAAGGTTACATCTCCCCATTTCCCAGATTTTTCTGAGTATTTTCCCAGAACTCACCTCAGAGAATCAGGAGCTGATCCTTGTGTTTTTTCTGCCAGACTCTGATGTGGCCAGAAGCTTTTGCAGACATCCCAATCTGCCCAGAAGGAAGAAAACACTGCTGGACCCTGCTCCATTTTGTCAGGCATGGGCATAGAGTCTTCCCCAGGTGGCCAGAGTATAGTAAGTTCAGTTCAGTTCAGTTCAGTCGCTCATTCATGTCTGACTCTTTGCGACCCCATGAACCACAGCACGCTAGGCCTCCCTGTCCATTGCCAACTCCCAGAGTGCATCCAAACCCATGCCCATTGAGTCAGTGATGCCATCCAACCATCTCATCCTCTGTCGTCCCCTTCTCCTCCTGCCCTCAATCTTTCCCAGCATCAGGGTCTTTTCAAATGAGTCAGCTCTTCACATCAGATGGCCAAAGTATTGGAGTTTCAGCTTCAGCATCAGTCCTTCCAATGAACACCCAGGACTGATCTCCTTTAGGATGGACTGGTTGGATCTCTTTGCAGTCCAAGGGACTCTCAAGAGTCTTCTCCAACACCACAGTTTAAAAGCATCAATTCTTTGGTGCTCAGCTTTCTTTACAGTTCAACTCTCACATCCATACATTACTATTGGAAAAACCATAGCCTTGACTAGATGGACCTTTGTTGACAAAGTAATGTCTCTGTTTTTTAATATGCTGTCCAGGTTGGTCATAACTTTCCTTCCAAGGAGCAAGCATCTTTTAATTTCATAAGGCTATATTTGTTGACAAACCTAGACAGCATATTAAAAAGCAGACATCACTTTTCTGACACAGGTCCATCTAGTCAGAGCTATGATTTTTCCAGTAGTCACGTACGGATATGAGAGCTGGACCTTAAAGAAGGCTGACCACCAAAGGATTGTTGCTTTCAAACTGTGGTGCAGGAGAAGACTCTTGAGAGTCCCTTGGACTGCAAGGAGATCAAATCAGTTAATTCTAAAGGAAATCAGTCCTGAAAAATAATCATTGGAAGGACTGATGCTGAAGCTGAAACTCCAAAACTTTGACCACCTGATGGAAAGAGCTGACTTATTGGAAATGACATTGATGTTGGGAAGGATTGAAGGCAGGAGGAGAAGGGGATGACAGAAGATGAGATGGTTGGATGGCATCACTGACTCAAAGGACATGAGTTTGAGCCAACTCTGGGAGATAGAGAAGGACAGGGAGGCCTGGCATGCTGCAGTCCATGGGGTTGCAAAGAGTCGGACATGACTGAGAGATTGAGCAATAACAAATGCCTATTGATAATATTTTATTGAAGAATTACACGATAGAAAAGAGAAGTACACCATAGAAACTACTTTCAAATATGGCAATAGGCCCTAACTTCTCCTAAGAAATCATTAGGCCAGCTGCTAGCCTGTCTCCAAGTGGACAAAGGCATTTCCTGTCCCTAGACATGGAGGTCTTCTCAACACCCTCACAATCAGAGCTCAAGTGCTTCTCAAGAGCCCTGAAAAGAGAAGGGTTTCCCCTCACCTGTTTCTAGGTTCCAGATCCTCATGTAATCAACCATTCTGTGCCCATGACTGATAGAATAAGGAGATATTTGGTCAAGAGAAATTAATGCAGGATATTCATTTTAAGCTGCACTTGAAAGGAGTGAATGACGAAAGAGAATGGGAAGGGGAGATGAGGACTGGGTATGAAGACTCTGGTCAGTTGGGGGGCTGCAATAAGGTGGCTTTGATTGGTGGATACATATACATATATATATGAATATGTTGTATACTTGTATAATTATACTATAAATAAGACAGTAGATTCTAGTCTTGTCGGTCATCTACACCATTTTTAACGGACTCTTGGCTTAGGAGTGCTAACCTTCAGTAGCTCGATGTACACACCAGGAATCATCAGAAGTGAGGGGCCTCAGGAGAAGGCTCACCCCTGAGCATGCCCACAAGAGTGCTGCCTAGGACATCCTCCTGCTCATCAGCTTCCTCAGGCCTCTCTTCATATCTTTGTTCCTCAGGCTGTAGATAAAGGGGTTCAGCATGGAGGACAGAACAGTGTAGATGACCGTTGCCACTTGGTCCTTGATGGTGTAGGTAGACAGGGGTCGGAAATAAACATAAATAATGCTTCCATAAAAGAGGGTCACCATGGTGACATGGGAACCACAGGTAGAGAAAGCTTTATGTTTCCCAGCAGCCGAAGGGATCTTAAGAACAACAATGAGGATTCGTAGGTAAGAGATGATAATACATATGAAAGGGCTCACCAGGGTTACCAGTCTTTCGGTGTTAGTTACAATTTCATTGACAAGCGTGGAGGAGCAGGACAGTTTCAGTAGAGGGTTGATGTCGCAGAGGAAGTGGTGGATGATATTGGAGTCGCAAAAGAGAAGACGATTTATCAGGAGAACCAGTAAGAGGGAATGGAGGTGAGAGATGGAGCAGGAGAAGGTCACCAGCAGGACACAGCGGCGGCGGCTCATGGTGGTGACGTAGCGGAAGGGGTCACAGATGGCTACATAACGGTCAATGGCCATGGCTGCCAGGAGGTAACTCTCTGTGTTGGCAAAAGCCAAGAAGAAATACATCTGGGTCATACACTCAGCATAGGAGATGGACTTGTTCTTTGACAGAAAGTTCACCAGCATCTTGGGAACTATGGTGGTTGTGTAGCAAACATCAATAAAGGATAAAATGCTAAGGAAAAAATACATGGGTGTCTGGAGCTGAGTGTCAGAGCGGATGGCCAGGATAATAAGCACGTTTCCCACTATGGTGACTACGTACATGATGAAGAAGAGGGCAAAGAGTGGCTTCTGGTCCTCAGGCCAGGAGGAGAGTCCCAGCAGGATGAACTCGGAGACACTGCTGGTTTGGTTAACTCTCTCCATGGTCCTGCATAGGCCAGTACATATATTCAAATACATAGTAAAAAAATATATTTTAATTCAACAAATTTCAACTCATTCCTCTCTTTCCTGGGATTCCTATAAAAAGTCCATGATTTTGTCATTCTTTCCACAGTCTGCAAAAGTAAGTTGAACCATAAAATTGAAACTGTTAAGTTTAAGGACATCAGAGAGTGAATTTCCTTTCAGGAAGAATCCCAGATAGACTTCAGCAATGCACAATTCTTATGTCCCCACAAATATTTATTAGATTTGCTGAGATTCATCTCTCTACCATCCTTGCAAACAAAACAAAACAAATAAACAAAAAACCAAACAGTGAATCAGGTAAATAAGATAACTGCTGACATAGGCACAGTGTCGATAGTCACCCTTTCAGAGCCAATATTATAATTTAAACCTGGTTTGAGGAAAAAAAAAAAAAGCTGTATTATAGAGTTGGCCAAAATTTCATTTGGGGTCTTCCATAAGGAAAAACCTGAATGAACTTTTTTGTCAGCTCAATATTTGAACCTATGCATTAGAATATTCATAAACATTGAGGATGTATGGTCTCACAATTACTCAGTATCACTGTTTTAAACACTCACTAGGAACCCAACACTGAGATTAAAAAGATGAGTGATGCTCAGTTCCTATTCTTAAGGTGGTTATAGTCTGGCAGGAAAGACAAACTTTTACACAGATAACTGCCACAAAATTCTACAGGTATGGTGATAGACACACTGAAAAGCAGCAAGCATCATGTGGTGTCTTTGAGAAGAGTGTGTATTTTGAAATCAGCTCCTTCACTTTCTGGCTGTGTGGCTTTGGGCTGATTACCTAACATCTCTGTTTTCTGGTGTCCTTCTCTGTAATCGGGGATAGTAAACACCTCCCTTCTCGGCTCCCTCTTCTCCTGCTCCACCATTGTCTTCACGTCTTCCTTTACTTCCTGCCCAAATCCTCTCCTTTGTCAGGTGTACCTGGATGCTCTTGAAAACAGTTATTCTGTCCTTCTTTGCAAAACTTCATAGCTTTCATATTTTTCATTGTTTGATGGTGCTTCACTCATGTTTATGAGACTTGGTGGGAAAACATTTATTCGTGTTTTGTATGATTTGAAAATGAGTGCACAATTAAGAGAAACAATAGTCATGCTTAAGACCTGGGCTTCCCTGGTGGCTCAGATGGTAAAGCGTCTGCCCGCAATGCGGGAGACCAGGGTTCGATTCCTGGGTTGGGAAGATCCCCTGGAGAAGGAAATGGCAATCCACTCCAGCACTGTTGCCTGGAGGATCCCATGGATGGAGGATCCTGATAGGCTACAGTCCACGGGGTCACAAAGAGTCAGACATGACTGAGCAACTTCACTTTCACTTTCAAGACCTATTAAGCCTTACTGTGTATTAGGCAGTGAGCTAAATGCTTTATGTATATTACAGTCAACAACTCTCCAAGCTAGTTCTCAGGAACAGTCCCTTTCAATAGATGAGAACATTGAGGTTAGATGTTGAGCACTTTGCTCAAGATCACACAACCTAGAAGGGCCAGAGCCTAGATTCCAAACAGGATAGTCTTAAGCACAAAATGCTTTCATAAAGCTTCAAAAGTTTATGCTAGAAGCAAACGTGCAAGGGAGTTGTTTTCCACTGTGGAATTTTCCACCGTAACATCTCTATTCCAGTGACGACAGGCTTGCAAAATCAATGTTGCGTGTAGTCTCTTACTGTAACTGCTAGAGACAGGACCTCTCCCAAGCCTGTGTGGACTGGGATCTGTGGTTCTGTGGAGCTGTGCCAGGGCGGAGGAAAACATTCAGGAGACAGAGCCAGGAGATGTGGGTTCAGATCTGGGCGCCACTGTCTACTCACAATGTGTCTGGCAAAATCCCTTCATCACTCTGAGTTTCACTTTCCTAATCCTTAAGATAAAACCTGCTCTCAAGAGAAAAACAAGGAACATGGGTGTGAAAACCACAAACATGGTATATGTCAGCAGGATGACTGGGAAATGTCTGATAAAGACGAAAGTAGCATCAGGGGAAGGTGAGGTGGAGCTAGATGAAATGCAGACACAGGAAAGGAGTTCGGCTATGAGAACAGACCAGGCTGAGTCTAGAAGCATGGTAGATGGATGTTACTGGAATCAGTGATTTTCCTATTTTATTCCATTCCGTGTAGTACCCATCAGCGTGGGCTTTGTTTCTTTAAGGATCTCCGTGGTTTCTCCTGCTAGGTATCTCTTGAATCCTGCAACTCTTCCTCTCCCTGGTCAGCACTCTGCTGAAAGCCATCATTTCCCATTCAGATTGTTGCAGCCTCATCTAAATGATGTATTTGGTTCCCCTGTCCTCTCTTGATAGCCCCTCCCCAATCATTCTCTGCCCTCCAGCCACAGGGATCTTTTAACAATAAATGTGATCACCTAACTTTTGAGGTTGAAGTCTGTTCACATTGGAGGTATCACATCGGAGAGATGTGGTTGGAAAACTCTCTCCAGATTGGAGCTCTGGCATCACCCTTGCCACAGAATCCTTGGAGAATGGGCCTCCAGGGAGTCGCTCCTTGTATCTTATCTGGGTCTCCCCAATACAGCTTCAGTGATTATCCAACAGCAAGGTCAGAGACTCCTTGGAGCTTGCTTGGTGCTCATTCAGGGCCAGTGAGGGACACAAGGTCTCAGGGAGAGGTGGCGACTTGGCCAAGACCATGGAGCAGAGTCGGGCCTCCTGCAGACCCAGGGTGCCCGGCACCTGGCACTGGCCCCTTCCCGAGTTTTATGCAGAAAATGCCAAGTCCTTCCTGCAAACATGCTTCCTTCTCTGGGCTCAAAGCCAATGTGACAGGAAACTCTGACTCTTCATACATCTGATTATAGGGGGTCAAGAGTGTAGCAACGGCCTTGAGGAGCCCGAGAAGTCACCTCAGATTACTGGGATCAGAGGGCATGACCTTCTGGTTTAGACCTCCTCATGTCACAGAATCATGCAAATAGTGTTGCTTAAGGCCTGACTTAAAACAATCAAAACGCCTCTGGTTCCGGAGGCTAGAAGTACAAAGTCAGTTGTGGCAGGATTGGTTCCTTCTGCAGGTGCTTAGGGAGAGTCTGCTCCAGCCCTCTTGCCCAGCTTCTGGTGGATACGGGCAATCCTTGATACTCCTTGACTTAGAGATGCCTCACTTCAATCTCTGCCTCTGTCTTCACATGGCCATCTTTTGGTCCCTTTCTTTACACGGCCCTCTCCTTCTCTGTGCCTGTGTCCAGAATTCCTTCTAAGAAAGACACCAGCCTCTAGGGCCCACCTGACTCCACTGTAACCTCATCTTAACTTGATTATATGTACAAAGACCCTACTGTCAAGTTAGGTCTCATTCTGTTTCCATATCAAATCCTATCTGAAAACAGTGTACTTAAGAATCTTCAGTTTCTGTTAGAGACATAATTCCTTTTTAAGAATGAAGGAAAATACTCCCATTTTTGAACCATCCTTTTATGTCAAGTCTACACAATTGCCTGTTACTTTATACATATTTTAAAAGATATAATTTTGTAAATATTTAATATTCTGCTAATTTGATTTTGAATTGTAAATGTCAAGTATACTGCTATTATACTTTGTTAAAAAGGAAACAGCATAATTTTTGTGAATAAATTTAAGGCACTGAAAATAAAAAAAATAGGTCACTTTCTGGAGTTTTTGGTGAATATAAATTTGGTGGTGGGGTGGGAGACACTACTCAAGCCCCTCTTCATTTAATATGAATTGAGTTCCTATTCCCCTCCAGTCCCATCACATTCCTGGTTCCCCAGGGACTTCCTCCTGGTCTTCAAACACATTCCTATCTGGATGGTCCTTGCCCCTCGCCCCACACGCTTTTCCTCTCTATCGTCCTTTGGGTATCAACTCAGCTGATACTTTTTCTGGGTCAAGTCACCCTGTTTTATGCTCTCATGGAACTCCTTTCCCTTCCTTTACGGCACATATCACAGTCTGTAATTATTCATTTATTTATGTGAGTGGTGCTTGTCTTGACCAAACACGGGAATCCAGTTTCCTTTCCCTCACCATTCTATCCCCAGAGTTTAGCACAGTGTTTGTGGAGGAAATGAAGCCACACCTGGCATTGAGGCTGGGGCACCACGAGATAAAAGTCAGAGTTGGGTGTTACGATGAAGGAGGTGATGATGCCTTGTGTCCTCAAGCTGCTTGTCTGTGTAGAACTTGTGTCTGTGATTCTTGATGGGCTGGTTGACTAGACTTGGCTCTGGCAACGTGTTTACCTGAGCTACAAACCCAGCCCAGACACTGCTCTTTTGCTCTCATTTCCCACATCCCACTGATGATCACATCCTAGCGATGTTGCCTGCTCACCTCTCTTGGTCTCTGCCAGCACTGCTCAGATGGAGAACTTTATCATCTCCAGCTTCCAAAATAGCCTCCTGGCAGCCATACTTGTCTTTCAATTTCCTGCACTGTATGCAGGACAGTTTTTCTAAAGTGCAAATTGGAATAACTCGCTATATTAGTTTTCTGGGGCTTTTCAAACAAAGTACCACGCACTGAGAGGCGTAAACACTGGAAATGCACTGTCTCACAGTTGTCGGGACTAAAAGTCCACAAAGGGTCAGCATGGCTGGTTTCTTCTGAGGGCTGTGAGGAAGTGTCTGTTCCATGCCTCTGCACTTGACTTACAGATGGGGTCTTCTCCCTGTGTCTCTTCCCATCCTCTTCCATTTTGCATGTGTGTTTCTGTGTCCAAATTTCCCCTTTTAATGAGGACGCCAGTCATGTTGGATTAGGATCCACCCTGATAACCTCATTTTAGCTTGATTACCTCTGAAAAGACCCTACCTCCAGGGGTCTTCCCTGGTGGTCCAGTGGTTAAGAATCTGCCTTCCAAGGCAGGGGCTGCAAATTTGATCCCTGATCGGGGAACCAAGATCCCACATGCCACCAAATACAGAGCCCATGTGCTCTCAAACCCCCAAGCCACCACTAGAGAAAAGCCCGTTCGCTGCCACAAAGATCCCATGAGCTGCAACTAAGACCAGATGCAGCCAAAAATAAATAAATATTAAAAAGATAATTTCAGAATCTTAAAGATCCTGTTTATGAATAAGGTCACAATCTGAGGTTCTTGGGATTAGGGCTCCAATATGTCTTTTTTTGGGGGGGACACAATTCAACCCATAACAGTCACTTTTCTACTGCAGAAGACTCCTTGTTGCTAAGTCGCTTCAACTGTGTCCAACTCTTTGCGACCCTATGAGCTGTAGCCCACCAGGCTCCTCTGTCCATAGGATTCTCCAGGGAAGAATAGTGGGGTGGGTTGCCGTTTCCTTCTTCAGGGGATCTTCCTGACTCAGGGACTGAACCAGCATCTCTTATGTCTCCTGCATGGGCATTGACAGGCAGGTTCTTTACCACTAGAGCTAACTGGGAAGCCCCCAGCCTCCCTGTTACCCACAGACTAAAGGCCAACTCCTTCCTGAGCTTAGAGTGCATCCTATGATGTGTCTCCTGCTGGGCTCTGCCTCTCATCTCTTGCCTCCCTCTCCATTCTCTTTCATGCCAGCATTTCTTGCTTCTTCTTGCCTTGGGGACTTACTGCTCCATCTGCTTGAAATGTTCCCCGTGCCCTGTTTGTTAGCCCTGGTGGCTGGTGGTCACTCAGAATGGATACCCCATCCTTTCTGAAGCCTGGCCTACCCTTCTTCCTGGATGGGCACCTCGGTGAGGTGCCCCATTGGCGCACATAGCACAGAACTGAATCTCAGTACTTACAAGGCTGTCTTCCTACTTAAGCTGCACAAGAATGAGGATTGTATCTGGTTCTTCGTTACACCATCCACTCTGGCGCCGTGCCTGGGACATAAAAATCCCTTGATAAATATTTGTAAAATGAAAGCATGCCTGGATGGTGATTTAGGAGTTTGAACAGATGAAAGGAAGAGTTGCGGCAGATCTCAAGTCGCAGTCTTAAGAGCAGCATTCCATTTTATTCACCGCATGCGGTTTGGGCAGAGCCCAGGCAGGAATAGCTCGAGCCTGTGCTCCTGGAAGGTGCCTCTTGATTTCTCATTGCTTCAACTTAAAGCACACACAGTGGGGCTCTGATCCAGAGAAACTCTTAGAGATCGTGTAGTCTAATTTGTGGACGCTCAGTTGCCAAATCCTGTCTGGCTCTTTGTGATCCTGTGGGCTGTAGCCTGCCAGGATCCTCTCTCCCTGGGAATTCTCAGGCAAGAATAGTGGAGTGGGTTTCCATTTCTTTCTCCAGGGGACGTTCCTGACCCAGGGATCAAACCTGATCTCTTGCATTGGCAGGTGGGTTCTTTATCACTGAGCCACCAGGGAAGACTGTAGTCCAATTCGCTTGTCTTAAAGAAGGGGGAAATGAAGGCATGGGGGGGAGAGAGGACCTTATTATCATGACATTTTAATTGTTAGAACCGGGACTGTAACCCAGGCAACTTGGCTTCTCCCTGAAGCTTAAGTTATGCTTTGCCTGTTATGGATGCAGAGAGGCTAAGAGCTCGGGCTCTGTCCCCTTTTCTAGGTCTGGGGTCCTGTCCTCATCAGGTAAATGGTCTAGGGCAAGTTACTTAACCTCTCTGGGGCACAGTTTCTCCACCATTAACATGGGGATAATGGGAGGCCCCATCTCATAGAGTGGTTGGGAGGACTCAGCGAACCAACGTCAAAGCACAACACCTAACGTCAGCACCTCCACCCCCAAAGTTAGCTACTTACACTACGAGGCAGAGAAAAATATTTTGATCAAGTAAGCAACCAGTCATGGTTAAATGTTGGAAGTCTGCCTGGTCTGCAATTAGGTAACCAAACATATGAAAACCAGAGGCTTACTCACAGGGGTCACTCATTCCTTTGTGTACACATAGATAGCACTCGATTTCACTGGGTTAATTTTGACAATAACACAAGGATGACATTTTCCTGATTCACTGACATCAAAACATTCAAGTCTTTTGACAGGGTTTGATCCATGGCCACTTTGGGACTCACTGATTTCAGATGGCGGGCAGGGAGGAAGGCGTGCCTGGTCAGTGGGGATTGTTTAGTCCTGGTTGTTTCCTGAGCCCAGATGTTTTCCCTCCCATAGCTGTCTCTCCAGGTGTGGAAGCCTTTTCCATGCCATGTTGGCAAGTTTATTCAGAACCCACACTTCAGCTGAAGGTCCCTGCCTCCTTACCCTCCTCCCTAACCCCTGTTAAAGGAAATGACTGAGAATGTGGTCAATAAGAGTGATGGGTTTCCTGACACTGTTTCAGATCCTTTCTCTTTCCTCACCTCTGGTGCCCAGCTCCATCCTGACTCCTCTTTTCAGAAGACAGAGCTCCCCAGAATCATTGAGCCGAGGATCCTCCCAGCCCATAATAGTTTAGCATCCTTTTGCCTGGCCTCTTTGGAGCTCCTTATCTCTGAGTCAGAAGGTGTTTTCTCTTCCTGCTAGACCCCAGGGAACTCTGCTGTATGCCTTCTCCAAGTTTTGGCAGCAAAACAGCCCAAGGGGGATGGAGAACGTCAGGCGCCTCCCGCTTAGTGTTGAGAATATCCCCAGAGCCTCCTTGGATTCATGGCCGTGTCTCACAGGTGTGACTCAGCTACCCCACTTATTGACCACTAGGACTGAGGAACAATGGTGGGTATTCTGGGAAATAGGGATTTTTTTTTTTTTAAAGATAGAGGATAGAGTAACATGTTGTTGCTGTTCAGTTGCTCAGTCATGTCCAACTATTTGCAACCCCATGGACTGCAGCATGCCAGGCTTCTCTGTCCTGCACCATCTCCCGGGGTTTGCTCAAACTCGTGTCCATTGATTTGATGGTGTTATCCAACCATCTAATCCTCTGTCACCCCCTTCTCGTCCTGCCCTCAATCTTTTCCAGCATCAGGGTCTTTTCCAATGAGTCCGCTCTTCACATCAAGTGGCCAAAGTATTGGAGCTTCAGTTTCAGCATCAGTCCTTCCAATGAACATTCAGGGTTGATTTCCTTTAGGATTGACTGGTTTGATCTCCTTTCTGTCCAAGGGACTCTCAAGAGTCTTCTCCAGCACCACAGATTGAAGGTACCAATTCTTTGACCCTCAGCCTTTTTTATAGTTCAGCTCTCACATCTGTACACGACTACTGAAAAAACCATAGCTTTGACTATACCTCTGGACCTTTGGAGGCAAAGTAATGTCTCTGCTTTTTAATATGCAGTCTAGGTTTGTCATTGTTTTTCTTCTAAGAAGCAAGCATCTTTCAATTTCATGGTTGCAGTCACTGTCCACAGTGATTTTGGGGCCCCCAAAATAAAGTTTGTCACTGTTTCCATTGCTTCCCCATCTACTTGCCATGAAGTAACATGGGAGAACAGTAGGCTTCAGGTGATGAAAAAGTGTGTGTTGTGTGTGTTTGTGTGTGTGTGCTAATGCTAGTCCACAGACAAGTGATGAAGGTAGGATAGAATTCTAGGTTGGTTTATGAAGTACCATCAGCTTCTTTGGGTTCTAGACATCTTGATGTCAGGTGCCCCTAAGAGTGAATTTTCAGTATGGAGTTACAATAATGTTTTATATGATTTATAAATTGGGATGGCTCTTAGCATTAATTGTTTCAGTTTCAACTGCAGTATCGGCCAAACAGCTCTTTCCAGTTATCTGTTAGCTGATGTGGAGTCATTGGTCTCCAAGGAATACCTCTGGCTCCCGAGCCAAGGAGAAGGATGTAGGCCTGGTCCTTTGAATTCTGGGAAGCATCTTCAAGAGCTTCTGTACATATCACAGGAGCTGGGGTCTTGTTCAGGAGAGAGACCTGACTTTCTGTTCATTTACATCTTGGGGTCACTAAGTCATACTTTGAAATACCCCAGGTTCACAAGAAAAAAATTAACCAAGTATGTGTCTGGCTGGATTTCTTCCTCCCAATCCTCTTTTCTTTTCTTTTTTTTCGCTTGCTCTTTCCTTTTTCTTCCTTTTGTTTCTTTTATTTTTTTCCCACTGTATTTACTTCTAAAAGGAACGGGATTGTTTAGAAAGGTAGATACAGCAAGCAAAAACATAAAAAATAACAGAGGGACAAGAAGGAAAAAAAGTAAAAGTGTAGGATGGGACTCCCTGTTGGGCCAGTGGTTGAGACTCCCACTGTAGGGGATGCAGGTTCGATCCCAGTCTGTGAGATAATATCCCACGTGCCTCGTGGCCAAAAAACCAAAGCATAAAACAGAAGCAATACTGTAACAAATTTGAAAAATACTTAAAAAATGGTCCACATAAACAAATCTTCAAAAAAAGCAAAGTGTAAGAAAAAGATCAACCCTGAATATTCATTGGAAGGACTGACGCTGAAGCTGAAGTTCCAATACTTTGCCCACCTGATGCGAAGAGCCTACTCATTGGAAGAGACCCTTATGCTGGGAAAGAATAAAGGCAGGAGGAGAAGGGGGCGACAGAGGATGAGATGGTTGGATGGCATCAGTGGGTATGAGTTTGAGCAAACAGTGAAGGACAGGCAAGCCTGGCGTGCTGCAGTCCATGGGGTTGCAAAGAGTCGGACATGACTGAATGACTGAACAAGTGTGAAATGGATGTACAAACTCAGAAAGAAGTTCTGATAACTTTGTTAGAAGTTCAATTGACTCTAAACTCACCAGTGACCAATGTGAAGAAGGTGAGAAGATGATTTAAATGATTCTTAGTATCTAAGAGATAAAAACAAGCAGATTATTTAGGACATGCATTACCAATTCTGGCTCTGTGATTTAAGAGAACTGTGTCCCATGGATTTTCATGAAGCGATTACTGTGCAATGCAAAGCTAAGCCTTTTCAACAAGATCCTTAGAGGAAACATTCTTCTGAATTCTTTTAAAGGTCCTCAGTGGGACCTAGGGGGCAATCTGCCAGGATCTAATTTAGTGGCAGTGATCCTAAGGGGGTCCAGAGTATTTGCAGGTATTCTGCTCTCTGATGGTCTGGCTTATTTCAACATTAGTCTTTACTTAAGGGCAGTGGTTCTCAATTTAGAAATGCCTCTGACTCTCCAAGAAAATCGTTAGTTGGGCTACACAAGACTATGTGCCCTCCGACTTGGCATGTGCCTTTTGTGCGTATTAGAAATGTGCTTCCTACTCTCTCCCTCTGGGATGATGTACATTATTATCAGATGCTCACAATGATCCTTGGCCTAAAATAGATTGAGCCATCTATGCAGAGGGCTGAAGCTCTCCGTGAATATAACTTATCTTCTTTAGGTATTTGTCATTCATTTAGCTGCACCAGGTCTTAGTTGCAGCATGGGGATCTTCATTTTTCACTGCACCATGTGGAATCTTTAATTTCCACGCACAGGCTCCTCAGTTCCCTGACCAGAAATCAAATCTGGGTCTACTGCATTGCAAGGCGAATTTTTAATCCCTGGACCACCAGGGAAGTCCCTCTGTTAGGTTTTAATAATCGTGTTAGTGGTGATGAGTCCTGTATTAGCAAGTGCGCAGAGGGCCACTCCTCTGCATGTCTGTGAAAGCGTGTTCAGTCACGTCCAACTCTTTGCAATTCCATAGCACCAGGTTCTTCTGTCCACGGAAATTTTGGGGCAAGAATACTGGAGTGGGTTGCTGTTTCCTACTCCAGGGTATCTTCCCAATTTCAGGATTTTGATCCAACGTCTCTTGCATCTCCTGAATTGGCAGGTGGGTTCTTTACAACTAGCCCCACTTAGAAAGTCCTGCATGTCTAGTAAGGGTTGGACAATTAGCTTTCATTGTCCCCAGTGGCGCTAGTGGTAAAAAAACCCTCCCTGCCAATGCAGGAGATGTAAGAAACTTGGGCTCCATTCCTGGGTTGGGAAGATCCTCAGGAGAAGGGCATGGCAACCCACTTCAGTTTTCTTTCCTGGAGAATCCCATAGACAGAAGAGCCTGGCAGGCTACAGTCAATAGTGTTACACAGAGTCAGATAACTGAAGTGACTTAGCAGAATGAGGATGGGGCCTTTGCTCATTCTAGTTAATGATACTGGTATCCTGCGGAACGGGACAATACACTGTTACCTGCTTAGGAAGTTAACTTACTTTTACTTGGATGTGAGTCTGTAAAGTTCCCCTGATATATCCAAGCATCCCATAGAAGAGAAATCTGGTGTCTGTTCTAACACAATACTCAAGGCCACTAATTTTTCATGCCAGAGAGCAGGGCCACAATCATTTAAGCCTGGAACTTCCCTTCTGTAGTTCTGTGTTTAAATTTCAGAAGTAGTGTATGCTCATTGCTAAATATTCAAATAATTCAGATGTTTAGTTAGTAAAAATTGCAAGTCTTCACCTCCCAGTTTCAAAGAACTCTTCCATTTGTGTACAAAGTAGAAGCACAAATGAAACTATGCTGTTTATATTGTTCTGTAACTTTTTCCTCCCACAGAATATTGTTTCAGTTCCTATAGGCAACACTGATGTTGAGAATGTTGACCAACTGGCATACTAATGTGGCTCAGATGGTAAAGAATCTGCCTGCAATGTGGAAGACCCAGGTTTGATCCCTGGGTTGAGAAGATCCCCTAGAGATGGGAATAGTTACCCATTCCAGTATTCTTGCCTGGAGAATGCCATGGACAGAGGAGCCCAGTGGGCTACAGTCCATGGGGTCACAACAAGTAGGACATGACTGAGAGACTAACACTTCCACTTCCTTCCATACTAATGTAAATTAATTTATAAATTTAAAAATAGATTTCTATTTAGTGTCTAAAACTAAACTGTAAACACCAAGGGTCCGTAAACTATGGCCTGCTATGAAAACAGGCCCACCACCCATTTTTGTTATATAATACATTTACATTATTTAAATAAAAAGTTTTATTGAACATAATACACTCATCCACTAACATATCGTCTATGACTGTTTCTGCACTATGACAGGGAATTGAATAGCTTTATGACCGAGATTGTGTGGGCTGCAAAGCATTTACTATCGGGGCTTTCTCAAAACATTTGCTGAACTCTGCCAAATATTATACAATTGCTTAACAAATAAAAGTAAATCATTAAAAGCTGAAAGCCAAGTAGCTTGTCAAATCATTTCAATACTTTTAAAATAATTTATTGGTTTATACATAGTTTATGGATTGATTTAAAAATATTTTGTGGAAGTGTAATACATATATAGAAAATTATACAAGTCCCAGGAGATCTGCATAATCGCAAGATGAAAACAGGGACTTAACCATGGCTGAACTCTTACTAGCATCTCAGAAGTCCCCTTTCCCCATGGCCTCCTTTGTCATAGATTAATTGTCCATGTAAGTGTGGCTTTAATTCTGGGCTTCTGTTCTGCCCACTGAATAATTTTTGTGTGAGTACCATACTATTTTGATTACTGTTGCACTGCAGTATAATTTAAAATGGGAGAGTGTGTTACCTCTAGTTTTGTTCTTCTTTTTCAACATGGCTTTTGCTATTCAGAATCTTTGTGTCTCTGAGCAAAATTTAAAACTTTTTATTCTAGTTCTGTGAAAAATGCCTGTGGTATTTTGATAGAGATTGCATTGGACCTAAAGATTGTCCTGGGTAGTATGGTCATTTTAACAATATCAGTTCTTGCAATCCATATGCATGGTACATCTTCCCATTTATTTATGTTGTCTTCAATTTCTTTCATAAGTGTTTTACAGTTTTCAGAATATAAGTCTTTTAACTATTTGATTTGATTTATTCCTAGATATTTTATTCCTTTTGATACAATTGTAAATAGGATTGTTTNGTGTAGCAGCCCCTAGCTGTCTGAGTGGTTTTCAGAAGGAAGCAGGGTGGAGGACTGTAGATGTCAAGCTTACACTTTTCTTAATTCGTAGAAACCATTATGAATCTGAATCACTGGGTTGGTGAGGCTGCAATTATCTGGAGAGTCTCTGCACACCTGTGGCTGTGGTGCTTGTGTGGGATGTGAACGGATGGTGATTTGTTTATGGGTAGGACTGGGACACTGAGAAGAAGCTGCTGAAATTGATCTTAGATTTTTACTGAAGTGAATAAGAAGATATCTGGGCTGTCTGTCTAGCCAAACATTCAAGAGGCTGAAGGACACAAGGCATAAGAAGTGTTTTGTTACCTCATTTAACACAAATATAGCACCAGAAATTGGCGTGCTAATCTGTTGGTTTTGGAGATGAAACAGCAGTGATGCCTCTCATCTCGATGGATTAGAGTGTGAAAAGAAGGCTTGTGAGCCCTGGACAGGAAACTGGTTCCTGGTGATTATTTATACATGTATGGAGCAAACATTCATTGATGATTATGTGCTAGTCTTGCTTCTGCGTGAATACACATTATTGCATTTCTTCTTACAGTTCTAGGATCTGTTTGAGTTTTATTTTAGGATTTTTTTTTTTCTTTTTTTTTTTTTAATTTTTATTTGAACTTTAGTTTACTTTACATTATTGTATTGGTTTTGCCAAACATTGACATGAATTCACCACGAGTGTACATGTGTTCCCAAACATGAATCCCCTCCCACCTGCCACCCCATACCATCTCTCTGGGTCCTCTCCTTGCACCAGTCCCAAGCATCCTGCATCCTGCATCCTGCATCGGACATCGACTGGCGATTCGTTTCTTACATGATAGTATACATGTTTTATTCTTCATTTTGTTAATGTGATGAGTCAGTTTAACAAATCTGTGGGTATTAAACCATCCTTGCATCCCTGGGATGATTGCTACTTGTCTGTGTGACTGTGACTCACTTGTTTGATGGCTGTGGACCCACTGGAGGGTGGGATAGCCTTCTTGCACAGTTGACTGTAGCCCAGGGGCAAGGGGCTGGTGTCTGCCTGCTGGTGGATGGGGCTGGGTTTCTGTGCAGCTGTCTGCCTGACATCGATTGGGCCTGGGGGAGGGTGGGGCTTGGCACTGGCCTGGCCTTTAGTGTGTGCAGCCAAGTACTGGGCACTAATAGAAGATGGGATTTGCCAGTAGTGCAGGTGTTATTGTAGAACAAGATCAAAAATGGCCGCCACTACCATCTCCATCCCTAAGGGGAGTCCCGGTTGTCCCTTGCCTCTCTAGAAGTCACTCCAAGATCAATGTGGATCTGAACCAGGCCACTTTCAAACTACTTCCTTTGTACTGGATTTGCATCAAGTGAGATTTTGTAGATGCTCATTAAGAGTAGAATCTCTCTTTTTAGTATTAATAGCAGTCTAGCTCTTCTAAATATAGTCCTGCTGGTTTTCAAAGCTGCATATTCTAGGAGCCCATCTTCCGAGTGCAGGACCTCCTGCTGGGCAGCCTGCTGTGAAACTCAGACACCTTGCTCTTGGGGGATGATCTCTGCAACTGTGGTATTCCTCTAATTTGCAGATTGCTGACATGAGTGGCGCTAGTGGTAAAGAACCCATCTGCCAAAGCAGGAGACATAAGAAATGCCAGTTCGATCCCTGGGTCGGGAAGATCCCCTGGAGGAGGGCTTGGTAATCTACCCCAGTATTATTGCCTGGAGAATCCCATGGACAGAGGAGCCTGGAGGGCTACAGTCCATAGGGTTGCACAGAGTTGGACACAACTGAAGCGACTTAGCATGCACCCATGCACGACCTGGCTGGATGGGTCCTAACGGCCCTGCATCTCCACCCTTTCTGCCTGTCTCACTGTGGTTCCTCCTTTATGTCTGTAGTTGTGATAAATCTTTTCTGCTAGTCCTCAGGTCATTCTCATAGATATTTGCTCTGTGGGCTCAATTGCTAAATTGTGTCTAATTCTTTGCAACCCCATGTACTGTAGCATACCCGGCTCCTCTGTCCATGGGATTTCCCAAGCAAGAATACTTGAATGGGCTGCCGTTTCCTCCTCCAGGTTTTTCTCAGTTCCAGGAATCGACCCATGACTCTTGCATCTCCTGCATTTGTAGTAGGATTATTTACCACTGTGCTACCTGGGAAGCCCATTTGCTCTGTAAGTAGTTGTAATTTTAGTGTGTCCATGGGAGGAGGTGCGTTCAGGGTTTGCCTCCTCTGCCACTTCAGCTGCGTCTCTGCAACCATTTCATACCTATGTTTCTTCCATTTTCATTTATTTTTATAACTTAGTCTAAAATTCTTTACTATGCTGTGTAGCTGTGGCAGAGAGAATAAATCATTTGCACATACATATAATATACATTGGTTGCTATAACAAGGCTAATTTTTTAAACTTTCCTAGAAAAATACCGTTTGCTCATATATCTTTTATTTCTCATAACTGGTATAATTTCTAAAAGTCATGGCTCATACCATCTCTCTGGGTCCTCTCCTTGCACCAGTCCCAAGCATCCTGCATCCTGCATCCTGCATCGGATATCGACTGGTGATTCGTTTCTTACTTGATAGTATACATGTTTCAATGCCATTCTCCCATCTCATCATGGTATGGGATGGGAGGTGGGAAGGGATTCATGTTTGGGAACACTTGTACACTCGTGGTGAATTCATGTCAATGTTTGGCAAAAGCAATACAGTAATGTAAAGTAAACTAAAGTTAAAATAAAAATTTAAAAAAATTAAAAAAAAATAAAATAAAAAAAAATAAAAGTCATGGCTCAGTAAACTCTAGGTTGCACCTAGTCTTTAGGCATAATTATATTTCATCCACCAAAGAACAAATTTTATATTCACTCAGGGTCTAGGTATCATTTTGGAGCACTGCCCATCTGTCCCCCATAGGGATATCCCAAAGTTGATCTGTAACCTGTTCAAACTCTACCAATTGTATTATAAAGAGTCAATCACACTTTTCAACACTGCAGTTCTGATGGAGATTCAGCAAATGTTGGGCTTACCAGTAAAATCTTGCCTTGGTTTATCCTGTTCATAGTGTTCCCACAAATAAACTTCTTGCCTAAGCCGTAGCACAACTAACCACTACTGTTTAAATATATCAGATACTATTGCTATCAAATGGCAGTTGTTCCTTCCTGGCTGAGGGTATGTGTTCTTTCCCACGGTTATGAACAAGCAAGATACGGAATCAGTTTAGCAAATGCATGGTCTATTCAAATATTACTTCATCATATTTCTGAGCCAAGTGCCAAGTTTGTCAGTTTCCTGGAGAGGAAACTGGACTCCCTCTAGTGACCAACAGACTATAATGGTGAGTCNTAAACTAAAGTTAAAATAAAAATTTAAAAAAATTAAAAAAAAATAAAATAAAAAAAAATAAAAGTCATGGCTCAGTAAACTCTAGGTTGCACCTAGTCTTTAGGCATAATTATATTTCATCCACCAAAGAACAAATTTTATATTCACTCAGGGTCTAGGTATCATTTTGGAGCACTGCCCATCTGTCCCCCATAGGGATATCCCAAAGTTGATCTGTAACCTGTTCAAACTCTACCAATTGTATTATAAAGAGTCAATCACACTTTTCAACACTGCAGTTCTGATGGAGATTCAGCAAATGTTGGGCTTACCAGTAAAATCTTGCCTTGGTTTATCCTGTTCATAGTGTTCCCACAAATAAACTTCTTGCCTAAGCCGTAGCACAACTAACCACTACTGTTTAAATATATCAGATACTATTGCTATCAAATGGCAGTTGTTCCTTCCTGGCTGAGGGTATGTGTTCTTTCCCACGGTTATGAACAAGCAAGATACGGAATCAGTTTAGCAAATGCATGGTCTATTCAAATATTACTTCATCATATTTCTGAGCCAACTGCCAAGTTAGTCAGTTTCCTGGAGAGGAAACTGGACTCCCTCTAGTGACCAACAGACTATAATGGTGAGTCTCCAGGAAAGCGTTTCTACTTAAGTCAACACACTTAACCAAGTTCCCAACTTCCTAAGTCCCTCTTAGTTCTCTGGGCCAATGTTATATGATCACAAGCGTCGTTGCCATAGTATTCATGGCATGAAACTAGTTCAAGTACACTACATACACTAAAGGGCTTCCCACGTGGCGCTAGCGGTAAAGGACCTGCTTACCGCTGTAGGTAGCCGGGAGACGCAGGTTCCATCTCTGGGTTGGAAAGATCCCCTGGAGAAGGACATGGCAACCCACTCCAGTGCTCTTGACTGGAGAATCCCATGGACAGAGAAGCCTGGATGGCTACAGTCCATGGGGTCGCAAATAGTCAGACACGACTGAGTGACTTAGCATGCGCACACACACATGCTCCAAAATGGTGTTGAGTTCCTCAGGGGACTGTCAGGTGAGCATCTTCACTTAACAAATGTGGTTTAGTTCAAATAACTCAAAGCTTTCCCCGAAATCATTTTTTTTGAAGTTCCAGAGTGAAATAATTGATGTGTGACCACTCTGTCATGTCAACTGTCCACTCTTAGACATCACTGTGACCCTTGAATTTCTGCCAGCATAGTCTTCCATCCACAATCATATCTGGGACAGTTAAAAGAGAAAATTCAATTTGCAGAAGACGGCAACGTGTCTCTTTTACACTCAGGTATCTGCTTTAACCAGGGTTTTCCTGGTGGCTCAGAGGGTAAAGTGTCCACCCACAATGCAGGAGACCCAGGTTCGATCCCTGGGTTGGGAAGATTCCCTGGAGAAAGAAATGGCAACCCACTCCAGTGCTCTTGCCTGGAAAATCTCATGGACAGAGAAGCCTGGTAGGCTACAGTCCATGGGGTTGCAAAAAGTCAGACAAGACTGAGTGACTTCACTTATCCTGATTACAGAAATATAATGTTTGATCCCTGGGTCAGTCAGGACGATTCCTTGGAAATGGAAATGGCAAACCATTCCAGCATTCTTGCCTGGGAAGTCCCGTGGACAGAGGAGTCTGGCGGACTACAGTCCCTGAGGTCAAAAAGAGTCCCACACAACTGAGCAACTAAATGACAACAGCAAGGAACTCATTAATGTCTTCTCTCCAAACTGTATACATAAGTTCTCAGGAAATTGTTGTAATGTGACCTAGTTCTAATTCTTTTCAGTAGAGAATAAATCCTGGAGCATCTTGTTTTGGCCCTGACCCAGTACCATGCATGAGAGAAACAGCTGAGAATATTACTCTCTTGCTGAGATAGTTTCTTATGAAAATACCTTTCCTGCTATTATTTCCCATTATGTGATCTCTTTTCAGCACTCATAGTCCTCCCATTTTTCCCAATTAGTATCTGTCAAACCTGATTGAGTTTGTTTGGCATCAATGGCTCAGCTATACTGCCTTCTCGGAGAAGGCAGTGGCACCCCACTCCAGTACTCTTGCCTGGAAAATCTCATGGACGGAGGAGCCTGGTAGGCTGCAGTCCATGGGGTCTCGAAGAGTCAGACACGACTGAATGACTTCCCTTTCACTTTTCACTTTCATGCATTGGAGAAGGAAATGGCAACCCACTCCAGTATTCTTGCCTGGAGAATCCCAGGGACAGAGGAGCCTGGTGGGCTGCTGTCTATGGGGTCGCACAGAGTCGGACATGACTGAAGTGACTTAGCAGCAGCAGCATACTGCCCTCTAGAGGCATTTAGCAGCATGTCTTTTCATATATGGGCTCCCCTGGTGGCTCAGAGGTTAAAGCGTCTGCCTCCAATGCGGGAGACCCTGGTTCGATCCCTGGGTTGGGAAGATCCCCTGGAGAAGGAAATTGTAACCCACTTCAGTATTCTTCCCTGGAGAATCCCATGGACAGAGAAGCCTGGTAGGCTACAGTCCACCGGGTCGCAAAGAGTCGGACACGACTGAGCGACTTCACCTTCTCAGTTTCATATATGGTATTGGCCATTAGAATATTTTTTATCGTGAAATGAGTGTTCACGTTTGTGGCCATCTGAACAAACTGAGTATGTGTCTACTTATGATTCATGTGAGTTCTCTGTATATTGTGGCATGTCTCTAGTCAGGTACGTGAGTTGTGAATATTTTTTCCTTTTTCATTTATTTAAGGTGTCTTTTGATGAAAATTTAAATTAATAAATCCAATTGAATACTTTCTTTGTGTGGTTAGTCCTTTTTGTTTCTTGATCAAGGANNNNAATCCTCACTTATCTAAAGATCACAAATATTTTAAAAATATATTTTTCTGTTTTCTTCAAGAAATTTTAAAATTTTATTCCCTGCATTTAGGTCTATGAGCCCTTCTGAATTAACTTTTGTGTGTGTGATAGAGTAAGGGGTCAAGGTTTAACTGTTTCCTGTGTGCACATCCAGTTACTCTCTGCCTCATCTTCTCCACATTAAATGGCAATGGCACTCTGCCAACAATGAAATGATTCTGTAAATAAAGATTTATTTCTGAGTTCTCTATTTTGTTATAGTATAGTGCGAGTCACTCAGTCGTGTCTGACTTTTTGCGAGCCCATGGATTCTACAATCCATGGAATTCTCCAGGCCAGAATACTGGAGTGGGTAGCCTTTCCATTCTCCAGGGGATTTTCCCAACCCAGGGATCGAACTCAGGTCTCCCGCATTGCAGGCAGATTCTTTACCAGCTGAGCCACAAGGGAAGCCCTAGAATACCGGAGTGGGTGGCGTATCCCTTCTCCAGTGGATCTTCCCAACTCAGGAATCGAACTGGGGTCTCCCACGTTGCAGGAGGATTCTTACCAACTGAGCTATCAGGGAAGCCCTGATATTCTCTATTCTGTTACACTGATCTATTTATAGGTTCTCATAAAAATATGCATACAAATAACTTTAACTTTGTAGTTGGTTTGGTAATGTGTGTCCTCCAACTTTGTGGTTTTTTCAAGATTGCGTTGACTGTTCAAGGACATTTTCAGTTCAGTTCAGTTCAGTCTCTCAGTCGTGTCTGACTCTTTGCGACCCCTTGAACCGCAGCACGCCAAGCCTCCCTGTCCATCACCAACTCCTGGAGTCCACCCAAACCCATGTCCATCGAGTTGGTGATGCCATCCAACCATCTCATCCTCTGTTGTCCCCTTCTCCTCCTGCCCTCAATCTTTCCCAGCATCAGGATCTTTTCAAATGAGTCAGCTCTTTGCATCAGGTGGCCAAAGTATTGGAGTTTCAGCTTCAACATCAGTCCTTCCAATGAGCACCCAGGACTGATCTCCTTTAGGATGGACTGGTTGGATCTCCTGGCAGTTCAAGGGACTCTCAAGAGTCTTCTCCAACACCACAGTTCAAAAGTATCAATTCTTTGGGGCTCAGCTTTCTTTATAGTCCAACTCTCACATCCATACATGACCACTGGAAAAACCATAGCCTTGACTAGACAGACCTTTGTTGGCAAAGTTCCATTCAAATTTTAGAATTGGCTTGCCTGTTTCCATGGACAATAACCAAGATTCTTTGCCTAGGCTTTGAGTAAATGAGTGAAATCAAGGTCTTCACTCATAAGGTCTAAGTAGAGGCAACATGGTCACGTTGGATGTAGGGTGTAGACTATGCTTAGGTGAGAAGATCATGAAGGACACATTAGAATGGCCTCTTGCTTCTCACCAAAAACACCTGATGGCAGGACAACAGTAAGATATGTCCTCAAAGTTTCAATAGTTTTGGTGCTGAGAACGCTGTATCCTATCAAATGATCATTCAAGTCTAAGAGCCAAACAATGATGTTTTTCTAATTGAAACACCCAGAGAGTTTCCCTTCAGCTGAATCTTACAAAGAATGTCTTTCACCATTGCATTGGTCATCTGATTGATTAGTAGTCTTAAATTTCACAAGCTACAAACATTTATTTGAACAAATTCAGACATTACCAATGTGAATTAAAAAGTGGAAATTCTCTCCCTCTCTGTCCCCCCCCCAACTCTTCCATTCTTACTCCAGTGACTGTACACACATACATATTCATATAATAGTTATTACTTTTGCCTATTCTCTGTAGCACACAGGATCTTCTTTCCCCAACCGGGGATTAAACTCAAGCTGCCTGCAGTGGAATCATGGAGTCCCAACCACTGGACTGCCACAGAAGTCCCATGTTCATACAATTTTTTAAAGTATAATGGGTTAATGCCTTTACACTTTGTTCTACAGCTTTATTTTTTTTACTTAACTTCTTTTCAAAGAAGTAATAGAGATCTGTTTGATTCTTTCAAGTTGTTGAATATAGTTACAGTCTATGTAATTGATCATAATTACTTTGTTTCCTGTTATTGGGATTTTAGGTTTTTTGCCAGTTTTTATCTCTTAAACTGAGACTTATTTTAAAAAAGCCTCAATATTGTATGTACATTTATGATAATATTTTTATAAGTCAGACTTTTAAGAGTGGGAATTTCTAAAATTAAATATTAAATAACATATTTTTATACACACAACTTTATAGATAGATGGAGGGAACAAAGTTTCTAAAATCCCCACTGTGGAATGGATAATTTCCATGTTATCATTGTTGCATTTATTCCTTCTGTCCATTAGCATTTTTTATTGTTTGGTGAAAAAATAATTGGAAAAAAACTCATTGGAAAAGACCCTGAGGCTGAGAAAGATTGAAGGTGGGAGGAGAAGGGGATGACAGAGGATGAGATGGTTGGATAGCATCACTGACTCAAAGGACACGAGTTTGAGCAAGCTCTGGGAGTTGGTGATGGACAGGGAAGCCTAGTGTACTATAGTCCATGGGGTCGCAAAGAGTTGGACATGACTGAGTGACTGAACTGAACTGAACTCGAAAATATAAAATGGATTTGAAAAGAAATAAAGCCATAGCAATATAATAAAGGAAAGGTAGATAAGAAAAGAATAATAAAGTAAAAATTTTTAAGCAAGAAAAAATTTTTAAAAAGAAAAGGAACTATAAACATTCTCAGATTGTGGAAATTAGCTTAAATGTACACCTTCTCCTCTTCTTCCTTCTCTCTATTCATTCTTTCCTCTTTCAAACATTTTCAAGGACACTGAACAGCTATAAATTAAGTAATTATTTTTAGCAATATACAGAAATGTGAAAGATTTTTGAGGATAATTCTCAACAAAAGAGAAATCTGTTCAGGAAATATCTGTGGGAAAAGGCTTAATTTAAAGCAACATTTGGAAGAGAGGAAAGTGATGAATCTTCATATGAGAGAGGAGAAATAGTGGTGAAGAGCATCATGATCGTAGCCAGAGGCAGAGCCAATCGATGGACCATCATCAATGGATGTTGTGTCCACAATAGCCTTGTCTCCCACGGGTTGAAAATGCTAGCCCCCAGCAGCGTGATTGTTTCCCAAGAACTGCAGAAACCAGATTCCAGTGGAGCAGATTCCACATGTGTGTTCATCAAGAGGTTGCTGCCTGGAGACGCCTCCTGCCCACCAGCTTCCTCAGACCCTGTTTCAGGTCTTTGTTTCTTAGGCTGTAGATAAAAGGATTGAGCATGGAGGATAAAATTGTGTGAACAATTGTTGCCATGTGGTCCCGGACAGTGTAGGTGGACACAGGCTGTAAATAGACATAGAAGATGCTTCCATAAAAGAGTGTTACCACAGTGAGGTGCGAACCGCATGTGGAGAAGGCTTTGCGTTTTCCTGCAGCTGAGGGAATTTTGAGAACCGCAAGGAGGATTCGTATATAAGAGAAAACGATGCATAGAAAGGGGGTCACCAGAAAAGCAGATGCTTCTGTCATTAACACGATTTCATTGACAAATGTGGGAGAGCAAGACAATTTTATCAGAGGGCTGAGGTCACAGAGAAAATGATGGATAATATTGGAGTCACAGAAGGTGAGCTGATTCAACAGAAGTATGTGTAGGAGTGAGTGGAAGTGAGGCAATGAGCAGGAGAAGGCCACCATCAGGACACAGCGGCGGTGGCTCATGGTGGTGACATAGTGGAAGGGGTCACAGATGGCCACATAGCGGTCAAAGGCCATGACTACAAGAAGACAGCTGTCAATGTTGCCCAAGGCATATATGAAATACATCTGGGTCAAACATCCAGCATAGGAGATGGTCCTCTTCTCCAACAGGAAGTCGACTAGCATCTTGGGGACAATGGTTGTTGTGTACCAAATGTCAGTGAAAGACAGGACACTCAAGAAGAAATACATGGGGGTGTGCAGTTGGGGGTCAGAGTGGATGGCCAGGATGATGAGCAGGTTCCCTGCTATGGTGACCAGGTATATGATGAGGAAGAGGATGAAGAGTGGCTTCTGGTCCTCAGGCCGGGAGGAGAGTCCCAGGAGGATGAACTCAGTGACACTGCTGGTTTGGTTGAGTCTTTCCATTGACTCGGGTCTAGTTATACCCAAGACATTTTGTTATTTATTATGCTCTGATTCCATAGCCCAAGTCATGATACCCAGCAAGTCTGTTTCCTCTATTTGGTCAGCCTTAAGAGCTGTGCAGGGAAAGCTTGCCAACCTCCCGGTCCTTGATGTGGTCCTCCCTTCCCAAATCCATGGGCATCGTAAGTGCCTTATGTTGCAAGCTGGAGGGACAAAAGAAGAGTTCTCCTTTAAAAATCATCACAGGTGCACCTCTCTGATTCACGTTCCTTAGTTTCTATTCTGGGAAAAGCACTGTTTTCCTTCTGGTAACATAGTAATAAAGCAAGAAATCTTGGTCCTTCTGTAGTTCATGTTGCAGTTTTGGTCATTAACAAGTAGAATATATAATAAGATATCAGGTGGGGAGAGGTTTATTTTAAAAAAAACAGAGCAGTATAACAGATGAGGTGACTGGGAAGTTGGGATGGAAGTATTTTTGACAGGGAAGCCACAGAACCATCATTCCTTATCAAATTCAGTTGTTATAACTAGACTTTAACTTTATATGTATGAGAAACAAATAAGGGCTTGTCAAAACAACCAACAGGGAAATCTAAGAGAAATACTGAATGCAGTTCAACTGTGTTTATTCTCTTTTCTGGGCACAGAATGAGAACTTCATTCTCATTTGCTCATGGGATGCTATCATCCGCAGACTGTGCGATCTGGGAAACGTGGAATACAAATGTTAGTGGGAATTTGGTGAATTAATTGGATCAGATGCTGCAGGTTGTAAATGTGAGGAACACCCACGCTGGTGACTAGAAGAAAGGAGAAAGGTTTTGGAACTGAGAATCAGGAAGAATATTCTAAAAGCACAAGGTGTGTTAATCAGGCTGAGAATAGGATAGTCTTTTTTTCCTTTTCCTTTTCCTGATGGGGTTTGCTTTCATCAAAATATTTGAAATAGAGGACCTTGAGGTCAAACTTGAAGGACTTAAAACCAAGTGCCACACGGAACTTTTCCTTGGACCTTATAATGTCTCAAATCCATGAGATATTTGAAAGTATAGGAGAGGAAAAGAATAAGATGCCAAACTGGGTTGAAGTAGCCAAGTGAGTGGCCAGCACTGAAGCTCACCTCCGTGTCCAGATGCTTTTCTTCCCTTCCCAGGCCCTCCAGGAGCTGATCTGCACCACATCTGTTCATCAGGTCGTCTGCTTCTCAGCCAAAGCTCAGCTTCCTCGTGTGTCTCCCATGAGCTTCTGGGCTGAGTGACAAGGAGAGAAGCAGGGATGGAGGAGGAGCTGATCTGCTTCTCCAAAGGGATAACACGTTTCCCTTCCCTGACCTCAACACCTGGGCTCACTGCTGCTCTCCCAGCTCCAGATCTCGGAAGGCAGAGATGCTCTGACTCAAGTGGGAGGCTCTCCTGATTGAGGAAGCCCAGCCAGCTTCTCATGAGTCTGAGGTCTGCTCTGCTGGCCTCTGGGGCACTTGTTAGGCTGAGGGAGTTGAGGTGTGATGCCCTCTCAGGGGAATCTGTCCCTGGAGAGGGAGTAGAGAGCAGACAGAGAAAGCAGGAATCACAGCCAGCACTGCTGACTCCAAGGGGACAGGGGACCCCTGAGGCTTCCTGTTTAGACGCTGGGACTAATCTCAGAGCTTCTGAACCTCACTTTGACATGTTAGGGTCATGCTTCAGTTTCCCCAACTATGGGTTATCAAGGGTAGAAACACATTTATCTGGGTGAGTATTTTAATTTTGGGGGATTCAGATGTGGATCCAAGTGTAGTCTAGATCCATTCAGATTATAGATCAATATGGGGAGGTTGCAGTTTTCAAGGAATTCAATGGGAGAACCATGGTGTGTATTTTTCCAGTGTCTGTGGAGGTTAGGTTAATATTAGTGTTTATTTAGGGCTTCCCAGGTGGCGCTAGTGGTAAAGAACTCACCTGCCAATGCAGAAGATGTAAGAGACTTGAGTTTGATACCTGGATTGGGAAGATTCCCTGGAGGAGGGCACAGCTATCCACTCTAGTATTCTTGCCTGGAGAATCCCATGGACAGAGGAACCTGGGGGGCTGTGGTCCAAAGGGTCGCAAAGAGTTGGACATAACTTAGCAGGCACAGTGTATATTTAAAGCACAGGGTCAGGCAAAATTTATTCTTGTAATTAGCTAAGACTTCCCCTGTAGCTCAGATGGTAAAGAATCTGCCTGCAATGCAGGAGACCCAGGTTTGATCCCTGGGTTGGGAAGATCCCCTGGAGAAGGAAATGGCAACCCACTCCAGTATCCTTCCCTAGAAAATCTCACGGACAGAGGAGCCTGGTGGGCTGCAGTCCATAGGGTTGCAAAGAGTCGGGCACGACTGAGCGACTGATACTTACATATTTACTTTCAGAAAAAATGTATTTCAGAGTTCAGTCTTAGAGCGGTATTTTGAGGTTAAGTGTTGAGGAAACATACCATTTATTAGCATGCTGGCCTGGCCACTTTGTAGTTAGTTGCATTTTAGAAGTTACTTAGCTTCTATGAGTCTCAGTGTCTTCATCTTAAAATGAGCATAACAGCTCTTTCTGACACCAAAACATGAGATAAAATTTCTTTTTGAGTATTTGTTGTTGTTGTTTAGTCACTAAGTCATGTCCGACTCCGCGACCTCATGGACTGCAGCACACCAGACTTCTTAGTCCTTCACTATCTCCCAGAGTTTACTCAAATTCCTATCCATTGAGTTGGTGATGCCATCTAACCATCTCATCCTCTGCCACCCTCTTCTCCTCCTGCCTTCAATTTTTCCCAGCATCAGGGTCTTTCCCAATAAATCAGCTCTTCACATCAGGTGGCCAAAGTACTGGAGCTTCAGTATCAGTCCTTTCAATGAATATTCAGGGTGATTTCCTTTGGAATTGACTGGTTTGATCTCCTTGCTGTCTAAGGGACTCTCAAGAATCTTCTCTAGCTCCCCAAGTTGAAAGCATTAATTCTTCAGTGTTCAGCTTTATGATCCAACTCTCACATCTGTACATGACTACTGGAAAAACCATAGGTTTGACTATATGGCCTTTTGTTGGCAAAATGATGTCTTTGCTTTTTAATATGCTGTCTAGGTTTGTCATATCTTTCCTTCCAAGGGGCAAGTGTCCTTTAATTTTATGGCCGCAGTCACTGTTTGCAGTGATTTTGGATGCCAGAAAAGTAAAATCTGTTACTGCTTCCAAAATTCACCCTTTCCTGTCCATTTTAGTTCACTGATTCCTAAGATGTCAGTGTTCATTGTTGCCAACTCCTCTTTGACCATGTCCAATTTACCTTGATTAATGGACCTAACATTCCAGGTTCCTATGCAATTTTGCTCTTCATAGCATTGGACTTTTACCACCAGACACATCCACAACTGAGCGTTGTTTCCACTTTGGCCCAGCCATGTCATTCTTTCTAGAGCTATTAGTAGTTGCCCTCTGCTCTTCCCCAGTAGCATATTGGACAGCTTCCAACCTGGTGGACTTATCTTTTGGTACCATATCTTTTTGCCTTTTTATACTGTTTATGGGGTTTCTTGCAGCATGCATACTGGAGTGGTTTGCCATTCCCTTTTTAGTGGACCATGTTTTGTCAGAACTGTCCAGTATGACCCCTCTGTCTTGGATGGACCTAATTGCTTGGCTCATAGCTTCACTGAATTACTCAAGCCCTTCACCATGACAAGGCTGTGATCCAGGAAGGGGTTTTGAGTTTTATACTGGAAATATTGTGTGTTATTGTAAACATCATCCACAACGTTATAGGAAATGCAAAACATTTTGCTGCTGATCGGAATAAAGCACTGTCTCACACAAAACACCTGTGTCTTCTTCTTTAGATTTGAATTTAATTAAAGAATTTCAGTCTACCTATTAAGAATAAGTACTATAGAGACAGAAAGCCCTGGGCTTCAGTCCTGCCTCTTGCACTCACTCTTCATGTGGTTTCCGTGTTTCTGTTGCTTCTATTCATTCATCTAATAAGTAGCTCTTCATCAATTTCCACCTTTACTGAGATGATTGACATACCATTGTGTAAGTTTNCTTCATCAATTTCCACCTTTACTGAGATGATTGACATACCATTCATAGACATATTTATTGCACAGTGATTTCGACAGTAATGTTAGTTAACAACATATCCATAAACCCACATAGTTAAAACATATTCATTTGTTTTAGCGAGAACCTTTAAATCTCTCTCAGTAACTGTCTTAAAAAAATTTTTTTTTAACATTGAGGTGTAGTTGATGTACAATAGCATGTAAGTTTCAGGTGTACAACATAGTACCTCAATTATTCTGCTATTGATTCCTTCTAGAGTATTTTTAATTTCAGTAATTGTGTTGCTCAACACTGTTTACGCTTTATTTCTTCTAGGTCCTAGTTAACTTGTTAAATAATTCTTGCATTTTCTCCATTCTATTTTTGAGATTTTGGATCATCTTTACTATCATCACTCTGTATTCTTTTACCAGTAGTTGCCTTTTTCCTCTTCGTTTATTTGGTCTTGCGGGTTTTTACCTTGTTCTTTCACCTGCACGATATTTCTGCCTTTCCATTTTGTGAAAGAAGACGTTTTTTTCTTTTTAAAAATAATTAATTGATTCATTTTAATTGGAGGTTAATTACTTTACAGTATTGCGGTGGTTTTTGCCAGACACTGGTATGAATCAGCCACAGATGCACATGTGACCCCCGTCCTGAAGCCCC
>SJYQ01005703.1:262059-283146 GCA_006410935.1 Redunca redunca | reverse complement strand
CCTCCCCACCCCATTCCTCTGGGTTGTCTCAGAGCACCAGCTTTGAGGGCCCTGCTTCATGCAGGGCTTGCACTGGTTATCTATTTTACATATGGTAATATCCATGTTTCAGTGCTATTGTCTCAACTCATCCCATCCTTGCCTTCTCCCACATAGTCCCCGAAGTCTGTTCTTTACATCTGTGTCTTTTTTGCTGCCTTGCATATAAGGTCGTTGTTACCATCTTTCTAAATTCCATATATATGCATTAATATAATGTATTCATGTTTCTCTTTCTGACTTACTTCATTCTGTATAATATGATCCATGTTCATCCACCTCATTCAGTTCAGTTCAACTCAGTGTCTCAGCTGTGTCTGACTCTGCATCCCCATGAACTGCAGCATGCCAGGGCTCCCTGTCCATCACCAACTCTGGGAGTTTACCCAAACTCATGTCCATTGAGTTTGTGATGTCATCCAACCATCTCATCCTCTGTCATCCCCTTCTCCTTCCACCTTCAATCTTTCCCAGCATCACGGTCTTTTCAAGTCAGTCAGCTCTTTGCATCAGGTGGCCAAAGCATTGAGTTTCAGCTTCAGCATCAGTTCTTCCAATGAACATTCAGGACGGATTTCCTTTAGGATGGACTGGTTGGATCTCCTTGCAACCCAAGGGACTCTCAAGAGTCTTCTCCAACACCACAGTTCAAAAGCATCAATTCTTCGGCGCTCAGCTTTCTTTATAGTCCAGCTCTCACACCCATACATGACTACTGGAAAAACCATAGCCTTGACTAGAAGGACCTTTGTTGGCAAAGTAATGTCTCTGCTTTTCAATATGCTGTCTAGATTGGTCATAAATTTCCTTCCAAGGAGTAAGTGTCTTTTAATTTAATGGCTGCAGTCACCATCTGCAGTGATTTTGGAACCCAGAAAAATAAAGTCAGCCACTGTTTCCCCATCTATTTGTCATGAAGTGATGGGGCTGGATGCCATGATCTTTGTTTTCTGAATGTTGAGTTTTAAGCCAACTTTTTCACTTTCCTCTTTCACTTTCATCAAGAGGCTCTTTAGTTCTTTTTCACTTTCTGCCATAAGGGTGGTGTCATCTGCATATCTGAGGTTATTGATATTTCTCCCAGAAATCTTGATTCCAGCTTGCACTTCTTCCAGCCCAGCATTTCTCATGATGTACTCTGCAAAGAATTTAAATAAGCAGGGTGACAATATACAGCCTTGGTGTACTCCTTTTCCTATTTGACGTACTCTTTTTCCTATTTCCTATCTGTTGTTCCATGTTCAGTTCTAACTGTTGCTTCCTGAGATGCATACAAATTTCTCAAGAGGCAGATTAGGTGGTCTGGTATTCTCATCTCTTTCAGAATTCTCCACAGTTTATTGTGATCCACACAGTCGAAGGCTTCGGCATAGTCAGTAAAACAGAAACAGATGTTTTTCTGGCACTCTTTTGCTTTTTCAATGATCCATCAGATGTTGGCAATTTGATCTCTGGTTCCTCTGCCTTTTCTAAAACCAGCTTGAACATCAGGAAGTTCACGGTTCACATATTGCTGAAGCCTGGCTTGGAGAAATTTGAGCATTACTTTACTAGTGTGTGAGATGAGTGCAGTTGTGTGGTAGTTTGAGCATTCTTTGGCATTGCCTTTCTTTGGGATTGGAATGAAAACTGACTTTTTCCAGTCCTGTGGCCACTCCTGAGTTTTCCAAATTTGCTGGAAGCACTTTCACAGCACTATCTTTTAGGATTTGAAATAGCTCAACCGGAATTCCATCACCTCCAATAGCTTTGTTCGTAGTGATGCTTTCTAAGACCCACCTGATTTCACATTCCAGGATGTCTGGCTCTAGGTGAGTGATCACAGCATCATGATTATCTGGGTCATGAAGATCTTTTTTGTACAGTTCTTCTGTGCATTCTTGCCATCTCTTCTTAATATCTTCTGCTTCTGTTAGGTCCATACCATTTCTGGTCCATGCCATTCCACCTCATTAGAACTGACTCAAATGTTATCCTTTTTTATAGCTGAATAATATTCCATGGTGTATATGCACCACAACTCTCTTATCCATTCATCTGCAGATGGACATCTAGGTTGCTTCCATGTCCTAGTTATTGTAAACAGTGCTGCAATGAACACTGGGGTACATGTGTCTGAGAGAAGACAATTTGATTGAAGAAAATTCATCTCAGAGTGCTGCTGAAAAAATTAAGATGACATGAAACAACGAAGGACCTAAGCTCCTCCATTTTGTAAGGTTCCAGGAAAAGAGCTTTTGGAAATCCAAGAGCCTTTGGAAATCCCCTGACCTCACCCCATCACCCACGAGCCAGTTGGACCCCAGACCAAAATCTCCTGACTTGACGCTCAGGAACTTGTGGTCTACCTAGACAAAGGGGACCAATCAGAACCCTTGGCCAGCCTGGGAAATGGGAACCAATCAGAACCCAACACCTAACCTTTCCCCAGAAGGTAACCAATTAGACGTCTCCCAACCTGGAAACTCCCATTTTTCAAATTTTTTGTGGGAGAATACCCTATATAAGCAATGCAACCCAGAGCTCGGGGCTCCTCCCTATAGCCGCTGCGTCGGTATCAGTGGGAGCCCCAGCTCGAGCTTGGTAATAAAAACTCTCTTGCTTTTGCATCAGATATCAGCTCCCTGGTGGTCACTGGGAGATTTCACGATTTGGGCATAACACGACCTTGCTCATTTTCCAGCAAACGTGTCTTCATTTCTGCCCTTTTTCCCTTAGCACTTCAGTATGCAAAAGTTTTGCCCAACCATGCCTTTTGAATAAGATTTCCTTTCGAGGTAGTGGGATCAAGTTTTATCCTGTCCTACCAAAATTACTGCAGATGGTGATTGCAGCCATGAAATTAAAAGACGCTTACTCCTTGGAAGAAAAGTTATGACCAACCTAGATAGCATATTCAAAAGCAGAGACATTACTTTGCCGACTAAAGTCCATCTAGTCAAGGCTATGGTTTTTCCTGTGGTCATGTATGGATGTGAGAGTTGGACTGTGAAGAAGGCTGAGCACCGAAGAATTGATGCTTTTGAACTGTGGTGTTGGAGAAGACTCTTGAGAGTCCCTTGGACTGCAAGGAGGTCCAACCAGTCCATTCTGAAGGAGATCAGCCCTGGGATTTCTTTGGAAGGAATGATGCTAAAGCTGAAGCTCCAGTACTTTGGCCACCTCATGAGAAGGGTTGACTCACTGGAAAAGACTCTGATGCTGGGAGGGATTGTGGGCAGGAGGAGAAGGGGACGACCCAGGATGAGATGGCTGGATGGCATCACTGAGTTGATGGACGTGAGTCTGAGTGAACTCCGGGAGTTGGTCTTGGACAGGGAGGCCTGGCGTGCTGCAATTCATGGGGTCGCAAAGAGTCGGACACGACTGAGCGACTGAACTGAACTGAACCTGGGGAGGAATCTTCCTGAGTCCAGCGTTTTCCCCATGTGTCATTCAGCAGCTATCTTGCTTCGTAAACATAGTCATTCACAATTTTTAATGGTTATCCTCCATTTATAGTTATAAAATATTGGGTATACTACCTGTCTGAACAATATATCTTGTAGGTTATTTGTTTTCTACATAGTGGTTTTGTTTCTCTTAATTCTCTACACCTATCTTAGTCCTCACCCCCTCTCTCCTTGCTGCTAACCTATAGATTCTTTGTAACTGTGAGTCTGTTTCTTTTTTATTATTTTCAATAATTTGTTTTATTTTTTATAATCCCATGTAATTGATATCATACAGTATTTGTCTTTCTCTGAGTGTTTTCTTTTCCTTAGGGAAAATTGTTTTATTTAGCTTTCTTTTTTTTATTCAATGAAAGATTCTTTTGAGTCTATAGTGCCTTACAAATTTCAAAAGTTTCATGTACATGATTTCGTGTAATTCCATAGGAACCCTTTAAAAATCTTTATCTCTGTATTTCTCCTCCCCATTTCTCTCTCTCCACTGGTAGCTATTAGTTCTTTCACTATATCTGTAAGTGTGCTTCTTTTTTGCTTTGTTCACTAGTTTGTTGATTCTTTAGATTTCATATATGAGTGATATCATACAGTATTATAAATTTACTGAATTCATTTATTAGTTCTAACAGTTTTTTCGTAGCTTCATTAGGATTTTCTACATATTGTGTCTTGTCATCTGCAAACACTGACAGTTTTACTTCTTTTGCAATTTGAATTCCTTTTATTTCTTTTTCTTTTCTGACTGCTGTGGGTAGGACCTTCCAATACTCTGCTGAATATATGTGGGAAGACTGGGCATCCTTACATCAAGATCCATTACATCTTGTTTGGAATCTTCAAGGAAATGTTTTCTGCTTCTCATCACTGAGTGTGTGATTGTCGGTCAGTTTGCCATTGTTGTTGTTGTTCAGTTGCTAAGTTGTGTCTGACTCTTTGCGATTCCATAAACTGCAGTGTGCCAGGCTTCCCTGTTCTTCACTCAGGGTTTGCTCAAACTCATAACCATTGTGTAGATGATGCCATCCAACCATCTCATCCTCTGTCACCCCCGTCTCCTCCTGCCCCAGTGTTTCCCCATATATGGCCTTTATTATGCTGAGGTATGTTCCCTCGATACTGATCTTGTTTATAGTGTTTTAAGTGGAAACAGTGTCAGACTTTATTTTTTGGGGCTCCAAAATCACTGCAGATGGTGATTGCAGCCATGAAATTAAAAGACGCTTACTCCTTGGAAGGAAAGTTATGACCAACCTAGACAGCATATTAAAAAGCAGAGACGTTACTTTGCCAACAAGGTCCATCTAGTCAAGGCTATGGTTTTTCCAGTAGTCATGTATGGGTGTGAAAGTTGGACTGTGAAGAAAACTGAGAACAGAAGAATTGATGCTTTTGAACCATGGTGTTGGAGAAGACTCTCTCTCTCTCTCTCTTTTTTTTTGGCTCATAATTAGAATAGTATATTTTATTTTTTTCTTTTTATATAAATTTATTATTTTAATTGGAGGCTAATTACAATATTGTATTGGTTTTGCCATATATCAACATGAATCCGCCATAGGTATACATGTGTTCCCCATCCTGAACCCCCCTCCCTCCTCCCTCCCTGTACCATCCCTCTGGTCGCCCCAGTGCACCAGCCCCAAGCATCCAGTATCATGCATTGAACCTGGATTGGCGATTCGTTTCATATATGATATTATACATGTTTCAATGCCATTCTCCCAAACCATTCCACCCTCTCCCTCTCCCACAGAGTCCACAAGAGAAGACTCTTGAGAGTCCCTTGGATGCGAGGAGATCCAACCAGTCCATTCTGAAGGAAATCAGTCCTGGTTCATTGGAGGGACCGATGCTAAAGCTGAAACTCCAATACTTTGGCCACCTTATGTGAAGAGTTAACTCATTGCAAAAGACTCTGATGCTGGGAGGGATTGGGGGCAGGAGGAGAAGGGGACGATAGAGGATGAGATGGCTGGATGGCATCACTGACTCGATGGACATGAGTTTGAGTGAACTCTGGGAGTTGGTGATAGACAGGGAGGCCTGGCGTACTGTGATTCATGGGGTCGCAAAGAGTCAGACACGACTGAGCTACTGAACTAAACTGAATCATAAATGAATGAAGACTTTGGTCAGAAGCTTTTTCTGGATCTATTGAGATGTTCATATGGTTCTTATGCTTTATATTTAATATGAGACACAGTATACGTGTATAACCAGTTGCTCCAACTTAACGTATTCAGTGGGTCCTACTCTCCTCTTTAAATTATGTTACCACTTTGCCCAAAATGAAATGATTATATTAATAAAGATTTATTTCTAGGTGTTCTATTCTTTACATTGTTGTATATATATTTTCCTATATAAGTGTTACACATATTAATTACTTCACCTTTGTAGTACATCTTGAAATTTTTTAATGTGTGTGCTCCAACTTTGTGATTTTTGTTCAGGATTTTATGGGCTTCCTTGGTGGCTCAGATGGTAAGGAATCTGCCTGCAATGCAGGAGATCCAAGTTTGAGACCTGGGTCAGCAAGGTCCCCTGGAGAAGAAAGCCCCATTCCAGTATTCTTGCCTGGAAAATCCCAAGGATGGAGGAGACTGGTGGTTACAGTCCATGGGGTCGCAAAGAGTCAGACACGACTGAGTGACTAACACTTCATGGCTGATCCAGGCCATTCTCATTTCCATTCAACTTTAGAATTGACTCATTTCCAAAGACAATGACCTTTACATACATTTGGTGTATACTGTGTGGACTTGAATCTGCTCCCCTAAAGCCAAAACAGTGGCACCATGGCTATATTTGGTATAGGGTATCTATAAACTGTGGTTAGGGGAGGTGATCACAAAGAACACATTAGAAAAATCTTTGTTTTTCACCAAAAACCCTTGATGCATTAGAACAGTGAAATATGTCTTTAAAGTATCAGAAGTTTTGGTACCAAGAATAGTATATTCTATGAAATTGTGATTTAAATGAAGGAGCCATGCAATGATGTTTTTCAGATTTGCAAGAAAGTTTTTTTCCAGCTGGTATCTTACAAAGAAAGTCTTTTATCATTGCCCTGGTCATGTAATTTATTAATACTTTTAAATCCCATGTGCTATAAATATTTACTTGAAGAAGTTCAGACATTAAAAATATGTACCAAGAAGTGGACTTTCTCTCCCGCTCAGTCCTCGCCTTCCCTCACACTTCCATTTTTATTTCAGTGACTATACAAATATATATCATATAATTTTAAAAACTATAGTGGATTCATCCTTTTATACTTTGTTATACTTAATTTTTTCTACTTAATGACATTTCAAGAACATAATAGAGATGTTTCATTTTTGCAGCCTTTTGCATATTGTTATATTTTACATTAAAACCCACTATTTTCTTATTTCCTATTAATAGAGTTTTAAGTTTTTGCCAATTTTTATCTGTTATAAACTGAGACTGACTAAATAAAATCTCAGTACTCAGTATACACTTATGATAATATTCCTTCAGTTAGGCACGTGAGTGCTGAAGTCTCTAGAATACAGTCTTAAGTCATATTTTAAACACACAGCTTTAGGGATAGGTGGAGACAGGAAAGATTTCAACACCCCACTATGGAATGGATATTTTAAAGTCACCACTCTTGATTCTTGTTCTTTCAGGCTATTAACAATTTCAATTGTCTGTTAAAAAAAAAAAAGAAATTGAAACTAAGCTGCTGCTGCTGCTAAGTCGCTTCAGTTGAAAAGAGGAGAAATAGTGGGGGAGAGTATCATGATTTAATCACAGGCAGGGCCAATTAATAGGCCATCAGCAAAGTATGTAAATGCCCACAACACCTTGCCCCACACGGGTTAAAAGTGCTAATCTCCAAGAGCTTGCTTGATCACAAAGAGCCAGTAGAAACGAGATTCAAATAGGGATGATTCCCTTGTGTGTTCATCAAGAGGGTGCTGCCTGGGGTTTCTTCCTGCCCACCAGCTTCCTCAGACCCTGTTTCAGGTCTTTGTTTCTTAGGCTGTAGATAAAAGGATTGAGCATGGAAGACAGAACTGTGTAGACAATTGTTGCCATGTGGTCCCTGACAGTGTAGGTGGACACAGGCTGTAAATAGACATAGAAGATGCTTCCGTAAAAGAGTGTTACCACAGTGAGGTGCGAACCACACGTGGAGAAGGCTTTGCGTTTTCCTGCAGCTGAGGGAATTTTAAGAACTGCAATGAGGATTTGTATATAAGAGAAAGTAATGCATAGGAAAGGGGTCACTAAAATAAAAGATCCTTCTATCAGTATCACAATTTCGTTGACAAATGTTGGGGAGCAGGACAATTTTATCAGAGGGCTGAGGTCACAGAGAAAGTTATGGATAATATTAGAGTTACAGAAGGTGAGCTGATTCAGCAGAAGTGTGTGTAGGAGTGAGTGGAAATGAGGCAATGAGCAGGAGAAGGCCACCATCAGGACACAGCGGTGGTGGCTCATGGTGGTGACATAGTGGAAGGGGTCACAGATGGCCACATAGCGGTCAAAGGCCATGACTGCCAGAAGGCAGCTGTCAGTGTTGCCCAGAGCATATATAAAATACATCTGGGTCAGGCACCCAACATAGGAGATGGTCTTATGTGACAGGAAATTCACCAGCATCCTGGGGACAATGGTTGTTGTGAAGCAAATGTCAGTGAAAGACAGGACACTCAAGAAGAAATACATGGGGGTGTGCAGTTGGGGGTCAGAGCGGATGGCCAGGATGATGAGCAGGTTCCCTGTTATGGTGACCAGGTACATGATGAGGAAGAGGATGAAGAGTGGCTTCTGGTCCTCAGGCCGGGAGGAGAGTCCCAGGAGGATGAACTCAGAAACACTCCTGGTTTGGTTGAGTCTTTCCATTGACTCGGGTCTATTAATAGTTATATACAAGAAGGTTTGTTATCTCACATGCTCCAATTCCATATCCCAAATCATGAGAACCCAGCAGGTCGTTGTTCCCTCTATTTGGTCACCATTAGCCACTCTGCAGAGAAAACATGTTACCCTTATTCTTGATGTGGTCCTTCCTTCCCAAATCCATGGGCTTGATAAGAGCCTTTTAGTGCAAGCTGGAGGGACAGAAGAAGAGTTTTACTTTAAAAAATATTGAAGTGAACCTCTTTGATTCTAGTTCCTTAATTCCTATTCTGGAAAATTCCTATATCCTTCTTGGGAACATAGCAATAAAACAGAGAGATGTTCCTTTTGAGTTGTTCACTTTGTAGTTTGGGAGACAGATCATCAGCAGAGTAGGTAATATTATATCATGTAGGGATACATTTCTTAACAAAATACAAGAAGATGGAGGTGACTGGGGAGTAGAGGGTATTTTAGATATTGAAATCACAGGACCCTCATTCCTTATCAAAGCAAATTCAGTTGGTATACTAGGTCTTGGGTGTAAATAACCATTTTTCAAAATAACCAACAGAGTTAGTCTCAAAGGAATGTTGAATCCAGCACAATAGTGATTTTTCCTCTTGTCTGCACATAGAATGAGAGGCTCTCCCTCCTTAGCTCATGGGATATGAGCTTCAGTCTATGCAGGTCTTCCCTCTTTTGTAAATCCATTTTCTTTTTTTCCAACTCCTGTTGTAAATCACATTTGTATAGTATGGACATCCATTTTTGACTCTTCAATTTTTTCCTTAAAATTCCTCTTTCATATATTTATCCAAAAATATCTGTGAGAAACATGTCTACATACATGTTTTTTTTGGCTATATCGGTCACCCAGCAATGGACATTAAAATGGCCTCTGCTTCTTACTACTGCAAAAGTTCTATAAGGAGAGACCATGCATCTACAAAGTGCTCTAACAAAGTGCTTTAAATCAAGATTTCAGAGTCAGCGTATCCCCCTATATCTTGTGAATAGACATGTCCCTTAGGGATTTTGATACATTTTTTTTTTTTTTCAATGTGAAAACCACCTTTATTTGAAAAATATGTATTTATATGTAAATGAGATAGACACAAGATATTTCCATACTGTCTTAAAGCTAGAAATTTAGAGTTGTCAGAAACCANATTTTGAGACATTTGGGTATTTATACATTCTTGGCTACAGTAAAAATCTCAACATATATACTTTCATATCATATATGACATGGAACACACATATCATCAAAGTGTTTAAAATAATTTCTTTAGAGGCAGCATATCCTTTCAGACATTTTGAATGCACATTAGTATAAAAGTACATTGATATATTATCATATTAATTAATAGAAAAAATAAGTGCTTACATTTTAGTTTTAAGCTACCCCAAACATTTTTAAACCTCAGTTACTTCATGTGTGATATTGAGCAAAAACATCCACATTCTCATGAGGGGTTAATGAGACAGCACATTTCAAATACCTCAAGACAAGCATTTTATGAACACTCAGAAGAAGCTGCTGATACTCATCAATCCCCATGTCACCCTCCCTCATCTTCTATTTCTAGAAGGTCTCAAAATCAACTCATTCACATGTGTAAAATATCATATCCTGCACTACCAAATTTTCACGCTAATTTTGTGATTTTGTAAGATTTTACAGAAGAAAGGAAAAGACCCTGATGCTGGGACAGATTGAGGGCAGGATGAGAAGTGGGTGACAGAGGATGAGATGGTTGGATGGCATCACTGACTCAATGGACATGAGTTTAAGCAAACTCAGGGAGACAGTGATGGACAAGGAAGCCTGGTGTGCTATAGTCCATAGGATTGCAAAGAGTCAGACATGACTTAGTGACCGAACAACAGCAATGGAAGAAATATTTGTTTTGTTTCAATGCATTGAGCTTTCAGTGAATCAGTAATTAAAGTTACTTATAATAAACCAATATTTGTTGAAAATTTATTATATGTCAAGCTTATGACATTTATCCCACTAAATTCCACAATAAGGAATTGGGAAGCATGTGTTATGAAATGGGAGAATGAGGCTTGTAGAGGTGAAGCAATTTGCTCAAGGTCACTAAGGAATTGAATCACAATCAGGATTTGGACACAGTCTGATTTCTGACTCACTCTAAGCTCTTGCTTTCAAGCATTATGCTACTCCTTCCCTAATTTTGGTATATTTATTGACTGTCACAATCAATCACATGCATTATTTTCCTCACGTTGACAATTTCCTAACATGAAATACGCCTCTATCACCCTTAATTGACAAGCTTTCTTCTCCCGTGTTCTGAATCTATCCTTGTAGTTGCAAGAGAGGTGATCTAGCTATCATTATTGATGAGATGGTAGAATTTTGAGTATTTGAATATTCAAGATTAACTGACCAAAATCATGGGCTTTTATAACTAGGGTGTATCTGGAGTGTGGAGTTGTGGCCATGCAGTACCCTGAAGACAAAAAATTGGGTTTGATTTGTCCTGCATCACCTGCTCACAAGTTGGTTCATGACATTTTAAGGATAACAAGGGAGACACCATGTCTGCAAAGCAGTTTATTACACACAAATCAATATTCAAAGATGAGTCATTTGTGAAAGGGCTGCCTGGGGGAATATGGAATACAAAAATTAGTGGCAATTTGATGAATTATTTAAATTGGATGCTCCAGGTCATAGATATGAAGAACACCCAGGCTAGAAAAAAGGAGGAAGGTTTTGGATCTGAGAACCTGGGAGAATAGTTCTAAGAGCACAGGGTGAGTGGATCAGAGTAGGAATACAAAAGGTTTTTTTTTTTTTTTTCTCTTCTTTTCTGCTGAAGCACTTTGCTTTCACCAAAACTTATGTTATAGGTAGCCTAGAAGTCCAACTGGATGGACTTAAAACCAAATGCCACATGGAAGTTCTACTTGGACTTTATGACTTCTCAATCCATAAAATATTTGAAAGTATCCAAAGAGGAAAGAGTAAGGTACTAGGCTGGGTTAGAGTAGCCCAGTGGGTGGTCCATTTCCTGAAGCTCACCTGCATGTCCAGATGCTTTTCTTTCATTCCCAACCTCTGCAGAAGCTGATCTGCACCATGTCTGTTCATCAGGTCATAGTTTGCTTCTCAGCCAAAGCTCAGCTTCCTCGTGTGTCTCCCATGAGATGGGAGATGCTCTGACTCAAGTAAGAGGACTCTCCTGATTATGGAAGCTTAGCCAGCTTCTCATGAGTTTGGAGTCTGCTTTGCTAGCTTCTGGGGTGCTTGTTAGGTTGAGGAAGTTGTGGTGTGATGACTTCTCAGGGGATTTCATCCTGGGATCTCTGTAGGCAGAGAAAGCACAAAGGGAATTAGAGCTAGCCCAGCTGAATTCAAGAGGATAGGGGACCCCTGAGGCTTCCTGTTTAGCTGTTGGGATTAATCTCAGAGCTAATGAACCTCAGTGCACCATCTCAAGGTCAGGCTTCAACTGTATTTTATCAAGGGTAGAAAAATATTCATGTGGGTGAATAATTTCATTTTACTGAAAATAGGTGTGGACCAAGGTCTATTCTAGAACCAGACAGATCATACATAAATGAATATACAGGGTTTTCCAACTTTAAGGGGGTCAATTGGTGGAGATCAATGGTGTGTATGTGCTTTCCAGTATCTGGGGAGGCATGTGGATTAGATTTTTTTTTAAGTGTGGGATTAGGTTAATGTGAATTTATGTATGTTTAAAATCACAGAGTCAGGCAAGTGTTGTCATATTTAGCAAAGGGGCTTTGAAAAACATGTATGTATTTAAGAGTTTAGGCTCAAATCAGTGATTTGAAGTTGTTTTGAGGGAAAGGTGATACTTATTAGAATGCTGGTCTACTCATTTAGGGGATGCTTTTAACAAGAGACTTAGCCTCTATGAGCCTCAGTTTCTTCATCTGAAAAAGCAGGACAGCAGTTCTTTCTGGCACTAAAACCAGAAATAAAATTTTCTTTCGAGCTTTATATAGATAATATTGTATATTTTGTTAAAAATCATCCACAAATATAGGAAAAACAACACATTCTGCTACTGCCCTCAGGGTAAACCACTGTCTCAAACAAAACATCTGTGTCTTCTTCCTTACCTTTGAGTTGAGTGTAGAAAGTTTAATCTACTTATCAAGAGTAAATACTACTGAGGCAGAAACCGCTGGGTTTGAGTCCTACCTCCTGTACTTACTCTTCATGTGGCCTTCATCTTTCTCTTGTTTCCATTCATTCGCCCAACAAATATTTAATTATTATTTTCCAGCTTTATTGAGATGATTTACATATAGCATTGTGTAAGTTAAAGGTATACAACACAGTTGTTTGAGATGTATTTGTTAAGCACAGTAATTACCACAATAATGTTACTTAACACATCCATAACCTCACATAGTTACAACTTATTTGTTTTGGTAAGAACATTTTTTCTTGCACAGCCTGGTAAATTTTCTTATTTTCCTTAAAAAAATTTTTTTTTATTAGAGTATATTTGATTTACAATATTTCATTAGTCAGATGTAAGCCAAATAAATCAGTTATGCATATATATATATCCACTCTGTTTTAGATTCTTTTTCCATATAGGCCATTACAGTGTGCTGAGTAGAGTTCTATGTACCATTGGTGGGAACTTTTGAATTTGTCCCCTCAGCAACTGTCTTTCTTTAAAAGAAATTTAAAAACTGAGGCATACTTGATGTGCAATGTGTTAAGTACCAAGTGTACAACTTAGTGATTCTCATTTTTAAAGATTGTACCCCATTTATAGTTATTATAATATAAACTATTGGGTATATTTTCTGTGCTGAACAATACATGCTTGTATAAATAGGTCACTTGTTTTACACATGGTAGTTTGTACCTCTTAAACCTCTCTCTATTTTGCCCTTCTTCTGCTCTGCTTTACTGTTAACATAGAGTTTGTTCTCTATATCTGCTTTTTTGTGTGTGCTATTTTCAATAGTTTCTTTTATTTCTACATTCTACATATAAGTGATATCATACAGTATTTGTCTTTCTCTGTTTTCTTTTTCTTAGGAGAAAATTGTTTTACTTAGTTTTCCTTTGTTTATTCAATGAAAGAGTCTTTCAATTCTATAGTGTTTTACAATTTTCAAAAGTTTCACATACATGATTTCATATAACCCCACAATTGCCCTTTTTAAAATTCCTTTCTCCTATATTCCCCTGCATGGATCACAGCCTTGTCATTGCAAAGGGTTTTTTGAGACTCAAAAAATTATTAAAGAGATGGGAATACCAGGCCACCTTACCTGTCTCCTGAGAAATTTGAAAGCAGGTCAACAAGCGACAGGTAGAACCAGACATGGAACAGTAGACTGGTTCCAAACTGGGAAAGGAGTATGTCAAAGCTGTATACTGTCACCCTGCTTATTCAATTTGCATGCAGAGCCCATCATAAGAAATGCCAGGCTAAATAAATCACAAGGTGGAATCAAGATTGGCGGGAGAAATGTCAACAACGTCAGCTATGGAGATAATACCACTCTAATGGCAGACACTGAAGAAGAGCTAAAGAGCCTCTTGATGAAGGTGAAAGAGGAGAATGAAAAAGCTGGCTTGAAACTCAACATTCAAAAAGCTAAGATCTTGGCATCTGGTCCCATCACTTCATGGCAAATAAGAGGGGGAAAAGTGGAAGCAGTGATGGACTTTATTTTCCTGGGCTCCAAAATCATTGAGGATGATGACTGCAGCCATGAAATGAAAAGATGCTTGCTCTTTGGAGGGAAAGTTACCTCAAACCTAGACAGCCTATTAAAAAACAGAGATGTAACTTTGTTGACACAGGTCTGTATAGCCAAAGCTATGGTTCTTCCAGTAGTCAGGTATGAATGTGAGAACTGAACCATAAAGAAGGCTGAGTGCTGAAGAATTGATGCTTTGACATTGTGGTGCTAGAGAAGACTCTTGAGAGTCCCTTGGATAGCAAGGAGATCAAAGCAGTCAGTCCTAAAGGAAATCAACACTGAATATTCATTGAAAGGACTGCTGAAGCTGAAGCTCCAAAACTTTGGCCACCTGATGCAAAGAGCTGACTCATTGGAAAAGACCCTGATGCTGGGAAAGATTGAAGGCAAAAGGAGAAGGTAGTGACAGAGGATGGTTAGATAGCCTCACCGACTCAAGAGGGACATGAATTTGAACAAACTCCTGGAAATAGTGGAGGCCAGAAGAGCCTGGTGTGCTGCAGTCCATGGGATCGAAAAGACTTGGACATGACTCAGTGACTGAACAATAACAAAAGGGAGGTGATTACATTAGAATGACCTCTTGATTCTCACTGAAAACACTTGATGCAGTAGAACAATCAGATATGTCCTTAATGTTCCAGAAGTTTTGATACCTAGAATGCTGTATCCTATCAAATTATGATTCAACTAAAATAGCCAAGCAATGATGTTTTTCAAATTTGCAAGCACCTAAAAAGTTTCTATTCAGTTGGTATTTTACAGTCTTTCACCATTGTGTTGGTCATTTGATTTATTAATAAATTTCAATTCCATGAGCTATAAATATTTATTTATACAAATTAAGATGAATGTGTATAAAGAAGTGCAATTTCTCTCCCTCTGTGTCCCTCCTTACCCTTACACTTCCATTCTTAGCCCAGTGACTATATAGATATATATAACATTATTTTGAAAACTAAAATGAATTCAGACTTTCATACTCAGGTCTACTTAAGATTTCTATTTAATGACATTTCAAGAAAATAATAGAGATCTGCATGGTATTTTCTGCCTGCTGCATATTGTTATATTTGATAATTAATCACAATTAGTTTCTCTAGTCCTTATTGATAGGATTTTAGGTTTTTCCCAAATTTTTATCTGTTATAAAATTGATTGACTAAAATAAATCATCTGGAATCAATATACACTTATGATATTAATAATAAACCTGCAAGTCGGACTCAAGAGTTGGAGTTTCTAGAATACAGTTTAAATAATATATTTTAAACATGTAAGTTTAAGGATAGACAGAAGTAAGAAATGTTTCAATATCCACACTACGCAATGGATAATTTTATGTTATCATTCACGAGTCTCATTCTTTCTGGCCATTAGCATTTGGCAGTTGTGTGCTAAAAAACAAGAAACTGAAAAGATATAAACCCACAGAAATATAGTAAATCAGGAGAAAGATAAGAGAATAGTAAAAGTGAAAACTTAATGTGTAAGCCAAGAAAAAGTTTTGGAAGAGAAAATTAAGGTGTTATAAAAAATCCTGATGTTGAGATAATTAAGTAAAATATACTCCATCTTCTCCTTTTCCTTTTCTCCATTCATTATCTCCTCTTTCAAACATTTTCAAAGACAATCAGCAGCTATAAATTAAGTAATTAGTTTTAGCAATTTACTGAAATTGAAGAATTTTGGAGGATAATTCTTGATGAAAGACAGAAATTAGTCCAGGAAATATCTGTGAGAAAAGGCTTATCTCAAAGTAATATTTCTAAGATGCAATGTGATGAATCTTCACAGAAAAGCAGAGAAATGGTGAGGGGGCGTATCATGATTTAAGCTGAGGCAGAGCCAATTGGTGGGTCTTCATCAATGGATGTAACTGACCATAATTCCTATTCTCACATGGGTTAAAACTGTTAACCTCCAAGAGCTTGCTTGATCACCAAAAGCCAGTAGAAACCAGATTCAAATGGGAACGAGATTCCCTTGTGTGTTCATCAAGAGGGTGCTGCCTGGGGTTTCCTCCTGCCCACGAGCTTCCTCAGACCCTGTTTCAGGTCTTTGTTTCTTAGGCTGTAGATAAAAGGATTGAGCATGGAGGACAGAACTGTGTAGACAATTGTTGCCACGTGGTCCCTGACAGTGTAGGTGGACACAGGCTGTAAATAGACATAGAAGATGCTTCCATAAAAGAGTGTTACCACAGTGAGGTGCGAACCACACGTGGAGAAGGCTTTGCGTTTTCCCGCAGCTGAGGGAATTGTGAGAACCACAATGAGGATTCGTATATAAGAGAAAGTAATGAATAGAAAGGGGGTCACCAAAAGAACAGGTCCTTCTGTCATTATCACAATTTCATTGATTAATGTGGGGGAGCAGGACAATTTCATCAGAGGGCTGATGTCACAGAGAAAATGATGGATAACGTTAGAGTCACAGAAGGTGAGCTGATTCAGCAGAAGTACATGTAGCAGTGAGTGGAAGTGAGGCAATGAGCAGGAGAAGGCCACCAGCAGAACACAGCGATGGTGGCTCATGGTGGTGACATAGTGGAAGGGGTCACAGATGGCCATATAGCGGTCGAAGGCCATGACTGCCAGAAGGCAGCTGTCAGTGTTGCCCAGAGCATATATAAAATACATCTGGGTCAGGCACCCAGCATAGGAGATGGTCTTATGTGACAGGAAGTTCACCAGCATCCTGGGGACAATGGTTGTTGTGAAGCAAATGTCAGTGAAAGACAGGACACTCAAGAAGAAATACATGGGGGTGTGTAGTTGGGGGTCAGAGTGGACAGCAAGGATGATGAGCAGGTTCCCTGTTATGCTGACCAGGTATATGATGAGGAAGAGAATGAAGAGTGGCTTCTGGTCCTCAGGCCGGGAGGAGAGTCCCAGGAGGATGAATTCAGAGACCCTGCTGGTTTGGTTGAGTCTTTCCATTGGCTTGGGTCTGGTTAAATACAAGACATTCTGTTATTTCACATGCTACCATTCCATAGCCCAAATCATGATAAGTCTTTGTTTCCTCTATTTGGTCATCATTACCAGCTATTCAGGCAAAGCTTGCCACTCTCATGGTTCTTGATGTGGACCTCCCTTCCCAAACCCATGGGCATCATATGCAGGATACTGGATGCTTGGGGCTGGTGCACTGGGATGACCCAGAGGGTTGGTACAGGGAGGGAGGTGGGAGGCGGTGTTCAGGATGGGGAACATGTGTACACCCATGGCGGATTCATGTTGATGTATGGCAAAACCAATACAATATTGGAAAGTAATTAGCCTCCAAAAAAAAAAAAAGTTAGAGGGACAGAATAAGAGCTTTCCCTTAAAAGTCCTCAGAGGTGGACCTCTCTGATTCAAGTTCCTTAGATCCCAATTTGGGGAAAGCACTGTTTCCCCACTGGGAACATAACAATTCAACTGAGAAATCTTGCCTTTTGTGCCATTCATGTTGTAATTTAGGTGACAGATCATCAACAAACAGTATGTAATATAATATGAAAAACTCTATATCTGCAGAGTGTTTTAAAAAAAATTTTATGTCAACTTCTTAGAGCCAGCATACTCACCCCTGCCTTTTCTATAGACACATTCCATAAGAATTTCAATCATTTTTAGATAATGGTTATTTATAGATGCTTGGTTACCATAAAAATCTCTACAGTGAACATACTGTATCAAGAAAGTGTTTAAAATCATTCTTTTTAGAGGCAGCACACTCTCACACATTTTGAACATACATTGGTATACTGTGAGTGCATGCTCAGTCACTTCAGTAGTGTCTGACTCTTTGAGACACTATAGACTATAGCCTGCCAGGCTCCTCCATCTGTAGGGTTCTGCAGGCAAGAATATTGGAGTGGGTTGCCGTTTCTTTCTCCATTAGCATAGTACGTTGATGCATTAATATATTACTTCATTGAAAAAATAGATACTTACACTTTAGTTGTAAGCTACTAAACAGTTTTTAAACCTCAGTTACTTCATATGTAATATTGGACACAAATATCTACATTCTCATGAAGGTTTAGTGAGAGAAGGCAGTTAAAACACTTGGAACAAAGACAAGCATATTGTAAACATCCACGAGATGTTGATACTCATCAATCCCTGTGTCATCGTTCCTTATGTGCTATTTCCAGATGTTCTCATAATCAGTTAATTCACATGTATAAAATACCAAATTCTTCATTGTTGAATTGTCAGGCTAATTTCAGGATTTTCCAAGATTTTATAGAAGAACACCTTGCTTATGCCTTGAGCTTTGAATGAATTAGTTTAGTTAATAATAATATCCAATTATTTATTGAAAAGTTATTACATGCCACATTTATGCTAAGCACCTCACTACATCCCCCAAAAAGAGGAATTGAGAGGCATGTGTTTTTATCAGGAGACTGAGGCATGGAGGTGAAGTGGTTTGCCCAAGGTCATGAAGGAAGTGAGTGGGAATCAGGATTTGAATCCTACTTTGATTTCAGACATGCTCTAAGCTCATGCTCCCAAATGTTATGCTACCCTCCTCTAGTTTTGGTATACTTATTATCTGTCGCAATTTGGCACACACAGTTTTCTTCATTTTGAAAATTTCCTACATGAATTATCCTTCTACCCTTTTAAACTGACAAGTCTTTCATCCTCCATGTTCTTATAGTCCCAAGAGAGTTGACCTACCTTTCTGTGTTGAAGAGACGGTGGAATTTGAAAATTGGAATATCCTTGCTTGATTAAAGGGCCCATGAGGCAGAAATAATTAGCCATGCTTGACTGGGATGTGCCTGGTATGTGGAGCTGTGACTGTGCCGTGGACAGTACCCTGAAGACAAAAAGTCTGGATTTGATTTATCTTGCATCATCTGCTCACAGGTTGATTCCTGATGTTTTATGAATAGTCAGGGAATATCATGTGCATAAAGAAGTTTATCACACACAGATCAGTATTAATGAGTCACTTGTGAAAGTCTGCCTGGAGAACGTGGAATATTAAAAATCAGTGGTGATCTGGTGAATTAATGAGATTGGAGCCTGCAGGTTGTAGATGTGAGGAACACCCAGGCTGATGACTACAAAGAGAGGAAGGTTTGGGATCTGAGAATCAGGAAGATTAGCTCTAAAAGGACAGGGTGTATGAATGATGCTGGGAATACAACTCTTTCTTTCCTCTTATTTCTATTGAAGGATTTTGCTTCCACCAAAACATATGGTATAGGTGTCTAGAAGTCCAACTGGATGGATTTAAAACCAAGTGACATATGGAAATGTTAGTTGGATCTTATGACTTCTCAATCTATGAAACATTTGAAAGTATCAGGGAGAAAAGAGTAAGGTACCAAGCTGGGTTGGAGTAGCCAAGTGAGTGGCCAGCTTCTGAAGCTCACCTCCATGTCCAGATGCTTTTCTTTCCTTCCCAGCCGCTCCAGAAATTGATGTGCACCACATCTGTTAATCAGGTCAAATCTGCTTCTCAGCCAAAGTTCAGCTTCTGTATGTGTCTTCCACATGCACACTGGGCTGGTTGACAAGGAGAGAAGCAGGGATGGAGGAGGAGCCGACATACTACTCCAAAGGGATAACACATTTCCCTTTCCTGACCTCAACCCCCATTTCTTCCCTAACACCTGGTCCCTAGCATGATACTCTTCCTCCCAGCTCCAGATCTCAGAAGGCAGAGATGCTCTGACTCAAGTGGGAGGGCTCTCCTGATTGTGGAAGCCCAGCCAGCTTCTCATGAGTCTGAGATCTGCTCTGCTGGTCTCTGGGGCACTTATTAGGCTCAGAGGAGTTTGTCCTTGAATCTCTGTAGGCAGAGAAAGCAAATGGGAATTACAGCCAGCACTGCTGACTCTAAGGGGACAGGGGACCCCTGAGGCTTCCTGTTAAGAAAGCATGGATCTCAGAGTATCTGAACCTCAGTACATCATCTCAACATTATGCTTCAGTTTCCCCAACTATGGGCTATCATGAGTAGACAAATATTTATGTGGGTGAGTACTTTTATTTTGGGGGATTCAGACATGGACCAAGGTTTAGTCTAGATCTAGAAGATCTTAAGTCAATATGAGAACATTGTACTTTTCAGGGGATTCAGTTGAGGGAGATCAGTGGTGTGTATGTGCTTGCCAGTGTCTGGGGAGGCATGTGGATTAGATTTTGTCTGTGTGGGATTAGGTTAATATGGGAGGGGTTGGGGGCAGGAGGAGAAGGGGACGACAGAGGATGAGATGGCTGGATGACCTCACTGACTTGATGGACGTGAGTCTGTGTGAACTTCGGGAGTTGGTGATGGACAGGGAGGCCTGGCGTGCTGCGATTCATAGGTTCACAAAGAGTCGGACACGACTGAGTGACTGAACTGAACTGAATGTATTTTTAATGCACAGGGTCAGGCAAAATTTATTGTCATATTTAACAAAGGAGCTTTGGGAAAAAATGTATGTATTTCAGAGTTCATGTGGTATGCATACAAAATAGAATATTAGCCAGAAAAAAATGAGATCTTGCCTCTGGCAACAACATGGATGGACCTAGAGCAGTGTTTTGAGGTTAAGTTCTTTCTTTAAATTTTTTAAAATTGAGGTATGGTTGATATACAATATTATGTAAGTTTCGGTATCCAACTTAGTGAATCACAATTTTTAAAGGTTATACTCCATTTATAGTTATTATAAAATATTGAGTATATTTTCTGTGCTGAAAAATATGTTCTTGTAGGTTATTTCCTACATAGTGGTTTGTACCTCTTAATTTTCTACTCTTATCTTGTTTCTTCCCTCTCTATTCGCCTACTGCTAATCTATAGTTTGGTGTATATATCTATGAGTCTGTCTTTTTAAAATTTTCAGTAGTTTGTCTTTTAATAGTCTATATATAAGTGATGTCATGAACCTCATTCCATAGTTCATCAGGCACTCTATCTATCAGATCTAGGCCCTTAAATCTATTTCTCACTTCCACTGTATAATCATAAGGGATTT
>SJYQ01005703.1:237696-251980 GCA_006410935.1 Redunca redunca | reverse complement strand
TCTACTATTTGTTGCCTCCAGAGTGTTTCTGATCTCATTTATTGCATTATTCATTATATATTGACTCTTTTTTATTTCTTCTAGGTCCTTGTTAAACCTTTCTTGCATCTTCTCAATCCTTGTCACCAGGCTATTTATCTGTGATTCCATTTTTATTTCAAGATTTTGGATCATTTTCACTATCATTATTTGGAATTCATTATCAGGTAGATTCCCTATCTCTTCCTCTTTTGTTTGGTTTGGTGGGCATTTATCCTGTTCCTTTACCTGCTGAGTATTCCTCTGTCTCTTCATCTTGTTTATATTGCTGAGTTTGGGGTAGCCTTTCTGTATTCTGGCAGTTTGTGGAGTTCTCTTTATTATGGAGTTTCCTCGCTGTGGGTGGGGTTGTATCAGTGGCTTGTCAAGGTTTCTTGGTTAGGGAAGCTTGTGTCAGTGTTCTGGTGGGTGGAGCTGGATTTCTTCTCTCTGGAGTGCAATGAAGTGTCCAGTAATGAGTTATGAGATGTCAATGGTTTTGGGGTAACTTTAGGCAGCCTGCATATTGAAGCTCAGGGCTGTGTTCCTGTGTTGCTGGAGAATTTGCATGGTATGTCTGGCTCTGGAACTTGTTGGCTCTTGGGTGGTGCTTGGTTTCACTGTAGGTATAGAGGCGTTTGGTGTGCTCTTATCGATTAATGTTCCCTGGAGTCAGGAGTTCTCTGATGTTCTCAGCATTTGGACTTAAGCCTCCTGCTTATGGTTTTCAGTCTTATTTTTACAGTAGTCTCAAGACTTCTCCTTCTACATAGCACCATTGATAAAACATCTGGGTTAAAGATGAAAATTTTCTCCACAGTGAGGGACATCCAGAGAGGTTCACAGAGTTACATGGAGAAGAGACAAGGGAGGGGGGAGTTAGAGGTGACTGGAATGAGATAAAGTGGAATCAAAAGAGGAGGGAGCAGGCTAGCCAGTAATCATTTTCTTATGTGCACTCCCGAGTCTGGACTGCTCAGAGATGTTCATGGAGTTATACAGAGAAGAGAAGAGGGAGGAAGGAGACAGAGGTGGCCAGGAGGATAAAAAGGGGAAATGAAAAAGAGAGAGACAGATCCAGCCAGTAATCAGTTCCCTAAGTGTTCTCCACCATCTGGAACACACAGAGATTCACAGAGTTGGGTAGAGAAGAGAAGGGGGAAGGAGGAGACAGAGGCGACCTGGTGGAGAAAAAGGAGAGTCCAAAGAAGGAGAGAGAAGTCAAGCCAGTAATCTCGCTCCCAAGTAAAAATGGGTACTGAATACTGGGTTTTTAAAGGTACAAAATTGATAACAAATACCAAAAAACAAAGATTAAAAATCTAGAGTAGAGGTTGGATTTTCAAAAATACAATATTAAAGAAAAAAAGAAGAAGAAGAAAAAAACAAAGTCACAAAAATTATTTTAAAAATATATGAAGTTTGCTTTAAAAATAGGGTCTTTTTTTGGGAAAAGTAATAGTAGGTTATAAAAATGAAAATTAAAGGAGTAATAGAGGACTTAAAGATTAAAAAAAGTTTAAAAAAATGAAGCAAGAAGAAAAGAATGATTGTAAAGATAGTAAAGATATATCTAGGACTTTCTCTGGTGGTGTTGTGGGCACTGTGGGGTCAGTTCATTTTTGGATAGTTCCCTGGTCTGGCTTATATTTCTCAAGATCTATAGGCCCCTTCCTATGTAGTCGGTACTAACGACAGGGTTTTAACCTATTGCACCTGTCACTTCCAAGGCGGTTCCCTCTGTTTTAGCTTCTTCTGTTTTCTGGTCTCTTCAGTGTCTGATTTCCACCCTGACACAAGGTGGGCAGTGGTAGACACTTTTTTTAGCCTCATTTGTTCAGTCACGCTGTGAGGAGGGAGGGACGCTGCAAACAAATAACACTGGAGTGTGCTCTCAGTGCCTCAGCTACACTGGGCCTGCCCCCACTCACGGGGCACACAGCTCAGGCTCTAGGTTGCTCTGCTGGGAACCGTCTGAAGCTGGCCCTGGGCTGCATGCACCTCTCAGGTCTAAGCTGCTCAGGCTCTGGCACTCAAGTAGTCCTCAGAGGCACAGACTCGGTTGGGCCTGCGTTTTGTGCCCTTCCCAGGTCTGAGTAGCTCAGGTGTTGGGCAAGCGCAGTCGCTGCGACTTATCGCCTCTCCCGTCCCTGCTGCTCAGTTTTCTGAGTGTACAACTGGCGCACCTTCTTAGGCGGATGATGACTGTCCAGAACCTCAAGAAGTCTTAGTTAGCAAAGAAGCCTGCTTGCTGTTTGGAAGATAATGTCTGGGGCTGCGATTGCCCCCTTCTGGCCCTTCCGGCTCTGGCTGCCTGTCACCGGAGCGGGATGGCCTGTGGCCGGCTAATTCTGTTCCGTCCTTTGTTCTGTGCGCGGTCTTGGCGGTGTCTTATGTTAGAGCTTTCCGCGTGGTAGCTATCCCACAGTCTGGTTTGCTAGCCCAAGTTAGTTCGCTCTGATTAACCTCAGGACATTTGTGCCCGGTCCTTAAAAAGCAATGCAGCCTGTGCCTCCCTGCCCAGCCCCCTCTTGCTAGTGGCGGGTGCAGGCATCTGTGCTGTTTCTCCACTGGGGGAGTTACCGTTGGGCTCATAATCTGTGGGTTTTAATTATTTATTGATTTTTCCTCCCTGTTATGTTGCCCTCTGCACTTCCAAGGCTCGCCACAGACTCGGCAGTGAGAGTGTTTCCTGCTGTTTGGAAACTTCTCTCTTTAAGACTCCCTTCTTGAGACGGAGCTCTGTCCCTACCTCTTTTGTCTCTTTTTTTGTCTTTTATATTTTTTCCTACCTCTTTTTGAAGACAATGGGCTGCTTTTCTGGGTGCCTGATGTTCTCTGCCGGCATTCAGAAATTGTTTTGTGGCATTTACTCAGGGTTTAATTGTTCTTTTGATGAATTTGTGGGGGGGAAAGTGGTCTCCCCATCCTATTCCTTTGCCATCTTAGGACCACCTCCGAATTTTTTTTTAAATTTATTTATTTTAATTGGAGGTTACTTTACAATATTGTATTGGTTTTGCCATACATCATGCCAGACATGAATCTGCCATGGGTGTACAAGTGTTCCCCATCCTGAACCCCCCTTCCACCTCCCTCCCTGTACCATCCCTCTGTGTCATCCCAGTGCCCCAGCCCCAAGCATCCTGTATCCTGCATCGAAACTGGACTGGCGATTCGTTTCTTATATGATATTATACATGTTTCAATGACATTCTCCCAAATTATCCCACCATCTCCCTCTTCCACAGAGTCCAAAAGACTGTTCTATACATCTGTGTCTCTTTTGCTGTTACACATACACGGTTATCGTTACCATCTTTCTAAATTCCATATATATGTGTTAGTATACTGTATTGGTTTTTTTCTTTCTGGCTTACTTCACTCTGTATAATAGGCTCCAGTTTCATCCACCTCATTAGAACTGATTCAAATGTATTCTTTTTAATGGCTGAGTAATACTCCATTGTGTGTATGGTTGGAATTTAAATAGAATTCTCAGCAGCACTGTCTCCTTTGGTATGGACATGTAAATAGTACCCTTAACTTANTTGGTTTTGCCATACATCATGCCAGACATGAATCTGCCATGGGTGTACAAGTGTTCCCCATCCTGAACCCCCCTTCCACCTCCCTCCCTGTACCATCCCTCTGTGTCATCCCAGTGCCCCAGCCCCAAGCATCCTGTATCCTGCATCGAAACTGGACTGGCGATTCGTTTCTTATATGATATTATACATGTTTCAATGACATTCTCCCAAATTATCCCACCATCTCCCTCTTCCACAGAGTCCAAAAGACTGTTCTATACATCTGTGTCTCTTTTGCTGTTACACATACACGGTTATCGTTACCATCTTTCTAAATTCCATATATATGTGTTAGTATACTGTATTGGTTTTTTTCTTTCTGGCTTACTTCACTCTGTATAATAGGCTCCAGTTTCATCCACCTCATTAGAACTGATTCAAATGTATTCTTTTTAATGGCTGAGTAATACTCCATTGTGTGTATGGTTGGAATTTAAATAGAATTCTCAGCAGCACTGTCTCCTTTGGTATGGACATGTAAATAGTACCCTTAACTTAAATCAATTGGATTCCCAAGACAAAGAGTAAACTGGTGAAAGTGTTAGTTGCTCAGTTGTGTCTGACTCTTTGTGACCCCATGGAACTGTAGCCCACCAGGCTCCTCTGCCCATGAAATTCTCCAGACAAGAATACTGGAGTGGGTTGCAATACCCTTCTCCAGAGATCTTCCCAAGATTGAACCTGGGTCTCCTGCATTGCAGGTAGATTTTTTACCATCTGAGCCACCACACGAGACAAAGAGAAAATTGGTGAGTTGAAGGTAAATTTTGTGAGGTGAAGGGTAACATTATCCTTGACCCTCTCACTTCCTTGTATTCAGATGAAGCACACATTTGGCTGGTATTAATCTTTATTGTGCATCAGTGATGAATCACCCCCAAAGCCTTTGCTTATTATCTCCAGGTTCCTAGCTTTTTTTTTTTCAATTGAGGCATAATTTTTATTTAGTAAAATGACAAATCTTATGTGTACAGCTTTTTACTGATGACTTGGTCATCTATTTCTTGTTGATGACCATTTAATTTGTGTATAATTTTTCCTAATATAAAATACTCTGAATATTTTTGAGTTTTTAATAAACATAAAGTACTTTTATGTTTATAAGAATTTCCATACTGCTTTCCAAAGTGATTGTGTAATTTTATATTACCAGTCACTGTATCTAGGTCATGAGGTTATGGTAATTTTTAAAGTTTTACTTAAAAATTTTTTGTATTATGTTTCTATACTAAAAAAAGACTTGGAGTTTCTAGAAGAAATATTAAATCATATGTTTTAAACATATAGTTGTAGGAAGAGATGGAGGGAAAAATGGTCTCAACATTCCTATTGTTGAATGGATAGTTTCTTGGCTCTTGTTCTTTCTGGTCATTAGAAATTTTTAATTGTTTGAGAAAAATGAGGAAATTGAAAAGAAAGAAAGACATAGCAATATAATAAAGGAGGAATGGAAAAACAAGAGAAGAGAAAAAGTGAAAACTTAAGTTTTAAACAAAAACATTTTGAAAGAGAAAAATGAGGAATTATGAAAATCTTCAAATTGAAAATCAGCTAAAATGTACTTTCTCCTTCTCCTCCTCCTTCCTCTCCTTTTTTCCTTTCCCTTTTCAAATGTTTACAAAGGCATCCAAGAGCTACAAATTAGGAAATTATTTTTAGCGATATACTGAAATGTGAAGGATGTTGGTGGATAAGTCTTGAAAAGAGAGCAATTTGTTCAGGAAGTATCTGTGGGAAAAGGATTAGTTTAAAGCATCTCATTTGGAAGATTCAGTGTGATGACTTTTCATAGGAGAGAGGAGAAATAGAGAGGGAAAGTATCTTGATTAAGCAGAGGCAGAGCCAACTGAAGGATCATCATCACTGGGTGTAATTACCCACAATGCCTCATCTCACATGGGTTAAAAAACTAACCTCCAAGTACTTGCTTGTTTACCAAGAATCAGCAGAAACCAGATTCAAGAGGAGCAGAATCCACACGTGTGTTTCTCAAGAGGGTGCTGCCTATGGTTTCCTTCTAACCAACAGCTTTCTCAGGCCCTGCTTCAGGTCTTTGTTTCTCAGGCTGTAGATAAAGGGATTGAGGGTGGAAGTTAAAACTGTGTAGACAATTGTTGCCATGTGGTCCCTGACCGTATAGGTGGACACAGGCTGTAAATAGACATAGAAGATGCTTCCGTAAAAGAGTGTTACCACAGTGAGGTGAGACCCACATGTGGAGAAGGCTTTCCATTTCCCAGCAGCTGAGGGAATTTTGAGAACCGCAAGGAGGATTCGTATATAAGAAAAAGCAATGCATAGAAAGGGAGTCACCAAAAAAACAGATCCTTCTATCATCATCACAATTTCATTGACAAATGTGGAGGAGCAGGATAATTTCACCAGAGGGCTGAAGTCACAGAGGAAGTGGTGTATAATATTAGACTCACAGAAAGTGATCTGATTCAGCAGAAGTGTATGTAGGAGTGAGTGGAAATGAGGCAATGAGCAGGAGAAGGCCACCAGCAGGACACAGCGGTGATGGTTCATGATGGTAACATAATGGAAGGGGTCACAGATGGCCACATAGCGGTCAAAGGCCATGACTACTAGAAGCCAACTGTCAGTGTTGCCCAAGGCATATATAAAATACATCTGGGTCAGACATCCAGCATAGGAGATGGTCTTATGTGATAGAAAGTTCACCAGCATCCTGGGGACAATGGTTGTTGTGAAGCAAATGTCAATGGAAGACAGGAAACTCAAGAAGAAATACATGGGGGTTTGGAGCTGGGAGTCAGAGTGGATGGCCAGGATGATGAGCAGGTTCCCTGTTATGGTGACCAGGTATATGATGAGAAAGAGGATGAAGAGTGGCCTCTGGTCCTCAGGACGGGAGGAGAGTCCCAGGAGGATGAATTCACAGACACTGCTGGTTTGGTTGAGTCTTTCCATTGACTTGCATCTAGTTATATACAAGAAGGTTTGTTATTTGTCATGTTCCAATTCTATAGCCCAAATCATGATAACCCAGCAAGTCTTTGTTTCCTCTATTTGGTCACTGTTAGTAGCTGTCCTGGGAAAGCTTGTCCAGCTTATGGTTGTTGATGTGGTCTTCCCTTCCCAAATTCATGGGCACCATAAGGGCCTTGTATTGCAAGCTGGAGAGACAGAAGAAGAGTTTTCCTTTAGAAATTCCCAGAGGTGGCCCTCTCTGATTCAAGTTCCTTAGTTCCTATTCTGGGAAAAGTCCTGTTTCCTTACTGGGAACATAGCAATAAAACTGAGAAATCTTTGCCTTTGTGTAGTTTATGTTGTACTTTGGGAGATAGATCATCAACAAACAAATATGTAACATAGTATCAGGTATGGATAAATTTTGTTAAGCAAATAGAGCAACATAAGAGAATGGAGCTGACTGGGGAGTGGAGGTGGAGGTATTTTAGATAGGGAAGTCAGAGAGCCCTCATTTTTTATTAAAGCAAATTCTGTTGCATAATTCTAAAGGGTTTTTTTTTTTTTTTGCACTGTTTTGGATAGAATAAGAGCACTTGTGAAAATAATCAACAGGGCAAATCTAGGAAGAATGGTAAATGTAGTTCAACAGTATTTATTCCTCCTCTTGGCAGAGAATGAGAGGTTCATCCTTCTTAGTTCATGGGATATTGTATATAATTTTTCCTTTCTTTAATTACCCTGTCCTAAATCTCATGTGTACAGGATGGGCAACCTTTGTTGATTATTAATGTTTAAAAAATTCCTCTTTCATATGTTTATTCAAAAAATATGAGAAACATGTTTATATACATTTTTTTCAATCATATCCAGTTGTCCAACTGTGGATATTGAAAAAGCCTGTTTCTTGGTACTGTAAAAAACTAGGTAATGAGAGATCTTACACTAGCAAAGTGCTTTAAATAAAATTTTTTAGTCAGCATGTCCACCCATGCCTTGTGAATAGACATATTCCATAGGGACTTTTAAGCATTTTGAGACATTGGTTATATATTTTTGGTTACTGTAAAAATCTCTACAATACACACTTACATTATCCCTCACTGTCAAATTGTCAGGCTAATTTCAGGTTTTTACAAGATTTTATGGAAGAAATGTTTGTTTAGGCATTTAGCTTTGAGTGAATCAATAAAAATCTTGTAAAAACCTGAATATGTCCTAATGGCTCAGTGGTTAATGAATCCTCCTGCAATGTAGGAGACACAGGAGATGCAGGTTTGATTTGTAGTTTGGGAGATCCCCTGGAGAAGTAAATGGCAACCCCCTCCAGCACTCTTGCCTGAAAAATTCCATGGACAGAGCAACTTGGGGGGCTACAGTCCAAAGAGTGCAGAATCAACATGGCTGAGTGACTAAGAGAGCAAATGAAGTCAATATTGTTATTCATCAATATTTATTGAAAGTTTCTCCAATATCGTGCTTATGCTAAACATCTCACTAAACCCCACAACAAAGAATTGGGAGATGTGTGTTGTCATCAGGTGCCTGAGTTTTATGGAGATGAAGCAATTTGCCCAAGATCACTAAAGGCAGTAAATAGTCATCAGGATTTGAACCCCACTCTGATTGCAGACTCACTCTAAGCGTATGCTCCCAAGCACTGTGCTAAATCTCTTCTAGTTTTGGTATATTAATTTTCTATTGCAATCAGGCAAGGTTCTGTTTTCTCATTTTGATAATTTCCTACATGAATTACCCTTTTATTCCCCTTAACTGACAATGCTTCTTCTCCCATACTCACTTGCAAGATAGGTGAGTTATCTTTCTATGTTGTAGAGATGGCAGAATTTGAAAATAGGAATATCCATGATTAACTGGCCATAATCAGGCAGAAATAATTGGCCATGCATGACTGGGATATATCTGGTATGTGGAGCTGTGGCCCTGTGGTGGACACTGCCCTGGGTTGAAGACAAAAAGTAGGGGTTTGTTTTGTCCTGCATCACCTGCTCACAAGCTGGTTTCTGATGTTTTGTGAATAACAAGGGAGATATCTTGTTTTTGTCTGTAAAGCAGTTTATCACACACAAATCAATGTTAAAAAAAATGAGTCATTTGTGAAAGGGCTGCTTGGGGAATGTTTAATACAATAATTAGTGGAGATTTGGTTGGATGGCATCACCGACTCAACAGACATGAGTTTGAGTTAACTCTGGGAGTTGGTGATGGGCAGGGAGGCCTGGCGTGCTGCAGTCCATGGGGTTACAAAGAGTCAGACCCGACTGAGCGACTGAACTGAACTAACTGAACTGGTGAATGAATGGGGTTGAGTACTCCAGGTTGTAGATCTGAGGAACACTCGGGCTGATGACTAGAAAAAAGGAGGCAGGTTTTGGATCTGAGAATCAGGAAGAACATTCTAAAAGCACAGGGTGAGTGAATGAGGCTGGGGATTCCATAGTTTTGTCTCTAGTCTACTTATGGGCTCTGCTTCCATTAAAACATGTGGTATAGGGGACTTCTCTGGTGGTCCAGTGACTAAGACTCCATGCTGCCAACACAGGGGGCTTGGGTTCAATCACTGGTCAGGGAACTAGATCCCACATGACAAAATTAAGAATTCATATCCTACAACTAGGAGTCTGCATGCTGCAATGAAGACCCAGTGCAGCCAACATTTTAAAAAATGTGGTATAGATAGCCTAGAAGTCCAACTGGATGGATTTAAAACCAAACGGCATATGGAAATTTTACTTGGACCTTATGACTTCTCACTCCATGAGTTATTTGAAAGTATCTTGGAGGAAAGAGTAAGGTACCAAACTGGACTGGAGTAGCCAAGTGGGTGGCCAGTTTCCTGAAACTCACCTCCATGTCCAGGTGCTTTTCTTCCCTTCCCAGGCCCTCCAGGAACTGATCTGCACCACATCTGTTCATCAGGTCAAGTCTGCTTCTCACACAAAGCTCAGCTTCCTCATGTGTCTCCCATGAGCTTCTGGGCTGAGTGACAAGGAGAGAAGCAGGGATGGAGGAGGAGCTGATCTGCTTCTCCAAAGGGATAACATGTTTCCCTTCCCTGACCTCAACACCCACTTCTTTCCCAACACCTGGTCCCGGGCTCACTGCTGCTCTCCCAGCTCCAGATCTCGGAAGGCAGAGATGCTCTGACTCAAGTGGGAGGCTCTCCTGATTGAGGAAGCCCAGCTGGCTTCTCATGAGTCTGAGGTCTGCTCTGCTGGCCTCTGGGGCACTTGTTAGGCTGAAGGAGTTGAGGTGTGATGACCTCTCAGGGGAATTTGTCCCTGGAGAGGGAGTAGAGAGCAGACAGAGAAAGCAGAATGGGAATCACTGTCAGCCTGACTGACTCCAAGGGGACAGGGGACCCCTGAGGCTTCCAGTTTAGATGTTAGGACTAATCTCAGAGCTTCCAAACCTCACTGTGACATCTCAAGGGCATGCTTCAGTTTCCTTTACTGTGGATTATCAAGAGTGGACAAATAATTACGTGGGTGAATACTTTTATTTTTGGAGACTCAGATGTGGACCAAGGTGTATTCTAGGTTTTGGGAGATCATAGTCAGTGTGAAAAGGCTGCAGTTTTCAGGGGATTCCATGCGGGTAGATCAGTGGTGGGTACAGGCTTTCCACTGTCTGTCTGCATGTGGAGTAAATATTTTACTAGGTGAGATTAGGTTAACATTAATGTATATTTAAAGGGCATGTTGCAGCAAAAGTTACTGTCACATTTAACAAAGGAGCTTTGGAAAAAATGTATGTATGTCATAGTTTAGACTAAGAGCAGTGTTTTGAGGTTAAGTGTTGGGGAAAGGAGATATTTACTAGAATCTTGGCCTTGTCACTTAGTAGTTGCTTTTAATAAGCTTCTTAGCCCCTGTGAGCTTCAGGTTCTTCATCTGAAAAATTAGTGTAACAATTCTGGCACCAAAACAAGAAATGAAGTTTCCTTTTGAGTTCTATACTGAGAATATTGTATATTATGGTGAATAATTGGAGAAGGCAATGACACCCTACTCCAGTACTCTTGACTGGAAAATCCTATGGACAGAGGAGCCTGGTAGGCTGCAGTCTATGGGGTCGCAAAGAGTCAGATACGGCTGAGCGACTTCACTTTCACTTTTCACTTTTATGCATTGGAGAAGGAAATGGCAACCCACTCCAGTGTTCTTGCCTGGGGAATCCCAGGGACAGGGGAGCCTCATGGGCTGCCATCTATGGGGTCGCACAGAGTCAGACACGACTGAAGTGATTTAGCATAGCATGGTGAATAATATCTACAACAATATCATAGGAAATAAAACACATTCTGCTACCACCCTCAGAGTATCACTGCTTCACACAGATCATGTATTTATTGAAGAATGATCACTGCAGTAATGTTAGTTAACACATCCATACATTTACATGGTTACAACTTATTGACTTGTTTTAGTGAGAACTTTTATATCTGCTCACTCAGAAATCAAAAAAAAATTTTTTTTCAAATTGAGGTATAGTTGATGTACAATATTATATAAGTTTGGGTATCCCATAATTTTTAAAGTCATATTCCATTTATAGTTACTATAAAATATTGGGTAAACTCCATCCATGTGCTGAACAATATGTCCTTGTAGTTTACTTATTTTATGTATAGTGATTGGTAACTCTTAATTCTCTACCCCATCTTGCCTCTTCCCTCCTCTCTTCCCTACTGCTAACCTATAATTTGTTCCATGTATCCATGAATCTGTGTCTTTTTTTTAGTAGTTTGTTTTTTAGTAGTTATATATAAGTATTACTAGACAGTACTTGTCTTTCTCTGTTTTATTTTTTTAAGGGGAAATTGTTTTGTTTAGATCCTTGTTTTTATTCAATGAAAGATTCTTTAAATTACATAATGCCTCTACAATTTTGAAGTTTCATTTACATGATTTCATGTAATTCCATAATAACCCTTAAAAAAATCCCTAAACCTCTATTACCCCTCCCCTCTTCCCTCTCACCACTGGTGGCCACTAGTTTGTTCTCTATATCTGTGAATCAGTCATCATCTGTCCTCACACAGAGTTATTACATTATTATTGACCAGACTTCTTATGATGTATGGTGCATCTCTGCAGCTTATTGATTTATAGCTGGAAGCTTGTATCTCTTAATCCCCTTCCACTTTCCCCCTCCCCTCCAAATCCCCTCTGGCTATCACCCATTTGTTCTCTGTATTTATGAGTCTGTTTTCATTTTGTTTTGTTTTTTAGATTCCATATTAAAGTGATATCATATGGTATTTTTCTTTCTCTATGTGACTTATTTTGCTTAGTATAATATCCTCAAGTTCATCCATCTTGTTGCAAATGGCAAGATTTCTTTTTTTATGGCTGAGTAATATTCCATTTTATATGCATGTTACTGAAAGGTATGTGGGGTTTGGCTGCTCACCTCTCAAAAGTCAACAGACAGATCAGGTTGATGGAAAGGAAAGTTGGCTTTATTTCAGGTGCCGGCAACTGCGGGGGAGGGTGGCCGACATCTGTCCAAAGGCCGACTTCCACCCTGCCCGCAACAAGCTTTTACAGACAGAGTGGTGGCGGGGTGGGAGTGGGAGCGAGCTATGTATAGAAACAGCATAGTCATTTTCAAACGGGTCATCATTGATCTGACCAGCATCATCTTGGTTGTTTTAGGTACAGTTAATAATCTTCAGTTTCAGGGTCCATATGTTCCCATTTCTTTTCAGCCAGTTCTCAGAATTGTGGCCCCTTAGGTCCTGGGTGCAGTCTGGTCATCAAGCAGTTAACTTCTCCACCTGGTATTCTAGTATCTATAAGACAGCTCACAGGATATGACTCAGAATATTATCTACAGCCCTTGAGAAAGAATTAAAAGTCCTTGACTTTAGTTCATGTGTAATGACCACTTAATGACCATTATTATTTGGTCTCCTTTGACTGCTTTCTTTTGTTTCTGCAGTTCCTCTCTGATTAAACTTATTCTTTGATTAAACTTCACCGCAGACAAAAGGCAGGCAGAGGACATGGCAGTCGTTGGGGTGGGCACCACCCAACAGTAGCATCCTGCTCTGTTTCATGCACACCACATCTTTGTTTAATCTATTCATCTACTGATGAGCACTTGGTTAGCTTTCATACCTTCTTTATTATAAATAATGCTTCAGTGAACATCAGGGTGCAGTTTTTTGGATTAGTGTTTTTGTTTTATTCAGGTAAATACCCATAACTGAAATTGCTGGATCATTTAGCAGTTCCATTTTTAACTTTTTAAATTCCTTCCAGTATACTTTTCCATCCACATTCAAATCTGGTGTAGTTAAAAGACCAAATTAGATTCCAATGTGTCAGGCAGAGGACAGTAATGTGTCTCTCTCATAATCAAGTACTTGCTTTAACCAGGGTATTATTCTGGCTACAGAAACATAAAGTAGCAGTTACTATCTGACAGTCACAGTATGTCACAGAAGTTCAAAGGCAGGCATACTCCTAGTGCAACAGCAAATGTAATAATATGTGACTAAGGTGATAAGCCCAAATTACTATAGTTTAGGCAGGTCTTTAAGGAACTCATTGACATCGTCTTTCTAAATTGTACATAAATTGTATATAAAATGTCTCAATGGACATGAATTTGAGCAAACTCCAGGAAACAGTGAAGAACAGAGAAGCCTGGCATGCTGCAGGCCATGAGGTCTCAGAGTAGGACATGATTTAGCGACCGAACAACAAAATAAAAGGTCTCAGAAAATTGTTTTAGTGTGGGTTTGGTCCAATTCTTCCTCTCATGGAAAAATAGATTCTGGAACATCTCTTGTATTGGCCATGACTCAGCACTACACATGAGATAAATAGTTAAGAACACTAAACTCTTGCTTTGAGGTAGTTTCTTCAGAAAGGAATATTGAATCCCATTCCTGCCTTTATTTTTCATTAGGTGATCTCTCTTCAACTGCCTTAGTTCTTCCACTTTTTCTGATTACTACCTGTCCTAACCCAAACTGGGCTTCTCTGGATAATCACCTCTGGTTCAACTCTACCGCCCTCTATAGGCATGCAGCAAGATGAGAGTCTCCAGAGCTGCTTCTTTCATCCATTTCTGCTGAAGAATTGATGCTTTCCAACTGTGGTGCTGGAGAAGACTCTTGAGAGTCCCTTGGACCACAAGGAGATCAAACCAGTCCATCCTAAAGGAAATCAACCCCGACTATTCATTGGAAGGACTGATACTGAAGCTGAAGCTCCAATACTTTGGCCACCTGATGCAAAGATCTGACTCACTGGAAAAAAACTGATGTTGGGAAAGATGGAGGGCAGGAGGAGAAGAGGGTGACAGAGGAAGAGAAGATTGGATGGAATCACCTACTCAATGGACATGAGTTTGAGCAAACACCAGAAGACAGTGAAGGACAGGGAAGCCTGACATGCTGCAGGTCATGGGATGGCAGAGTCGAACATAACTTAGCAACTGAACAACAACAATTACCAAATAAGTCACTATATAATCTGTCTGCTACTTGGAGTTTGCACTATTTTTATTATGATGGGGTGGAAAAGTTTTCTGCTTTGAAGATCAGACTCCTGTCTTTTTATGGATGTACACTATTTTTTGAAACACAAATGTCTCCCATTCTCCATCTACTATAGCCCTTATGCATTAAAACAATAATGTAATCATAATTGATTTATTTCCTATTGATAAGATTTTATGTTTTGGCCTATTTTTATATCAAAAAC
>SJYQ01005703.1:217483-237690 GCA_006410935.1 Redunca redunca | reverse complement strand
TATTAGTGTAATTAACCTCCAATTAAGACAAATAATTTTATATTAAAATAAATAAATAAATAAATAAAATCCTTAAAGATGCTGCTGTTAAAAAAAGAAAAAAGCATAATTTAGTGATAGATTAAGGGAGGAAAGGTTTCAGCATTCCCCCTGTGGAATGGATAATTTCTTGATTCTTATTCTTTCTGGTCATTAGCAAGTTTTAGTTGTTGGGTTAAAAAATGATGAAATTGAAAAGAAATAAAGTCATAGCAATATAATAAGGGAGGAATAGAAAAACTAAGGAGAAAAAGTGAAAAAACTTAAGTTTTAAACAAGAAAACATTTTTGAACAAGAAAAATTAGGAATTATGAAAATATTCAAAGTGAAAGTTAGCTAAAATGTACTCTTTCTACTCCTCCTCTCCTTCTGTTTCCCCTTCCAAATGTTTGCAAAGACATGCAACAGATACAAATTAAGTAATTATTTTTAGCAATATACTGAAATGTGAAGGATTTTGGAGGATAAGTCTTGAAACAAGAAATTTGTTCAGGAAATATCTGTGGGAAAAAGATTGGTTTAAAGCATCTCATCTGGAAGATGCAATGTGATGAATCTACATAGGAAAGTGGAGAAACAGTGAGGAAGAACATCATGATTTAAGCACAAGCAAAGTCAAATAATGGGTCTTCATCAATGGATGTAATTGACCACAATGCCTATTCTCACATGGCTTAAAAATGTTAACCTCCAAGGGCTTGTTTGTTCACCAAGACCCAGTAGAAACCTGATTCACATGGGGAAGATTCCCTTGTGTGTTCATCAAGAGGGTGCTGCCTGAGGTTTTCTCCTGCCCACCAGCTTCCTCAGACCCTGTTTCAGGTCTTTGTTTCTCAGGCTGTAGATAAAAGGATTGAGCATGGAGGACAGAACTGTGTAGACAATTGTTGCCACGTGGTCCCTGACAGTGTAGGTGGACACAGGCTGTAAATAGACATAGAAGATGCTTCCGTAAAAGAGTGTTACCACTGTAAGGTGAGACCCACAGGTGGAGAAGGCTTTGTGTTTCCCAGCAGCTGAGGGAATTTTGAGAATCGTGATGAGGATTCGTATGTAAGAAAAAGCAATGCATAGAAAAGGAGACACCAAAAAGGCAGTAGCTTCTGTCATCAACACAATTTCATTGACAAATGTGGAGGAGCAGGATAATTTCATCAGAGGGCTGAGGTCACAGAGAAAATGATGGATAATATTGGAGTTACAGAAGTGAGCTGATTCAGTAGAAGTGTGTGTAGGAGTGAGTGGAAATGAGGCAATGAGCAGGAGAAGGCTACCAGCAGGACATAGTGGCGGTGACTCATGGTGGTGACATAGTGGAAGGGGTCACAGATGGCCACATAGCGGTCAAAGGCCATGACTACTAGAAGCCAACTGTCAGTGTTGCCCAAGGCATATATAAAATACATCTGGGTCAGACATCCAGCATAGGAGATGGTCTTATGTGACAGAAAGTTCACCAGCATCCTGGGGACAATGGTTGTTGTGAAGCAAATGTCAGTGAAAGACAGGACACTCAAGAAGACATACATGGGGGTGTGCAGTTGGGAGTCAGAGCGGATGGCCAGGATGATGAGCAGGTTCCCTGTTATGGTGACCAGGTATATGATGAGAAAGAGGACGAAGAGTGGCTTCTGGGCCTCAGGCCGGGAGGAGAGTCCCAGGAGGATGAATTCAGAGACACTGCTGGTTTGGTTGAGTTTTTCCATTGACTTGGGTATAAGTTGTATGAAAGCTGTTTTGTTATTTCACATGCTCCAATTCCATTGTTCAAATCAGGAGAACCCAACAAGTCTTTATTTCCTCTTTTTCATTACCATTAGCAACTATACTTTCCCAAAAATCTGTCTGCAATGCAGGGGACCTGGGTCAGTCACTGGGTTGGGAAGATTCCCTGGAGAAGGGAATGGCTACCCACTCCAGTATTCTTGCCTGATGAATTCCGTGGACGGAGAAGCCAGGCAGGCTACAGTCCATAGTGCCACTAACACTTTCACTTTCACAGCAGGTGTGCAGGGAAACCTTGTCATCCTCATGGTCCGTGATGTAGTCTTAGGTTCCCAAATCCGTGGGCATCATAAGGACCTTATATTGCAAGCTGTAGGGACACAAGAAGAGTTTTCCCATAGACTCCATCAGAGTGGTCTTCTTTGATTCAAGTTGCTTAGTTCCTATTCTGGGGAAAACTCTATTTCCCTAATGGGAACATAGTAAACAAATAATATTTGCTTTGTGTAGTTTATGTTGTATTTTGGGAGATAGATCATGAACAAACAGAATGTGTAACATTATATCAGGTGAAGAGAAGTTTCACTAACAAAATAGGGTATTATAAGACAATGGAGATGGCTGGAGGGTGTGGATGGTGAAACACAGAAGTCACAGAACCATCATTCCTTCTAAAGCACATTCAGTTGTTATCCTGTTGGAATTAACTTTGCATGTCTGGAAACTGGTAAGGGTTTGCTGGAACAACCAACAGGGCAAGTCTAAGAATGGTGAAGCTAGGTCAACATTGTTCTATTTTCCTTGTTTGGGCACAGAATGGGAAGCTAATCCTCCTTACCTCAGGGCATGATATCATTTTGCAAGATTTGATGGAAGGAATATTTGTTCATGCATTTAGTGATTTGACTGTATCAGTAGTTAAAGCAAACAAACACAGTGTTTACAAATACAAATACATATTCCCTATGAGACCTATGGTAAGCATTTGACCAAATCGCATGATAAGGGATTGTGAGGCATGCATTGTTTCAGGAAACTAAGGTTTACAGAGCTGTAGCAGTTTGTTCATGGTTACTAAGGAGCTGAATAGCAATCAGGTATCGAACACCAAGCTTATGCTCTTCAGCATTACGTACCTCTCCTCTAGTTTTGGTATATTTCTTGTCTATCACAATCAGGCACAAACACTGTTTTCCTCATTTTGACAGTTTCCTACATGAATTACCCTTCTATGTCCCTTAACTGACAATGTTTCTTCTTCCATGATCAGAATCCATCGTTGGAGTCGCAAAAGAGGTAGGGTCACTTTCTGTGAAGTAGAGATGGAGGAAGTTGAAATTTTGAGTCTCCATGATAAACTGGCCAAAATCAGGTGGAAAAATGTGACCATGTGTGACCGCTGTGTGTCTAGTGAGTGGAGTTGGGGTCCTGGAGTGGACAGTGCCCTGGACTAACGTTGAATTGTGGGAGTTTGATTTGTCCTCCATCACCTGTTCACAAACTCATTCTTGATGTTTAATGAATAGCAACTGAGATACTACGTCTGTAAAGCAGTGTATCACACACTGATCACTATTCAAAGAGGAGGTATTTATGGAAGGATTGCCTGGGGAATGTGGAATACAAAAATTAGTGGAGAGTTAGTGAATTAATGGGATTCGGTGCTGCAGGTGACAGATGTGAAGAACACACAGGTTGATGACTAGAAAAAAGGAGGAATATTTTGGATCTGAGAATCAGGAAGAATAGTTCTAGAAGCACAGCGTGAGTGGATCAGGCTGTGAATATGATGGGTTTTCTTTTCTTTCTCTGCTACTGGTGGGGTTTTGCTTCCAATAAAACAAATGGTATAAATCGGTTAGAGATCAAACTGGTTGAACTAAAGACCAAATGCCACATGGAAATTCTCCTTGGACCTCATGATGTCTCAATCTGTGAGATATTTGAAAGTGTCTGGGAGAAAAAAAGTAAGGTACCAAAGTGAGTTGGAGTAGCCAAGTGGGCGGCCAGCTTCTGAAGCTCACCTCTATGTCCAGATGCTTTTCCTTCTTTCTCAGCGTCTCCAGAAGCTGATGTGCACCATGTCCATTCATCCAGTCGCATCTGCTTCTCAGTCAAAGCTCAGCTTCCTCATGTGTCTCCCATGAAGTTCAGGGCTGATGGACAAGGAGACAAGCAGGGATGGAGGAGGAGCTGATATGCTACTCCAAAGGGGTGACACACTTTCTTTCCCTGACCTCAACCCCCACCCTTCTTTCTTAACGCCTGGTCCCTAGCTCACTGCTGCTCTCCCCACTCCAGATCTCAGAAGGCAGAGATGCTCTGACTCAAGTGGGAGGGCTCCCTTGATTGAGGCAGCACAGCCAGCTTCTCACGAGTCTGAGGTCTGCTCTGTGGCCTCGGAGATGCTTATTAGGCTAAGGATGTTGTGGTGTGATGACCTCTCTAGGGGGTTTGTCTCCAAGGGGACAGAGGACCCCTGAGGCTTCCTGTTTAGATGGTGGGACTGATCTTTGATCTTCTCAATCTCTCTGTGACATCTGAAGGGCATGCGTCTGTTTCCCCAGATATGAGTTATGAGGGATGGACAGATATTTATGTAGGTGAAAGCTTTAATTTGGGGGGATTCGGGTGTCGACCAAGGGGTATTCTAGATCTGTGGAAGACAAGTCAAAATGAAGAAGTTGCCATTTTTAGGATATTCAGTGAGGGGTAGTTCAATGGTGTAAGTGTGCTTTCCAGTGTCTGGGGAGGCACAAGGATTAGACATTTTTGTATGTGGGATTAGGCTAATGGAAGTTTATATATGCTTAAATCACAGGGTCAGGCAATGGTTATTGTCATATAGCAAAGGAACTTTGGATCAAGTAAGGCACGTGTTTTCAGAGTTGAGTCTCAGAGCTTTGGGGTTCAGCAATGAGGAAAATAGATACTTATTAGAATGCTGGTCTTGCCTTTTAGTAGTTCATTTTGAAAAGGTACTTAGTCTCTTTGAACCTCAAGTCCTTCCTCTGCTAAATGAAGATCTAACTCTTCTTGGCACTGGAATCAGACAGAAAATTTCCTTTTGGATTTTATACAGAGAACACTTGTGTATTTTGGTGAATATCATTCACAGCAAGGATATCGGGGAAAAAGTACATTCTGCTACTGTCCTCAGGATAAGCCAGTGCCTCATACAACACATGTGTGTCTTTTCCCTTACCTGTGAATTTAATTTTAAAATTTTATCTACATATAGAGACTAAATGCTATAGAGACAGAAAGTCCTGGGGTTGGGTCCTGCATCTTCTAATTACTATTCAGATGGCTGTCTTTCTTTCTATTAATTTAATCTCTTGACAAACAGTATTTATTTAGAGTTTATTGAGAAATGAGGATATAGAACATTGTTTAATGTATACAACACAGTGATTTGACAGATGTATTGATTGCAAAATGATGACCACAATAACGATAGTTAACATATCCATAGTTTTGAGTTTTGTAGTGACAACTTTAAAAATCTACGGTCATAACAATTTTCAAATGTACAGCACAGTCTTGTTAAAATAAACCTAGTTACCTTGCTGTATCTTTACGTGAACTATATAGATGATAGCAGATTGTTTCCTAAAGTGACTGTACCAATTTCTATTGCTACTAACAGCATACTTTTATATTGTTTCATATTTTCTTAAACTTTTCATATTTATCCTCAGAATTCTAATTTTTGTTATCTGTTGGTGTGCAATGGCTTCCCATTGTGATTTAATTTGAATTTCTCTGATTATTAATGTAACACATCATATTTTCATATGATTATTGGTCATTTAGATTTTCTTCTCTTTTGTGACGTATTTATGTAATTTTTTTTCCTAGACCCTCATCTCTCTCAGCCCCCAGCTTTGCCTGTTTTTCTTAGTGATTGCTAGGGATCTTTATGTACTCTTAATCTGGATGTTTTAATTGGTTTTATGAACTTCCAATACCTTTTACTATTTTGTTATTTGTCTTTTTCTGCTATGATGTCTTTGATATTAACACAGTCTAATTTGCAATTTTCTTTTATGGTTAGTGCTTACTTTCTGTTTCTTATGAAAGAAATATTTTTCTGTCTTATGGAGGAAAAGATATTCTCCTATATTACTTTCTAAACATTTTCAGATTTTGGTTTTCATCCGTAAGTGTGTAATTCATCTGGTGTAAATTTTTGCATATGGTATGTGGTAAGAATCCAGTTTCATTTTTGCATGTGATTTTCCAACTGTCTTAAGCTGCATTCCAGAAGAAAATGCGCCTCATTCGTGTCAAGTGTATACCAACAGGGGCAGGGTGTGTGTGTTTCTGGGCTCTCTGTTTTATAGCAGCTGTCTTGTTAGTCTAGTCTTTCACCAATATCCACATAGCCTGCATTACAACTGGTCTATAGTGGGTCTTGATATCTACCAGACTAGTGATTCTCAAAGTATTTTTATTAATAAATGTGGCATCACCTGAGGGCTTGTTAGAAATGAAAATTCTTGGACCTCACTCAGACTGACTCGAGGGACATAGCCATAGCTCCCTGGCCAGGCCCAGTCTTGGAGAAAAATGTAAAAATCAGGATTTTCTCTTCCAAACCCAAAGTGTTGATAGCAAAAACCCTAGGTTGCATAGAAGTGTGATTGTTTCATGCATGAAGTGTTTCCTCCTTATCTAGTTCACCAAAATGAGAATGAGGACATTCAACAGAGGGTCCCATTGGTGATCCGACCTCTTTTATACCAGCTCCTTCCTATCATGATGCGATATTATTGCTATTTAAACAAAACAAAACTCAATGATGAGGAACAACAGAGCAATAGATTTTACACTACTCTTAACAATTCGTGTTTATTTATAAAAAAAATATGTCCCTGTTTAAAAATTCTGATGTCAAAAATATGTGCAGACTTGAAAGCACACATTCTTTCCTTCTCGTCTTTTGTATAACGGTGTGTGTGTTATATGCGTGTGTATGTGTGTGTGTGTATGGGTGTATGTTTTCTTACTGGGTATATAATCTCACCAGATACACAAAAATATACCACCCCCCCCCACACACAGATATAAATACTTTTTTTTTTTTAACCCTAAAAGGTTTACTCATAGACATTTCTTTTATATTCATAATGGCTTTTCAGGTCAGTCCTAGATATATACCTCCTTATGTATACCTATTACAGATTATTTCTCTCTGTGGAAAAATTGAACCACTATTTATCTATTTCTCTATTGATGGGCATTTAGATTATTTTTAATTTTTATAATTTTTTCTATTATGAAAAATGCTGCAATCAGTGAGTATCTGTATACATGTAGATTATATACTTGATATAGCATTACTGAAGACATGAGTCCAGAAATACAAATAATGGGACATAGGGAGTGGTCAGGAATTTTCAATGGTGCAGCTTCCCACATAAAGACTAGGTTAGTGTGTTCTATGGGGGGGTGCTCCTTAAATGAACATTCACAGGCCCACGTGAGACCTATTGAATAATAGCTCCAGGAAGAACATAGAAGAATAATAAATGATAAAATATTCAGATATAAAATAAAGTATAAAATCCCTGAGTAATAATAGAGAATAAAGGAAGAAACAGAAGTGAACAGTATAAAGTCCTTGCCCAGATGACTCTACTTCTCAGAGCACTCAGTATGTCTCTGAATGGTTCCAGAAGTTCCTAGTTATCTCTGCCTTTAATGTTCACATGTGGGTTTTTATATTCTCCTCAGAATCTTTAATTCTAAGTGCATAGAATTAATTATCTGTCTGGGAAGCAGACAGATCTGGATGATTATGATGGTGGCAGTAGGGGAATCTCTAAGGGGAACTAAAGCTAAGAGAGGGAACAAGACCAGTGCCTTGAGGCATATTTGAGGCACCCGATGACCAGGGTAGAGACCCAGAAGCAACTCAGCCTCATGCATACTGGCCTGATAATCAGGGCAGTTGTGTGCTGAACTCCTAGGTCACCTGGCTAAGGGGGCTAAGAGCTGGGCTTTTGTTCACTACAGAGCCTAGAACATTGTGCTGTCAAAAGTATGGAAGAAGGAATAGGCACAATCCCTGGATAAATGTTGCACTGGACACACTCCTCGCTTGGTGGAAGTTTCAGTTCTTTAAGAGTCTCAATCCTGTCACTCTCTCTCTGCTTCTCCTTTTCTGAATCACTGCAACGACTTTCAAAAAGCTAGTTTATTACAGAAACTACATTGAGAGCCAAATTATATGAAGGGAAACAAAAGTTGTCGAACAGATATATGTTAAGTTCTAGGAAATTTTGTGGCAAACAAAGGTTTCAACAGCGTTTGGAGCAATGAAAAGGCTGTGGTTTCCTGGAGAAGAGGAAGACAGGAAGAGAGATGCTCATACATGAAAACTGGAAGCCAAGACTTTGGTGGACCTGGAGCCTATTCTGAATCCTCATAAAGTCTCCATGGTTAATGGTTGTATGTGTAAAGAAATGGACACAATCCAGTATCCGTGACACATGTGAGTCATTTCTGCTGACCGACAAGAGTTTCTTATGTGCATCAGGAACTAGCAGAAAAGCACCTAGAGCCTCAGAGAAACCCATGAACATATCCCCCAAAGGCTAGGATTTCCTCCTTCTGGCTAGGATTTCCTCCTGCCCATCAGCTTCCCCAGGCCCCTCTTCATGTCTTTGTTTCTCAAACTGTAAATGAAAGGGTTGAGCATGGAGGACAGAACTGTGTAGACAAGTGTAGCCACTCGGTCATGAACAGTGTAGATGGACAAGGGCTGTAAATAGACATAAAAGATGCTTCCATAAAACAGAATCACCACAGTCAAGTGGGAGCCACAGGTGGAGAAGGCTTTGCGTTTCCCTGCAGCTGAGGGGACCCTCAGAACTGCTACGAGGATTCGCACATACGAGAAAACAATGCACAGGAAGGGGGTCACCATAAACACCAGCCCTTCTGTCTTTGTTGTGAGATCATTGAGAAATATGGAGGAGCACGACAATTTCAGCAGAGGGATGATGTCACAGAGGAAGTGGTGGACAACATTGGAGTCACAGAAGGAGAGCTGATTCAGCAGAAGTGTGTGTAGGAGTGAGTGGAGGTGAGGCAATGAGCAGGAGATGGCCACTAGCAGGACACAGCGGTGGTGGCTCATGGTGGTGACATAGTGGAAGGGGTCACAGATGGCCACATAGCGGTCATAGGCCATGGCTGCTAGAAGATAACTATCAGTGTTGCTCAAGGCATATATGAAATACATCTGGGTCAGACATCCAGCATAGGAGATGGTCTTCTTCTCTGACAGGAAGTTCACTAGCATCCTGGGGACAATGGTTGTTGTATACCAAATGTCAATGAAAGACGGGACACTCAAGAAAACATACATGGGTGTGTGCAGTTGGGAGTCAGAGCAGATGGCCAGGATGATGAGCAGGTTCCCCGTTATGGTTATCAGATATATGATGAGGAAGAGAATGAAGAGTGGCTTCTGGTCCTCAGGCCGGGAGGAGAGTCCCAGGAGGATGAATTCAGAGACACTGCTGGTTTGGTTGAGTCTTTCCATTGGCTTGGGTCTAGTTAGATACAAGAAAGTTTGTTATTTATCATGCTCTAGTTCCACATCGCAAATCACAAGAACCCAGCAAGTCTTTGTTTCCTCTGTTTGGTCACTATTGGCAGCTGTGCTGGGAAAGCTTGTTACCCACGTGGTCTTTGATGTCGTCCTCCACTCCCAAATCCATGTTATCATAAACGTCTTATGTTGAAACCAGGAGGAACAGAAGAAGAGTTTTCCTTTAGAAACCTCTAATTCAAGTTCCTTAGTTCCTTGTCTGGGAAATCTAGGAAGTTCCTATTGCTGGGAATAGAGCAATAGAACAGAAATTCTTGCCTTTATGTAATTCATGTAGCTTGGCTGATAGGTCAGATTATTACAAACAGTGTATGTATTATAATATCAAATAATGATACATTTGTTAAAAAATAGGGTCTTAATAGTATAAGAGATCATTGGGGGTGGGGAGTATTTTAGATACTGAAGTCATAGGACCCTCATTCTTTATCAAAGCAAATTCAGTTGTTATAAAATTAAACTTTATCTTTGCATGTCTTCAATAGAAATAAACATTTGCCAAAATAATCAGCAGGGAATATCTGAGAGGAATGTCGAACCCAGTTCAACAGTGTTTCTTTCCTTGTCTGGACACAGAATGAGAGGTGAACCCTCCCTAGCTCAGGGCATGCCGTCATCAGTCTGTGCAAGTCTCCCCTCTTTCATAAATCATTTTTCCTTTCATTAATGCCCTGTCCTAAACTACATTTGAACAGAAGGGCATCCATTGTTAACTATTCAATTCATGTTTTAAAATTTCTTCTCTCCCGTGTTTATTCAAAGATATCTTTGAGAAACATGTAAGTATGTATTTTGCAGTCATACCCAGTTATAACGGACATCAAAACTGCCTCTCTTTCTTGCTACTACAAAATACTCTATAATGATAGATCTTACATCAGCAACTGTTCTTTAAATAAATTTTTAGAGCCAGCATATTCATCCATACTTTGTGAATTACATATTACATCAGAAGTTTCAAACGTTTTGAGACATTGGTTATTGATATATTCTTGGTTACCACAAAGTCCCTACAATGAATATACTTACATCATTAAAGTGTTTAATTTTCAGAGGCAGTGTATTCTCTAATACATTCTAAATGGACACACTGCACTGGAACTTTAAGGCTTTTTAAAGCCTTATGTGCGTGTGTGTTGTCAGTCACTCAGTCATGTCCAACTCATTGAGGCCCCATGGACTGTAGCCTGCCAGGCTCCTCTCCCCATGGAGGTTTCCAGGCAGGAATACTGGGGTGAGGTGCCATTCCCTTCTCTGGGAGATCTTCCCAGGGATTAAATCCACATCTCTTACATCTCGTGCACTGGCAGGCAGATCCTTTACCACTAGCAAAACCTGGGAAGCCCTTAAAGTCTTATATATTCATTTTTTGATTGATAATTTATTTAACATTGTTAAATTAATATGTTGCTTCATTTACAATTAACTGCTCATATTCTAAGTTATCAAACATCTAAACTTCAAATACTTCATGTGTAATATTGGACTCAAATATTCACATTCTCATGAAGATTTAGTGAAATAATGCATGAAAACACTTAGAAGAGACACGCATATTGTCAGCATGCAGGAGAAGCTGTTGATCCTCATCAGGCCCTGTGTCAACTTCCTTCATCTTCTATTTCTATTTTTTTCCTTTGAGTGATGCTTTATTTCTATAAATATTGCTAACAAGTTATACAGGGCATCCTTGCCACCAAGCACTCACAGATGTCTTCACTTTTCTGAGGGTAGGGTCTNTTTATGGCCCAGGATGTGATCTATCCTGGAGAAGTTTCCGTGAGCACTTGAGAAAAAGGTGAAATTCATTGTTTTGGGGTGAAATGTCCTATAGAGATCAATTAGGCCTAACTTTATTGTATCATTTAAAGTTTGCGTTTCTTTGTTAATTTTCTGTTTAGTTGATCTGTCCATTGGTGTGAGTGGGGTATCACATCTCTCACTGCCAACTTGTCTGGCAAATTTCAGGGGTTTGCAAGTTTTTAATGGAAGGAATATTTGTTTATGCATTGAATAATTGGATGAATTGGTAATTAAAGTTAATAATAATGGCCAATATTTGTGAGTAAGTATTATGTATCAAATTTCTATTAAGCATCCTACTAAATCCTAAGGAATTATGAAGCATTTTAAGAGACTAAGGCTTACAGTGTTGAAGTGGCTTGCTGAAGTTCACTAAGGACATTAAGGCTCCCCTGATAGCTCAGTTGGTAAAGAATCCACCTGCAATGTGGGATACCTGGGTTTGACCTCTGGGTTGGGAAGATCCCCTGGAGAAGGGAAAGTCTACCCACTCCAGTATTCTGGCCTGGAGAATTCCATGGACTGTATAGTCCATGGGGTTGCAAAGAATCGGACATGACTGAGCTACTTACATTTTCACTTTCAAGGATGTGAAGAGCAAGCAGAATTTGAACTCCAAGCTGGCTCACTGTAAGTTTATGCTCTCCATATTATTCCACCCACCCCTAGGTTTGGTATGTTAATTGTCTATCACAATCAACATTGGCACTATTTTAATTGTTTTGACAATTTCCTACACAGTTTGCCCTTCTATCCTCCTTACCTGACACACTTTCTTCTCCCATATTCAGAATTGATCCTTGTATTTGCTAGAGAGGTGGCTATCTTTCTGTGTTGTAGAGATGGTGGAATTTGAAAATTTGAATATCCATGACTAACTGGCCAAATCGGTGGAAAAGTTGGCCATGCATGACTAGGGCGTGTCTGGTGTTGTTGTTGGAGTCCTACAGAGGACAGTACCCTTTGCTGATGTGTTTGAGGGGTTTGATTCATCTTGCATCACCTGCTCACAAGCTGGTTCCTGATGTTTTGTGAATAACAAGGGAGACGCTATGTCTGTAAAGCAGTGCATCACACACAGATCAATATTCAAAAGTGAGTCATTGTGAAAGGGCTGCCTGGGGAATGTGCAATACAAAAATTTGTGGAGATTTGGTGAATTAATCGGATTGGTTGCTCTAGGTCAGAGAAGTGAGTACCCAGGTTGAAGACAAGGAGAGACGAGGAAAGTTTTTGACTCGAATATTCTAAAAGAAGAGGGTGAGTAGATCACGCCAAGGTATAGTCTTTTTTTTTCCTTTCTACTGCTGGTGTTTTGTTTTCATAAAAACAAATGGTATATATGGCCTACAAGTCCAACTGGATGGACTTAAAACAAAATTCCAAAAGAGAGTTTTACCTCTCTGGACCTATGACTTCTCAATCCATGAAATATTTGAAAGTATCAGAGAGAAAAGAGTAAGGTACCAAACTGGGCTGGAGTAGCCAAGTGAGTGGCCAGCTTCTGAAGCTCACATCCACATCCAGCTACTTTCCTTCCCTTCTCAGCTGCTCCAGAAGATGATGTGCACCACTGGTAATCAGGTCAAGTCTGCTTCTCAGCCAAAGTTCAGCTTCCTCATATGTCTCCCATGAGCTTCTGGACTGATTGACAAGGATCAAGCAGAGATGGAGGAGGATCTGATATACTACTCCAAAGGGGTACCATGTTTTCCTTCCCTGACCTCAACCCCCACTTCTTTCCTAACACTTGGTCTCTAGCTCACTTGTTGCTTCTGCCAGCTCCAGATCTCAGAAGGCAGAGATGCTCTGACTCAAGTGGGAGGACTCTCCTGATTGAGGAAGCCCAGCCAGCTTCTCATGAGTCTGAGATTTGCTCTGCTGGCCTCTGGGGTGTTTGTTAGGCTGAGGGAGTTGAGGTGTGATGACCTCTCCATAGAGATTGTCCTGGGATCTCTGTAGGCAGAGAAAGCAGAAGAGGAATCACAGCTAGCACTGCTGACTGCAAGGGGACACGGGACCCTGGAGATTTTCTGTTTAGATGTTGGGACTAATCTCAGAGCTTCTGAACCTCAGTGCACTATCTCATGGGCCTGTTTCAGTTTCCCCAACTGATATGCTTTATCAAGGATGGACAAATACTCATTGGGGTGAATATTTATTTATTTATTTATTTTAATTGGAGGCTAATTACTTTACAATGTTGTATTGGTTTTGCCATACATCAACATTCAAATGTGGACCAAGGTGTATTCTAGATCCTGGCAGGTCATAGGTTAATATATTGGAAGGTTAAAGCTTTCGGGGAATGCAGTGGTAGATCTATGTGCTTTCAGTGTCTGTGTTTTCCAATATCTGGGTTGGCGTTTGGACTAGACACTTTTCCATGTGGTATGCAGTTAACGTTTATGTATGCTTAAAGCCCAGAGCCATGCAAAGGATACTGTCATATGTAGCAAATGGATGTTGGATAAAAATGCATGTGTTTTCAGAGTTTAGTCTCAGAGCAGTGTTTGAAGTTTAGTGTTGAGGAAAAGAGGTATTTATTAGAATGCTTCCCTTTTCTGTTAGTTGTTACATTTAAGAAGTTACTTAGCCTTTAGAAGCCTCAGGTTCTTCCTTTACTAAATGAGGGTAAAACCGCTTCTTGGCATGAAAATTGAAGAGAAAGTTAACTTTTGAATTTTATACAGAAAATCTTGTGTATTTTGGTAAACGTTTTCCATAGTAAAGTTATAGGAAAGAAGGGACAGTTTGCTACTGCCCTCTAAATAAACCAATCATCACATGGGTCCTTTTCCTTTGTGGTGAACTTATTTTTAAACTTTCATCTACATATCAAGAATAAATAATGTAGAGACAGAGATTCTTGGCTTTGGGTTTTGTCTTCTCACTTGCTATTCATGTATCTGTCTTTCTATTCATTCATCCTCTTGACAAGTGTTATTTATTTATTCCAGCTTTATTGAGATAAAATGGACACATGACACTGTTTAANCTGGCATGCTGCGATTCATGGGGTCACAAAGAGTCGGACACGACTGAGTGAATTAACCGAACTGAAATGAGACACACTCCTCGCTTGGTGGAAGCTTCAGTTTTTTAATTCTCTGCCTTGTCACTGTCTCTATCTAGTTGCTTCTTTTCTCTAAATTACTGCAATGATTTTCAAAAAGCTGGTTCCTCATAGAAATTACAGCAAAACTCAAATTATATCAAGAGAATCAAAAAGTATTGAACAGATGAATGTTCTAGGAAATTTTGTGGAAAACAAAGGTTTCAACAGCATTTGGAGCAATGAAAAAGATGTGGTTTCCTGGAGAAGAGGAAGGCAGAAAGAGAGCTACAGGTATATGAAAACTGGAAGCCAAGATTTTGGTAGACCTGGAGCCTATTCTTGAATCATCATAAAGTCTCCACAGTTAGTAGCTGCATGTGTAAAGAAGTGGGTGCAACCCAACATCCATGACACATGTGAGTCATATCTACTGACCTACAAGAGTTTATTATGTGCATCAAGAACGAGCAGAAAAAGGATCTAGAGCCTCAGATAAACGTATGAACATATCCCCAAAAGGCTAGGATTTCCTCCTTCTAGCTAGGACTTCCTCCTTCTAGCTAGGATTTCCTCTTGCCCATCAGCTTCCTCAGGCCCCTCTTTATGTGTTTGTTTCTCAGACTGTAAATGAAAAGGTTGAGCATGGAGGACAGGACTGTGTAGACAATTGTTACCCCTCAGTCCCAAACATTGTAGCTGGACAAGGGCTGTAAATAGACATAAAAGATGCTTCCATAAAACAGAATCACCACAGTCAAGTGGGAGCCACAGGTGGAGAAGGCTTTGCGTTTCCCTGCAGCTGAGGGGATCCTGAGAACTGCTACCAGGATTCGCACATACAAGAAAACAATGCATAGGAAGGGGGTCACCGAAAACACCAGCCCTTCTGTCTTTATTGTGAGATCATTGACAAATATAAAGGAGCAGGAAAATTTCAGCAGAGGGTTGATGCCGCAGAAAAAGTGATGGACAACACTGGAGTCACAGAAGGTGAGCTGATTCAGCAAAAGTACGTGTAGGAGTGAGTGAAAGTGAGGCAGTGAGCAGGAGAAGGCCACGAGTTGGACACAGGGGCGGCAGCTCATGATGGTGACATAGTGGAAGGGGTCACAGATGGCCACATAGCGGTCAAAGGCCATGGCTGCCAGAAGACAACTTTCAGTGATGCCCAAGGCATATGCAAAATACATCTGGGTCAGACATCCAGCATAGGAGATGGTCTTCTTCTCTGACAGGAAATTCACCAGCATCCTGGGGACAATGGTTGTTGAGAAGCAAATGTCAATGAAAGACAGGGAACTCAAGAAGAAATACATGGGGGTGTGCAGTTGGGGGTCAGAACGGATGGCCAGGATGATGAGCAGGTTCCCTGTTATGGTGACCAGGTATATGATGAGGAAGAGGGTAAAGAGTGGCTTCTGGTCTTCTGGCTGCGAGGAAAGTCCCAGGAGAATGAACTCAGAGACACTGCTGGTTTGATTGAGTCTTTCCATTGACTTTGGTCTAGTTATGTACAAGAAGCTGTGTTATTTATCATGCTTCATTTCCACAGCCCAAATTACAAGAACCCAGCAAGTCTTTGTTGTCCTCTATTTGGGCACTATTAGCAGTTGTGCTGGGAAAGCTTGTTACTCTCTTAGTCCCTTGATGTGGTCCTCCCTTCCCAAATCCATGTCATCATAAAGGCCTTATGATGAAACCTGAAGGAACAGAAGAAGGGTTTTCCTTTAGAAACCATCACAGCTGGACCCCTTGATTCAAGGACCCCTTAGTTCCTAGTCTACAGAATCTGTGTCCCTGCTGGGAATACAGCAATAGAACAGAAATTCTTGCCTTTGTGTAATTCATGTAGCTTGGGTGATAAGTCAGATGATCACAAACAGTATATGTAATACAGTATCAGGCAGCGACACATACATGTAGTGGTACAGAATACGTTAAGGATGTATATTGTCACCCAGCTTATTTAACTTATATGCAGAGTACATCATGCAAAATGCCGGGTTGGATGAAGCATAAGCTGGAATCAAGATTGCTGGGAGAAATATCACTAACCTCAGATACACAGTTGATACAACCTTTATGGCAGAAAGTGAGGAGAAACTAAAGGGCCTTTTGATGAAAGTGAAACAGGAGAGTGAAAAAGCTGACTTAAAACTCAAGATTCAAGAAATTAAGATCATGGTATCCAGTCCCATCACTTCATGGAAAATAGATGGGGAAACAATGGAAACAGTGACAGACTTAATTTTCTTGGGTTCCAAAATCACTGCAGATGGTGACTGCAGCCATGAAGTGAAAAGATGCTTGCTCCTTGGAGGAAAAGCTATGACCAATCTAGACAGTGTATTAAAAAGCAGAGACATTACTTTCCTAGGTCCACCTAGTCAAAGGTATTGTTTCCCCTGTAGTCATGTATGGATGTGAGAGCTGGACTCTAAAGAAAGCTGAGCACCAAAGAACTGATGTTTTCGAACTGTGGTGTTGGAGAAGACTCTTGAGAGTCCCTTGGACTGCAAGGAGATCAAGCCAGTCAATCCTAAAGGAAATCAGTCCTGAATATTCATCGGAAAGACTGATGTTGAAGCTGAAACTGCAATACTTTGGCCACCTGATGTGAAGAACTGCCTCATTGGAAAAGACCCTGATGTTGGGAAAGATTGAAGGCAGGAGGAGAAGGGGACGACAGAGGATGAGATGGTTTGATAGTGTCACCGACTGGATGGACATGAGTTTGAGAAAGCTGTGGGTGTTGCTGATGGGCAGGGAAGCCTGGCGTGCTCCAGTCCATAAGGTCGCAAAGACTTGGACATAACTGAGCAACTGAATCGAACTGAACTGAACTGAGCGATACATTTGTTAAAAAATAGGGTATTATTGGTATAAGCAGATAGAGGTCATTGGGGGTGGGGAATACTTTATTTTATTTTTCACTTTCTGTTTTTAATACAAATTTATTTATTTTAACTGGAGGCTAATTACAATACTGTATTGGTTTTGCCATACATCAACATGAAGGACCCCCATTCTTTACCAAAGCAAATTCAGTTTGCTTTGCGTGTCTTCAATAGAAATAAGCATTTGCCAATATAACCAGCACTGAATATCTAAGAGGAATATTGAATCCAATTCAATAGTCGTTTTTCCTTGTTTGGACACAGAATGTAAGGTTCTTAACCTTTCAGACATTAAACTCTCCTTAACTCATAGCATGCTATCATCAGTTTGTGCAAGTCTCCCCTCTTTCGTAAATCATTCTTCCTTTCATTAATCCCCTGTCCTAATCCAGTTTTGTACAGAAGGGCATACTTTGTTAACTATACATTTCATGTTTTACAATTTCTTCTCCCATATATTTATCAAAGATACCTATGAGAAACTCGTAAATATGTGTCTTCCAGTCATCGTCAGGACATCAAGTCTCANNNGTGGGTGCGTGTACTTGCCGGGGTCCAGCCCCGGTGGATCCGGGTGATTCGAAGGGGAAGTGGATAGGCGAGGAAAACTTATGTATTTAGAGATATAAGATTAGATTAGGAAGAAATAGTATAGTAGGAAATTTAGGTGGAGAAAAGAGGTTGAATAACTTGGTTTACTGGGAAAACCAGTAAAACCTCGAGATAAGAGGTTTGAACCATCTACGTTAGGCCACTGGCGTCCACTTGAATATCGAAGGGTCCCCCGCCCTAGGCTCCCTTTTGCGTGGATCTTAGCAGCCAGGGCAAGTAAGTAGACATGGTGAGCCTCCCTGCTCCAGATGGGAATTCAGCCGAAAAGGGGGAAGAAAGAATGACATGGGGAAGCCCAGCATTGGTGCAAGACTCCAAAACTATTTTTCAAAATCAGCTTATATACCCCAAGTTGTACATAAAGAAATAGTGGAATATGCAGAGTTATGCAGGGGCAGCAGTCCTGACCCTCATTGAGACAAACAAGGCTTTCTTTTTGCATACCCTCCCGTATACAAAAGGTCTCAGGTGGTTTATATTATCTTCTGGCCAAGAGGTCTGTTAAAATTTTTATGGCTCTCTTCCTGGATAATTGTCCAGAAAAATCCTTTTCCCTTAAAGTGTTTTTTCTTTACTCTGCATCACCCTCAAAGTACAAAATAAACTTACATTTCTGTAGAACAAAGGTGCAGTGGGTTATAACAAAGAAAGTACTTAACTCAAAGATCTAATGTTGCTAATACCAGGTCTACTACCTGTTTTTCTATATACCAACTATATCTACAAACAAAAGATATGAAAATTTGGCAGCAAGTATTGGCTCAACAAATGAAACCTTTAATCAGTCCTATTCTAATGAATTTGACTCCTCAGAAGCCCCTACATTCCTAGGGTGTTTTAAGCTTCCTGTGCCTCTGGAAGTAAGGCCTCAAACAATCACAGCTCAAACAATCACATGCGCAGCTGTACGAGTCCTGCAGGCAGGCTAAAAAGGCATCAGAGGTGTTTTTGGATTGAAACACCCTTTCAAATGCAGAAGATTGAAGCCTTGAGATGACTTTTTCCAGAGTGTCAGAAGAGTGGAAAAGCAGAGTACAAAGGATGGCAGACTTTTGGTTTTTGGTTTTTGGCTTATTCAACGCAAGCAGCTGCGACACACTCAGCCGGCACACTCAGCGTAGCCGAGAGGAGCCACCCCATGTCCGAGATCATGGGCGGCAACTGGGAGGAGCCACCCTGTGTACGAGGTCAGGAGCAACAGTCTGGAGGAGCCACCCTCACGTCCAAAGCCAGGGTCGGGGGCTGGGAGGAGACACCCCGAATCCAAGGCCAGGGAAGGTGGCCGGGAGGAGCCACCTGGCACCCGAGGCCAGGGGCGGTGGCCGGGAAGATCAACCCACGCCCAAGGAGTGGTGGCTACGCTGGTGCAGGAGGGCCTAGAGGAGCTATCCCACGTTGAAGGTCAGGAAGGGTGGCGGTGAGGAGATACCTCTCGTACAAGGTAAGGAACAGCGGCTGTGCTTTGCTGGAACAGCCGTGAAGAGATACCCCACGCCCAAGGTAAGACAAACCCAAGTAAAATGGTAAGTGTTGCAAGAAGGCATCAGAGGGCAGACACACTGAAACCATACTCACAGCAAACTAGTCAATCTAATCACACTAGGACCACAGCCTTGTCTAACTCAATGAAACCAAGCCATGCCTGTGGGGCAACCCAAGACGGGCAGGTCATGGTGGCGAGGCCTGACAGAATGTGGTCCACTGGAGAAGGGAATGGCAAGCCACCTCAGTATTCTTGCCTTGAGAACCCCATGAACAGTAGGAAAAGGCAAAATGATAGGATACCAAAAGAGGAACTCCCCCGGTCATTAGGTGCCCAATATGCTACTGAAGGTCAGTGGAGAAATAACTCCAGAAAGAATGAAGGGATTGAGCCAAAGCAAAAACAATACCCAGCTGTGGATGTGACTGGTAATAGAAGCAAGATCCGATGCTGTTAAGAGCAATATTGCATAGGAACCTGGAATGTCAGGTCCATGAATCAAGGCAAATTGGAAGCGGTCAAACTAGAGATGGCAAGGGTAAACGTTGACATTTTAGGAATCAGCGAACTAAAATGGACTGGAATGGGTGAATTTAACTCAGATGACCATTACATCTACTACTGTGGGCAGGAATCCCTCAGAAGAAATAGAGAAGCCATCATGGTCAACAGAAGAGTTCGAAATGCAGTACTTGGATGCAATCTCAAAAATGACAGAATGATCTCTGTTCGTCTCCAAGGCAAACCATTCAATATCACAGTTATTCAAGTTTATGCACCAGTAACACTGAGGAAACTGAAGTTGAACGGTTTTATGAAGACCTACAAGATCTTTTAGAACTAACACCCAAAAAAGATGTCCTTTTCATTATAGGGGACTGGAATGCAAAAGTAGGAAGTCAAGAAACACCTGGAGTAACAGGCAAATTTGGCCTTGGAATGCGAAATGAAGCAGGGCAAAGACT
>SJYQ01005703.1:97794-159594 GCA_006410935.1 Redunca redunca | reverse complement strand
CCCCCCCCCCTTTCTTTCCATAAAGAAAAAACCGGGCTTCAAAATGGAGATGTATGAAACCCTTGGAAAAGTGGGAGAGGGAAGTTATGGAACAGTCATGAAGTGTAAACATAAGGATACTGGGCAGATAGTGGCCATTAAGATATTTTATGAAAAACCAGAAAAATCTGTCAACAAAATTGCAATGAGGGAAATAAAGTTTCTAAAGGTTTGCTTCTTTTACCTTAATTGCTCTCTGTAAGTCAAAAAAGAGATTGTTATGAAATAAAAACTTATATAACAAATATTTCAGTTAACATAGGTATTTGGAATAGAAAAACAAGTGTGATAGTTTACCTTATTGTGTATATTTTGTAATTTTACAGTGATACTAGATAAAATGTGCTTGTGTATAATGTAACAAAAACTGCCAAATGTGAAATAATTACTCAATTATTTAGTTTTATAACACTTAATAAAAATGTGTTTGTGCCAGATGTTGTGATTATAATGAGGTAAGAGACAGTACCTGCTCTTCAGAACTTTTATTATTTAATCAGAAAGACAAGAAGGCATATGAAAATAACTGAATTTTAAGTGACTCACAATAAAAGCCAGTGATTAACACAAAGTCCTACTGGATAGGGAAGATTTCTTGGAGAAGATGGAACGTGAATTGGGCTTTAAAGGATATGCAGGATTTAAGAAAGAGGGAGAGACTATTGTTTCCCAGGTTAGGGGAACAGCTTAAGCTCAGAGAGCCTAAAGCAAGACAAAGGACAGAGCAGAGCAGAGCAGAGTGGACAAAGAGCATTTGCCTGTAGAGTTTCTTATACAGAAGTGGAAAGCAGTGAGATAAGTAAATTGGAGGTAGGTTTTAAAGTTCTTTAGGCTGAGAAATCAAAACTTGATTTTTCTGAGAGATTTTGAATTCAGAGTAAAGAAATGGTTAATATTAATCTAGCATTATTGTTTAGAATAGATTGGAGGACTGAGAAGGTAAAAATAGGGAGATGTGTTGTGGCCTTAATTCAAGAATCCTGTTAAATGTGAGATACCAGGCTAGAATGCAACAATTTGAATGGAAAGTAGTAATATATTACTAAAGAAGACATGAAAGTGTAGAAGGCAACAAAGAGGAGGAATCAAAGGTATCTTTGAGGTTCCGTGATTGCTACCATTGATGGAAATATCAGAGACTCAAAAGAGATATGGTTTGGGAACTAGTTCGGTTTTAGAAGTGTTGAATTCGAGGTGACAGGAAATCAGTAAAGATGACCAGTAGGCTTTTAAACATGGGGAACAATATGAGGAGAGATCAGGGGACAAGGTAGAATTTCATGTAGATATGATAGGTCCACCCAAGGGAAAGACTTAAAGAAGTGTAAAGAAAGGAGCATTAACATTCCTAGGGGATTGGGTACAAAACGACTGATTTAAAAAATATCTATATATACATATGTATTTTGTTTATTGGAATTTAGATGCTTTAGGTTCATAGTCTAGATGTTTTATATGTGATGAAAAAAACAGCTTCTCTTCTTGTTCATTTTTATCTGATACAAAAGTAATATTCTCTTTTTGCTTTGTAAGTCTGTATTAGATATGATGGATCAACTTGCTTTCTAAATAGAAGAAATATATTAGGCATCTGTGGATATTTGGAACTGCTCTATTTCTAGACAATGAAAAGGGAAGTTAAAGTCAGTAACTAAGATTTTATGATTTTGTGAGAGATACATATCCTTATCCTGATGACCTAAAACATAATAATACTGGAAGGCAACTTTGTGCACCATAAGTGAAATCTGATTAGGAGACCTTTTCCCAGGCAATATCTTTTGCTCTTTTTTTTCAGCTTTGTTGCATTTAAGCAGATTTTTTTCCCTTCTTGATTGTTTTGTAAAAATAACTGATATGTGGCAAGAACACAGAGATGAATTTGACAATTTACTATTGTAACTATGCAAGCTATTTTGAGATACCCTAACTTTTTTTCCCATTGGTTTACTTCTTGTAGAATTTTTAGTTTAATCAAATCTAATCCCACAAGAGACATTTCTTGGATTAGTTAACATTCTTAGTCTAAAAACAACTGCCATAATGACTTAATTAGAACTAAATTTTTATCTGCTAGAATTTCATTAAATAAGTTAGAGTAATTAGTGGGAATAGCTGTAGAAAAGTTTTCTGTTTATAAAAGAAAACAAAAATAAACAACCTGAAAAAGGACAGTGGAGTATTTCTGGGGGTTTCACGGTTTATCTGAGGAAGTCACTGATCCCTTATCCCTAGATGCTGCTGCTGCTGCTGCTGCTAAGTCGCTTCAGTCTGTCCAGCTCTGTGCGACCCCATAGACAGCAGTCCACCAGGCTCCTCTGTCCCTGGGATTAGAGAATCCCGCGGGCAAGATATACATGGCAAGAATACTGGAGTGGGTTGCCATTTCCTTCTCCAGTACCCCTGGATGGATGTTCCTTAATGCTTATTAACTTGCACTGACCCTTCTCTGCTTTGGCCTTTGAAATTACAACTGGACAAGAAAACAGTAATCTTCCATAGTTGAAGGATTATATTGTAGTATCCAAAGGCAGTCTTTTTTTTTTTTGCTACTGCCAGAATGTTGCTATAGCACTCTGGTACCCCACCAACCAGGGAAATTGGAGCAAAAATAGGAAAGAAATCTGGCATTATATTTTGGCATGTTTTTCTGTTAGTCATGTTTTGAGGACTTTGGTTTGTATATTAGTACAGATAACTAGAAAAATTGATATTATGCCATTGGAATAAAGGCAAATTTTTTTTTCATACAAGTTAACTTTTTGATGAATCCAACATCAAAAATATACCCTTTAATTTTTAACCAAATGAATAAATATTTTTGGTAATTTGAAAAAGTTAAATATTTGAGAATTGATTGTAATTAAGTCAGTGTGTTAAAAAATAGAATAAGCAGCATAAAATGTTAAACCTCTTTTAGTTTTCTAAGCGATATATTCCATTATTGACATTTTGAAATTATCTTCATTGAGTGCTTACCAATGTAAAAACGTGTTTCATTGCTTAATAGAATCTTACAGTGAGCAAAAATGTACCCACAGATAATTGTATGTTTATATAAATTTCCTATGGATATAAATTGGTATTTCACATATCTGAAAAGTTTCTAGATATTTTTATACCTTTTTGTTACAGTGTGATGAATTTATAATCCCCACCTGGAACTTACATTTTACTCTTGAGAGTTCAGGACCAAATTCAGTAATTAATTTCTATAAATTCAGATTACATGCTCAGTGGCACTGGAATTCATGCTCATTTGAAATCATAAGGACCTTTTAATCACAGCCAATTTAAAGGGTAGGACAATATCTCTTAGCAGAATACAAAGTTACATTTCATCATGTTAACACTGAATTATTTTAGTAAGCAACCAAATGTCAACTTGAAGTAAAGCAATATATCTTCCTTTGTTCTATAAATATTAACTATGAAATAGACAAACATTTAAAAAATAGGAATGTAAGCAAATCAACAAATTTTTATTGAAATTCATGGAGGAAAAGAAACTGAGAATTTTCCTCTTTTTAAAATTATATGAGTCTTATATGTGCAAATTATGGTGCATGAGATACTTATTAAAAATCCATTTCTTTTGTTGATAGCAATTTCGTCATGAAAACCTGGTCAATCTGATTGAAGTTTTTAGACAGAAAAAGAAAATTCATTTGGTGTTTGAATTTATTGACCACACAGTTTTAGATGAGTTACAACATTATTGTCACGGATTAGAGAGTAAACGACTTAGAAAATACCTCTTCCAGATTCTTCGAGCAATTGAATATCTTCACAATAATAATGTAAGTGCTTCAAAGTAACCCAAACTATAGGAAAACCGTGAATTGTAAGTGCCTTTTAAACACCGTTCTGTTTTTATGAAAGTTGTTAAAATTATTTTTCTGTACAATATCAACAATGTGAAAATGGAAAGAAGGTTGGGGGAATTACTACCTTATAATTCAGTCACAGAACCAAAAAACATATTGAACACACAATAATTGTAACTATAAAGCAGACCAACTCTGAGATGGTAAGGAGGTATAGAAAAATCAGCAGTCAACTCTGGTTTCTTTTATTAGGGAAAATATATTAAGACATCGAAAGTCAAGCCAGCCCAGATGATGGGAGGTCTGGAAGTAGGAATTGGAAACTAAGCCAGGGGAATGGCAAGAGAATGTGGATGCCTTTAGGGAAAGAAAGGAGAGAAAATGGCTGAGGAGTATAGAGTCTTGTCTTTTAAATCAAGAAAGGAAAGAAGATGAACTGTTTCGATTTTTAGTGTTGCCTCTTAACATTGTTTAGTTACTGTTTATTTCAGCAGGTTTTTATGGACATACTTTGTTCCCAATATGAACTCTACTTTCTGTAAAGTTAGACATAGTAAGTGATATTAGGTGTAACATCTATATAGCCTAGGCTTTTTCAGACACCTTGATTTCTAATAGTCTGTCTCAGTGCATCTCCTGTTGCAGCTTTTGTAATGGCATCTAGGACTCAGATTGTAATTTCCTTGCCCAAATGGATCCAAGGGGAGGCAGTATAATAGTTAACAGCACACAGTCTTTGGAATCACACTATGCTAGGTTTTTACCTAGTGGCTTATCTATAGATAACCACACAACTTGTGTAGCTCACAGTTACATAGTGAAAGGTAGTCCCATTACTCTGTGGCCCCAGGAGAATTATCTAACCTTTCTGAGCCTCAGTTTCCTCATATGTAAAATAATGCTATAGTATCTCACAGATTTTTTTGTAAAGATCAAATTAGGTAATAGCTATGTAGTGTTTAGCACTGTGTCAGGTATATTTTAAGTGCTCAATAAACAGTGCTGATAGGGAGTCAGATATAGTTATCTCTCTCCCTATAGTGTCTTGCCTGTAGTAGACTAAAAACATTTCTTGAATAATGGGAGACACCAGTCTGAGAGCAGAAAACTTCAAAGAGGAGGTAAAATTAAAGCAAGAATTTTGAACTTAGGTGTTTAAATTCAGGCACATAGGGAAACAACCCAAGGGCGAAACAGACAATTGAGATGTCATTGATACATATATGAATATTACTAAGCCATGAAAAAGGGTGAAACATCACCATTTGCAGCAGCATGGATGGACCTAGTGAATATCATATTAAGTTAAATCAGACAGAGAAAGATAAATATATCACTTAAATGTGGAATCTAAAAAATAGTAATGTCTCTCTATACAAAACAGAAGCAGATTCACAGACATAGGAAACAGAGTTACCAAAGGGGAAATGAGAGAGCTAAACTGGGAGTATAGGATTAACAGATACAAACTACTATATGTTAAATAGATAAGCAGCAAGAATTTACTTTATAGCACAGGGAACTATAGTTACTATCTTATAATACCTATAATGGAAAATAATCTGAAAAGTAATCTGTATATAACTGAATCACTTTGCTGTACATCTGAAATTGACGCAATATTTTGATTCAACTATAGTTCACTAAAACAAACAAAAATGGCTTAATAGAATCAAAATGGAGTAAAAATGTAAATGATCTTGAAACTAATAAAATGAATCAAAAAATTTCAAAAGCACATAGAGCTAACAGAACAGAATTATTATCATTGTAATATGGAGTTCTATGCATTTTGGGATCATTTCACTTCAAAATAAAGGAGAATCAAACTCATTGTTTGAATCCAAAGTGTGATAATTCATATCATATATAAAAATTAACTCTAAATGGATTAATGACCTAAATGTAAGCCCCAGAACTATAAAACTCAGAAGAAAACATAGGTGGTAATGTATGTGGCCATGTTTTAGGCAATAGTTCTTTAGATATGACCTCAAAAGCAAAAGTAATCAAAACAGACAAATTGGACCCCATCAAAATTAAAAACTTTTGTGCACTGAAGGACACCATCAAGAAAGTAAAAAGACAGTTCACAGATGGGAGAAAATATTTGAAAATCAAATATGATAAGCAACTAGTTTCTAGATTGTATAAAACACATTTCAACATAAAAAGACAACCCAGTTTAAAAATGGGCAAAGGACTTAGCAGACATTTTTCCAAAGAAGATATACAAATGGCTAATAGCACATGAAATGATGCTCAATATCGAGTCATTATGTTAATGCATATCAAAAATTGCAGTGAGGTACCATTTCACACTCACTAGGCTGGCTGTAATTTAAAAAATTGACGAGAACGAATGTTGGCAAGGAATTTGAGAAACTGGAACCTTTATACACTGCTGGTGGTAATGTAAAATGGTGCAGCTGCTATGGAAAACAGCTTGGCAGTTCCTCAAAAAGTTAAACATAGAATTAGCATATGACCCAGCAATTTTACTCCTAGGTATCTATCCAAGAGAATTGATAGCATATGTTCACATAAAAACCTGCCCAGGAATGTCATATAAGCATTATTTAAAATAGCTGAAAAGTAGAAACAAATGTATATTAGCTGATGAATGGATAAACAAAATGAAGTATACCCATATAATGGGATTTATTCAGCCTCTAAAAGGAATGGATTGCTGATGCATCCTACAGAATGAGTGAAACTTTAAAACATGTTGAAAAAAATCAAATGCAAAAAACATGTAAGTATAAACTCCACTTAAATGAAAAATTCAGAAGAGGCATTTTTGTCTCCAGATATGATGGAGTCCAATTTGTCTGGGCTTCCCAGATGGCACTAGTGGTAAAGAATTCGTCTGCCAATGCAGGAGACGCAAGAGACCTGGGCTCAGTCCCTGGGTTGTCGGAAAGGTCTCCTGGAGAAGGAAATGGCAACCCACTCCAGTATGCTTGCCTGGGAAATCCATGGACAGAGGACTCCGGTGGGCTATAGTCCATGGAGTCGCAGAGCTGCACATGACTGAACATCTTTCTTTGATTGCTTTTGCTTTTGATGTCATATCTAAAAATAAGTTTATATTTGTTTATTTTTGAAGAAATGTCTATTCAAGTTCTTTGCTCATTTTTAAATTGGGTTATTTGTCTTTCTATTGTCAAGTTGTATTTTCTATATTTTGGATAGCAGATCCTTATCAGATACATGGTTTGCTATTATTTTCTCTTTTGGGTTGCCTTTTTGCTTTCTTAATACTTTTTTTTCCCCCCTCCGCTTAGTTTTTTAAAAATCATTTCTTTCTCTTTATCAATATCCTTTATTTGGTGAGACATTCTGTTGATACTTTTCTTTAGTTCTTTAGATATGGTTTCCTTTTACCTTGAACATATTTAAACAACACAAGAGAAGACTCTACACATGGATATCACCAGATGGCCAACACCGAAATCAGATTGATTATATTCTTTGCAGCCAAAGATGGAGAAGCTCTATATAGTCAGCAAAAACAAGACTGGGAGCTGACTGTGGCTCAGATCATGAACTCCTTATTGCCAAATTCAGACTTAAATTGAAGAAAGAAGGGAAAACCACTATACCATTCAGGTATGACCTAAGTTAAACCCCTTATGATTATGCAGTGGAAGTAACAAATAGATTGAAGGGACTAGATCTGATAGAGTGTCTGATGAACTATGGACATGAACAGAGGTTCATGACATTGTACAGGAGATAAGGATCAAGACCATGTCCAAGAAAAAGAAATGAAAAAAAGTAAAATGGCTGTCTGAGGAGGCCTTACAAAAGCTGTGAAAAGGAGAGAAGTGAAAAGCAAAGGAGAAAAGGAAAGATATACCCATTTGAATGCAGAATTCCAAAGAATAGCAAGGAGAGATAAGAAAGCCTTCCTCAGCGATCAGTGCACAGAAATAGAGGAAAACAATAAAATTGGAAAGACTAGAGATCTCTTCAAGAAAATTAGAGATACCAAGGGAACATTTCATGCAAAGATAGGCTCGATAAAGGACAGAAATGGTATGGACCTAACAGAAGCAGAAGATATTAAGAAGAGGTGGCAAGAATACACAGAAGAACTGTACAAAAAAGATCTTCATGACCCAGATAATCACGATGGTGTGATCACTCACTTAGAGCCAGACATCCTAGAATGTGAAGCCAAGTGGGCCTTAGGAAGCATCACTACCAACAAAGTAAGTGGAGGTGATGGAATTCCAGTGGAGCTATTTCAAATCCTGAAAGATGATGCTATGAAAGTACTGCACTTAATATGTTAGCATATTTGGAAAACTCAGCAGTGGCCACAGGACTGGAAAAGGTCAGTTTTCACTCCAATCCCAAAGAAAGGCAATGCCAAAGAATGCTCAAACTACCACACAATTGTACTCATCTCACACACTAGTAAAGTAATGCTCAAAATTCTCCAAGCCAGGCTTCAGCAACATGAACCATGAACTTCCAGATGTTCAAGCTGATTTTAGAAAAGGCAGAGGAACCAGAGATCAAACTGCCAACATCTTCTGGATCATCAAAAAGGCAAGAGAGTTCCAGAAAAACATCTATTTCTGCTTTATTGACTATGCCAAAGCCTTTGACTGTGTGGATCACAATAAACTGTGGAAAATTCTGAAGGAGGTGGGAATACCAGACCACCTGACCTGCCTCTTGAAAAACGTGTATGCAGGTCCGGAAGCGATAGTTAGAACTGGACATGGAACAACAGACTGGTTACAAAGAGGAAAAGGAGTACATCAAGGCTGTATATTGTCACCTTGCTTATTTAGCTTATATGCAGAGTACATCATGAGAAACGCTGGGCTGGAAGAAGCTCAAGCTGGAATCAGGATTGCCGGGAGAAATATCAATAACCTCACATATGCAGATGACACCACTCTTATGGCAGAAAGTGAAGAAGAACTAAAGAGCTTCTTGATGAAAGTGAAAAAGGAGAGTGAAAAAGTTGACTTAAAGCTCAACATTCAGAAAACTAAGATCATGGCATCCAGTCCCATCACTTCATGGCAAGTAGACGGGGAAACAGTGGACACAGTGGCTGACTTTATTTTTGGGGGTTCCAAAATCACTGCAGATGGTGATTGCAGCCATGAAATTAAAAGATGCTTACTCCTTGGAAGGAAAGTTATGACCAGCCTAGACAGCATATTAAAAAGCAGAGACATTATCTTGCCAACAAAGGTCCATCTAGTCAAGGCTATGGTTTTTCCAGTAGTCATGTATGGATGTGAGAGTTGGACTATAAAGAAAGCTGAGCACAGAAGAATTGATGCTTTTGAACTGCCATGTTGGAGAAGACTCTTGAGAGTCCCTTTGACTGCAAGGAGATCCAACCAGTCCATCCTAAAGGAAATCAGTCCTGAGTGTTCATTGGAAGTACTGATGTTGAAGCTGAAACTCCAATACTTTGGCCACCTGATGCGAAGAGCTGACTCATTTGAAAAGACCCTGATGCTGGCAAAGATTGAGGGCAGGAGAAGGGGACGACAGAGGATGAGATGGTTGGATGGCGTCACCGACTCAGTAGACATAAGTTTGGGTTGGCTCCAGAAGTTGGTGATGGACCAGGAGGCCTGGTGTGCTGCAGTTCATGGGGTCGCAAAGAGTCGAACATGACTGAGCGACTGAATTGAAATGAACTGAATAGTCTTTTTCTTGCAGGTTGTATCTGGGCTTTTTCAGGCAAAGCTTCTTATTGACTGCTTTTTCCCCTTATGCATGGCCATATATCTTTCTTTGCACACCTTTTTGGGGGAATTTTCTTGGAAATTTTGTAACTTTTTGTTGAGAACTGGACATGTAAAATAATACATAGTGGCAATCTGGAGATCAGAATTTCCCATGTCTCAAGGTTTGTAGTTGTAACAGTTAGTTTTTTTCCTGAATTAATTTGTGAAGTCTGTATTGTTTGTCATGTGTGACCACTGAAATCTCTGCTCAGTTAGCTTACTGGTCAGCTAATGTTTGAACAGAGATCTCCTTAAACTCTTGAAACTAATAAATCTCTCAGCCGTATTTACTGGGTATTTACTGAGGGTTCCTTCTTTCTCTATGTTGGGGCATATCTTCAGTGTTCAGGCAGAGAGTTTTCAACTTAGCCCTTCTTGCTTGTGTAGAACCTAAATTCCACCAGACTTGAGAGCTTAGGGACCATCTCAAGTCTTTCCTAGTGTGTGCACAGCTGGGCATGTACCCTTCATGCTTCTAAGTAATATGTTGGAACTTTCCAAATCCTTTATGGACATCTCACTCCCAGCCTCTCTTTTTAATTATTTTGGTCAGCTTGTTGTTTGTCCTGTTATAGCTCCCTCAGGTGGCTATAATGTTATTTGCTGCTGCTGCTGCTGCTGCTAAGTCGTTTCAGTCGTGTCCGTCTCTGTGCGACCCCATAGACGGCAGCCTACCAGGGTCCTCTGTCCCTGGGATTCTCCAGGCAAGAACACTGGAGTGGGTTGCCATTGTCTTCTCCAGTAATGTTATTTAGTAGGCTAACTGTTTCTGACAAAGGCCCTTTGCCCTGAGCAAGCTGAGTTAGGTCAGTGAAGACAAGACTTCTAGTGGCATTTTCCAGTAATCTGACAGACATGTTAGATAATGACTGTTACCTGGGAATGGGGCTTTGGAGGAGATCCAGCCCTATAGCTAGGAGACACAGCTTCCTCTGGTGGCTACTAGGCTGCTAGTTTTCACCACGATTTGGGGGCTGTTGGTCTACAAAGCTACCAGGAACTGGGGAGTGGGGAATAGAAATAGGATAACTCAAGAATACCAGTGGATCAGTTTTTGAAGAAACTGCAAAACTGTTTTTTCCAAAGTGGCTGTACCATTTTATATCCTCACCAACAATGTAACAGTTTTTCTGTGTCTTCCCAGTATTGTTATTGTCTTTTGATTATCACTATTCCAGTGGATGTGGAGTGGTATCTCTCTGTTGTTGTTGTTGTTGTTGTTTTTAGCAATAAAACTGTCTTTATTCACAAATGACATGATCATTTCTGTAGAAAATTTTATGGAATCTACAGTAAAGTTGAACTAAGCTGTAAGTTTATTAAGATTGTAGGATAGAGGATCAATATACCAAAATTATTTGTATTTCTGTGTATTAGCAAACTCAGAAACTGAATTAAAAATACCATTGTAATAACATCAAAAATATAAAATACTTAGAGAAAATAAGACCTATACACTGAAAACTATTAAACATTGATGAGAAAAATTAGAGAAAATCTAAACACATAGAAATACTATGTTTATAGAGGTCTCAGTGTGATTGTGGAAGACCAAAGAAGCTGTTGCTAAAACTGAATTATAGAAGTTGGAATTCAGAGAGTGCTTGATTCTCAAAGATAACAAAATTCTGCATGTAGTCAGGGTGTTAACTGTTAAAAAGTGAACATATTAGGGTGTCAACTGAGTGTATCTTTATGTATGTTTAGAGCACTGAGGAGGAGGGTCATGGCTGTGTAGTAGGCAGAATATATAAAGTGATATTTTAAAGTGCTTTTCCATGTCTATTTTTGCTCATGTTATATTCTCAGATCTTGGTATAGTACCTGGCATGTAGTAGTCACTCAGTAAAAGTTGTGAAAGTAAAAAGGGACTAACAAAGTTTTATAGATGGTGCCTTTAAGGTGATTCATTACCCTAAGATAATTATTTGGCCAATTAGGAGGAAGACTTGAGGCAGAACAATAGATAATACCAAAAGCTTATAGCAATAAGTTATATAAAAAAAGAAAGATCCCAGAATTCTGTCACCAAGATATTTTCACTTGTGCTGTGATACTTTGCTGGTGATGAGAGTATGCTTAATACATTTGATAAAGTTTTTAAATGCCTTCTTTGTTTCAGGCACTGTACTGGGCATGGGGGATATAGCGTGAACAAAACAGATACACATCTTACCCTCATGGAACTTACTGTCCAATGGGAATGACAACTAAATAGGCAAATAATAATAAAGCATGACAAATAACTGTGAAGGAGGAAATGTAGAATAATATATAAAAGGAACCTCTATTGCAGACATTGCAGCTGAGACATAAAGAAATAGTTGGCGAGGCAGTGTTCTAGGCGGTTGGAACAGCATTAGCAAATGCAAACAATGATGACACAAACCTGGAAAATTGGGAAACTAATATCCTATAGGCTAGGGAAGAATGGCTGAGAATGTGAGCAGAGGCCAAATCCTTTAAGTCCTTACCAGCCATTTTATGTAGCTTCAAATTTGTCCTATGGCATGGGGAATCCTTGAAGGAGTGACATGATCATACACATGATTTTAAAATAATACTCAGGTTTCATTGTGGGGAATGAATGAGAGGGGATCAGAGGGAATTCAGGGAAACCATTTAGTAAGGTAATAATTTTGATAAGAGAGCTGGGGGAACTTGAACTAGGGAGAGAAGTGGATGGAGAGAATATGGGACCTGAGGGAGAAATGTGCCTTGATTTCTGGCTTGAGCCTTGAGGTCAATGTTGGTTCCATTCACTGAGCTAAAGGACTCTTAAGAACAAATGGGCTTGGGGGAGAAGATAATCCATTTAGTTTTTAATTATCTGAGTTTGTGGTAGTGTGTGGGTCAGCCTTATGGGACTTCTTACAGGCTTCCACTTCTTATGGAAACCAAGAGAAATATCTTGGTTAGAGAGAGAAATATGGAAATCATTAGTATATAGATAGTTACTAAGGCCTGTAAGAATAGGTGAGATTGAGATGAAACAGCCAATAGGTGGGAAGAAGCCCAAAAGAATATGGTATTCCTATAACCAAGTAAAGAAAGCGCTTAAAAAAAAAAGTAGATGAGATTGTGCAAGAAACAAGATACATGAGAAGAGAAGCCTAAGACCAGAACCCTACATTTACAGACAGAGAAAAAGAAACTGCCATTGGAGGAAACTGGTCCCAGAAGTCAGGAATGAAGGAGTGGTTGCCTATATTTTTACACTAAGATATCTAGTGAGGGCTTCCCTGGTGGCTCAGCTGGTAAAGAATCGGCTGCAATGCAGGAAACCTGTGTTTGATCCCTTGGTTACGAAGATCCCCTGGAGAAGGGAACGGCGGCTACCAACTCCAGTATTCTGGCCTAGAGAATTCCATGGACTATATATAGTCCATGAGGGTCACAAAGAGTAGGACTGAGCAATTTTCACTTCACATCTGGCAAGATATGTATCGAGGGGTGTCTGTTGGATGTAGTAACAATGAAGTTGTTGATGACTTTGGCCCGGACACTTTTTAAAATTAATTTTTATTGGAATATAGTTGTTTTGCGAGCTTCCCAGGTGGCACAGTTGGTAAAGAATCCACCTGCCAATGCAGGAGATGTATGAGATGCGGGTTTGATCTCTGGGTCAGAAAGATCCCCTGGAGTAGAAAATGGGTCCCCACTTCCATATTCTTGCCTGGAAAGTTCCCTGGACAGAGGAGCCTGGTGTCCTACAGTCCATGGGGTCACAGAGAGTCGGACACAACTAAGGGACTAAGCAAACAGTTGTTTTAAATTGTGTTAGTTTCTGCTGCACAGCAAAGTGAATCATATATATATATTCCCACATTTTTTGATTTCCTTCCCATTTAGGTCTCCACAGAGGATTGAATAGAGTTAGTTGCTAGGGTAGTTTGAATGGGGGAGCAGAAGACAAGATTGCTCACCTTCCACTTGAGCAGTGAATGAGTGATCAGAAAGTGAATATGTAAAAATAATGTTTTCAAGAAGTTTAGCTATGAAGGAAATGAGACAAAGGGCGGTACCTGAAATGTGACATAGGGTTAATGGAAAGTTAAACTTTTTCCATTAAGTTCTTTTTTATTACTTTTTCTTTTAGGAATGTGATTTATCTTTTCAGTATTACCTTCATTATTATCTTTTCAAGGGGTTGGGATGATCCCCTGGAGTAGAAAATGGCAACCCACTATGGTATTCTTGCCTGGAAAATACCATGCACAGAGGAGCTTAGTGGGCTACAGTCAGTGGGCCACAAAGAGACAGACACAACTGAGCACACACACACAACTATTTATAGCTACAGGGACGAGGGAGCCTGGTGGGCTGCCATCTATGGGGCTGCACAGAGTCGGACACGACTGAAGCGACTTAGCAGCAGCAGCAGCATTTTTACAGTGTAGTTAATCCTTTGCATGTGGTAAGAAAATAACTTTACTATCTTAATTAGCTAGATTTTCTCTTAATTGTTGAGACAGTTTCTAGATAATGAAACCTCATTTTAATCTATTACATCTTCTGTTTGTTTTTTAGATCATTCATCGCGATATAAAACCTGAGAATATTTTAGTATCCCAATCAGGAATTACTAAACTCTGTGATTTTGGCTTTGCACGAACGCTAGCAGCTCCTGGAGATGTTTATACGGACTATGTGGCCACACGCTGGTATAGAGCTCCAGAATTAGTATTAAAAGATACCTCTTATGGAAAGTATGTATAGTTGGGGATCCTGCCTGGCCTTTCCTAGCCATCTCTTTTTTCCCTCGGTGTATCTGTCACCTGAACTACTGACAAACTCTGCCTTCTGCATCTGAGCTTGGGATAGAAAAGGGACACCCCCAAATAGAGCAGAGAGACCCTAGACATCTATCCTGCGGCTATTGATGTTGCCACACTTGCCCCCTGGAGCTGAGTGGCTCCAGCCCCAGGAAACTTATGCAGAAACCTCTCAGGCTGCCATCCATGCTTGCCTTAAGCTGTGCCCCACCCTTTACAGAGTAGCCTCCTTGCTTCTCTGTAGACTAGATTCTGCAGAGATTCTGAAATCTATTCTGCCAGTGTTATCACAAGTTTCCTAGTTCCTGAGTATGGCAAAGTCTTTGCAAACACTGACAAATAATAATTTTTAAATTGTACTAGATATTTCAAAAAGTAGAAAGGCCTCAGTCTATTGTGAATCAGTAAAAATAGTATAGGAAACAACAATCTAATAAACAAATAATGAATCTTGAAGAATGTAAAGACACCATCAAGAATGTGAGGGTTAAAAATTCCTCCGTATCCTCACCAGCACTTGTTATTATCTGACTTTTGGATTCTAGTTATCCTTATGGGTGTAAAGTGGTATCTCCTTATGGGTTTGATTTCCATTTCCTTGATAACTAATGATTTTTGGACTTCATTGTTGATCTTTTTATGTGCTTATTGACCATTTATATATCTTCCTTGGAGAAATTTCTATTCAGAACCTTAGCCCTTTTTAAAATTAGACTAGCTTTTTATTATTAAATTATAAGAATTCTTTGTATATCTAGATATACATTCCTTATCAGATACTTGTTTACAGATATTTTCTCTTATTTAGTTGTCTCTTGATTTTCTTGATGGTGTGTATCATTTGAGAAACAGAATTTTTAATTCCGATGAAGTTCATTCTGTCTGTTTTTATGCTTTTGGTTTTGCCAAATCCAAGACTGTGAAACGCCTCTGTTTTAAGAGGTTTATAGTTCTAGTTCTTAGATTTAAGTCTTCCATCCATTTAAGTCAATTTTTATAAGTGGTGTAAGATAATGTTATGGACATAGGTTCAATCACTGGTTGGGTAACTAAGATGCTGCAAGTTGCACAGCATAGCCAAAAAAAAGTGGGTTTTTAAGAAAAGATGTTTTATATATTTCTCCATGAAAGAGTGATTTATTCTTGTCTGTTTCAGACCTGTGGATATCTGGGCTTTGGGCTGTATGATCATTGAGATGGCCACTGGAAATCCCTATCTTCCTAGCAGCTCTGATTTGGACTTACTTCATAAAATTGTTTTAAAAGTAGGTAGGTATTACTGAAATGTACTGTTAAATGCCTAAATAAGTGTTTTCAGATAAATTCTGCTTGATTTTCAAATTTAGTCTATCTTTATAAGAATAAAGAAGCATATTGTTTTGATAGATGAAAGTAGATGGATGCCTTGGGCTGATAAAAAAAAGGTAGAAAAATTCTGTTTTTGAAAATAATATATTTTTTTGCCTGGATGCAAATAGCTGTACCATGTTGATGGTTGATCCTATGAAAAATAGTAAAATAGGAACCTACTTCAGTTTGTCTGAAAGTTTTTATAAAATTTTGGCTTCTACAAATATTTGCCTCTTTCAAAGAGGACTTTTAAATAATAGAATTGATTCTGATGCTCTTTTAAAGTGCTTGGAAATAGAAAACCAGTTGTTTACTAAGAAAACTTTTATTAACCACAGTAGATAAGCAGATAGCTAAATATCTTATTCAAAAAGATGTTTGATGATAGCTGAATTATTTGATGATCTGCTTTGACTACCCAAATATTTTCATGGTTAGTGTTGGAGTTTCATGGAGTTTCAAAGATATATTTTTGATTGAGGCCCTCGAGCAACCTATTTTGTAATGAGAAAGCTATACATAAACATATAATTACAGGATCATGAGGAAGGTACTTTGAACAACTCTAAAAACTGTGAATCTGGATAAATATTGGTTAAAGATACAGTTCAGACCCTTAGAACATCATACTTTTTTCTGTCATATTTAAAATTCTGGTTATGAGATTAATGGTGAAAGAACTCTACAGATGATGGGATGAGTTTTGTCATTTTACAAATGAGAAAACCAAGATACAAAAAGGGAAGATTTGCCCAAGGTCACAGAACTAGTTAAGAGCAAAACTAGTGGTAGAACTTAGCTCTTTCCGCTCCTATTCATAGTTCTCTACATTCTGCTATAATCTATAGTTTTGTTTTTTCTTTACAATATTTCTATTTCTATATAACTTTAGTATTTTAGCTGTTTTGAATAAGACTTTGCTGATGAACACTTGCTAGATAAACCATTTTGATACCCTTATGGAAATACATAAAAGTTTGAATGTGCCTTTTCTAATAGCATTATATATTATGTCTTGTATTTTGAAAAAAGAAAACGCACCTGTGGTTTTTTATTCTCTACTGCCTGTGTGCTATCAACAGATTACCGGGGAACTCACTTTTTTATGCTATATTCAGAAGATAGTTCCTTATGCTATATTCAGAAAATAGTTTCTTGTTCAATTTTTAAAAATTGAGAGAACTTAGTTGTTATTCTTTCTTTTAGTAATTTGATGCAGACCACATAACAATTTGATTATTTTGATTGTAGAATAATATCCCTGTTTTCTTATGTATGTATTTTTTTCTCTTTTCAGGCAATTTGACACCTCACTTGCAGAATATCTTCTCCAAGAGTCCCATTTTTGCTGGGGTGGTCCTTCCTCAAGTTCAACATCCCAAAAGTGCAAGAAAAAAATACCCAAAGCTAAATGGATTGTTGGCTGACATAGTTCATGTATGTTAAGAGATTAAGGACTTATTTCTTGGAAATCTGCATAAATTATAATACAGTTTTAAGATATGACTTTAATGAAATTCCAAAAGGATTCATGGAGTAATATTAACTGTTCAAAGTTACTATATTTTTCTGTGTTTATGTCTTTAGTTCAGAGAAGTTAAAAGTCACAGACTGTTAGAATTGAAAGGCCCCTGGGATAATCCAGTCTATTCTTTTTTGTTAATTCCAATTTTATTGATAAACTGGAAAATATTAAGGATAAACTGGAAAATGTTAAGGACTTCTCATGTTGATCAATACCTCTTAACAGCCAGTCTTCCCAGCAGTCTACCCAAGAGATTTCTTCCTTGTACAGTGATATTCTAAGGTATGTCAAGGCATTGGCAGCTATAGTTGTAATGTTGTTTGAGGATATACACCACTGCCAAAATTCAGCTTGATTTGGAGAAAACAAAAACACTATATAGCACTTTTAAATTAGTTTAAAATTTAAATTTTATTTTGAACTGCATAATAAATATACCAGCATACTTAGAATAGAATTCAAGAAGTGAGAGAGCTACTTGCTTCTGTTTGTTTTTCTCTTCCCAGCCAATTTTCTTTCCCAGGGTCACTTAACTTGTCTTACTTCTAATGTACAGCCCTTAAAAAAAGTGGTAATCTAACTTCAAAGCAAGTATAGCATGGTGTTTATGAGAGAGGGCTCTGAATTCACATGAACTTTCTTTAAAACCCAGCTCTGTTACTAATTAGCTCCATAAACTTGAGCAAGTCAATCTCCATGCCTCAGTTTACTGAGTTATAAAACAACATTAACAATATTTATTTTCTGGAGCTGGAGGATAAAATGAGTTAATGGTAGAAATGTTCTTAGCACAGAGCCTTGAATAAGTTGTCAACAAATGCTGTTAATGTTAACTGTTGTTGCTGTCTTTTAGATAAAAATAACATGACATGTAACACCTAAAGACTTATCAAAGGAAGAAAGTTATTTCTTTGGTAACTGTAAAGAACTAGAGTTTATTAAAGGATCAGTTTTTTGCTACATTTTCCACTTTAATTTCTTTTTTTTCATGTCATAGTTTTGATTTTACGAAGAATACATAATGATCATAAAAAAATAGAATACTTGATAGAGAAGTTAACATGTTCCCAACCCCCACAATCCAGGAAAAATTACTGTTGATGTTTTGGTTTATATACTTTTCCCAACCAAATACATGCGTAACAGTTTATGCTTTTTAAAAGGTGTCATACTTTATTGTTGTTTAGTCACTAAGTCATGTTTGACTCTTTTGTGACCCCATGGACTGTAGCCCTCCAGGCTCCTCTGTCCATGGATTTCCCAGGCAAGAATACAGGAGTGTGTCGCCATTTCCTTCTTGAGGGGGTCTTCCCCACTCAGGGAGGGAACCCACATCTGCTGCATTGGCAGGCAGTTTCTTTACCACTGAGCCACCTGGGAAGCCCTGTCTTACTTTACGCACTGCTATGTAACCTGTTTATTTTCACTTAGCATGATAGTGTAAGCATACTGCCATGTCAGTAAAAATGGAGCTGTGTCATAATTTTAGTGCTTGCATAGTATTTCATTGTATGACTATACTATAGTTTATCTTGAAATTTTGGACATTAGGTTTCAGGTTTTTTCCTTATTGGTAAAGATGCTACAGTAAACATTTTTTATATGTTTGTATGAACTTGTGGTATTATTTGCTTGGGATAAATTCCTAGAAGTGTGACTGGTAGACCAAAGGGTTTATACTTGTTGGGACTTTTGGTATATCTTGCTATTTTTTTCCTCCAGAAAGATTTCATAGATTTATACTCAAGTAGCATTGGGTATAAATCTCTATTCTCAATCTAACATTGAATATTATAATATTAAAAATATTTGCAACGTAATTAACTAGAAATAAAGTATGTTTTTTAAAATTGCACTTCCTTCATTACAGGGAAGTTGGACATGTTACTGACATTAATTGGTCATTTGTACTTCTTATTTTAAGAATCCTTAAACTATTTGTGATTTGAAGTATACTTTTACATTGACTTGCCAAATAATCATATTAGTGTCCTGTTTTATATATTCTAAATATTTTTTTCAACTTGAATAATCCAGTGATTTGGAATGCCACATTTATCATAGACAGATTGCTTATACATGCTGAGGTGTATTTGTATTTCACTGGTTTCTCTCCTTATTCTATTACAAGTACAATTTTGATTATTATAACTTTCAAATACATCTCTTTTTTTTGGTCACACCATGCAGCTTGTGGGATCTTAGTTCCCCAACCAGTGATTGAACCTGGGCCCTGGCAGTGAAAGAGCTGAGTCCTAACCACTGGACCGCCAAAGAATTTCCTAAAATACATCTTAATACCTGGTGTAGAGCATGTATTTTTTTTTTCCTAGATTTAAAATTTTTAAACAATATTATAATGGTATAATTTCTATACAGTAAACTACATGATTTCAGATGTACAATTTGATGAGTTTTGGTAAATGTATACAATGCCTGTGAAAGCACCACTACAATCAACATACCTAAAGTTTCCATCACTTCCCAAAATGTCCTTGCATCCTTTTGTCATCCATCTTTCCCTTCATTCCTGTCCCTAAATAACCACTGATTTATTTTCCACTATAGTTTATATTTTCTAGAATAGTCTGTAAATGGAATCAAACAGTGTATATACTCTTTTACATTAGTATTTTTTAACTCAGCGTATAGTCTAGAGATTCAGTTCATGTTTGTGTGTGTATCAGTAGTTTATTCCTTTTTGTTGCTGAGTAATATTCCATGTATGAACATATCACACTTAAATCTGTTTCCCTGTTTTGGGTTGTTTCCTCTTTTTGGCTACTACAAGTAAAATTGCTGTTGACATTCACTTCTAAGTCTTCGTGTGCATTTTTATTTTGGGAGGGACAACAGCCAGTCTGTTTCTCAAAGTGTCATATTTTACATTTTCCAAACCAGGGCAAACGTTTAAATTCTGTAAATTATACTGTTTACAGAAGAAATATTTATCTGCTTCCAATTGGCTGTGACCTTTTAGCTTTTTTCCTCCTAAGTTTTATTGATGGGTAACTATTAATGTTCTAAAATAAGCACACGCTTTTAGCTAGTTTCAGTCTTAAGGATATGACTATTCTTACATCATAAAGACGATCATAGACTTTATGAGTCAATTTTTTAAAATTGTGGTTAAAAAAAAAACAACCACGTAACATAAAATCTATCCTCTTAACCAAATTTTAAAATGTACAGTATGATATTGTTAAATATATGCAAATTCTTGTTTAGCAGATCTCTATAACTTTGTCTGTGAATCAATTTAAACTAGACTTTGTGAAATAATCAGAAGTGGAATGTTATATGCAATTACTTTGTACATTCTGGATTTTAGCTATTGTTTCCATTTGTGAGATCTTAGACCAATTACTTGTCCTCTTTGGGCCTTAGTCTCCTCATCTGTACAATGAGGATAGTAGTAGTACCCACCTTGTAGGGTTGTTGTTGGGATCAGGCAATAGGAAAAGACTAGATAGAGTGTTATATGACAAACACATAATAAGCATAAATAAAAGTTACCTACTATTAGTATGTTGTGCCTTCTTTTGGAGGAAGAATGAAAATTATCAGGCAAATGGCTTTTATTCAAATTATGTCTTTAATATTTGGATTAATGTATTCTGATTATTTAATTATATGTAGATTCATTATATACAACTTATTTTCTGATACTCTTACTTCACTGTCTCTTTGTTTTGTGGGGTTTTTTTTTGGTTCTTAGTTGAAGTAAACCCAAGTAAAGGGAAGCAGAAAATAGCTGTTCTGATAATAGGTTATTGAAGGATCTGGGGGCTTGGATACTTGTGAAATAGTTTTATGCCATATGAAAAGCACTGAATTAGGAATCAGACAATAGGAGTTAAAATTTTAGTTTGGCAAATTACTAAACATGCTTCTAGCTCTATAAAATGGAAATGATAAGTCATGAACTTTCTTCCTTACAGGGCTGGATAAGAGGACCAAAATGAGCTAATTAATTCCTACTAATTCCAGCAGAAATAGACTGACTTCTGTTTTGGCTGGAAATAGGACATTTAACCTGTAGTATTGCTTTACAAGTACAAATTTCTTACAGAAACAAGTGGTCAGAACTCACTGTCAAAAAGTCCTGAGGTCTAATTCTATCTTTTCAAGAACTCTTTTAGTAATTAATTATACCTGCATTTGTGAAATTTAACATTTACCTTAAGGAGACATGTTAAGAATTTGTTTAACATGGAATCTTTTTTCATTTTTTAGGCTTGCTTACAAATTGATCCTGCTGAGAGGATGTCATCTACCGATCTTTTACATCATGAGTATTTTACTAGAGATGGATTTATTGAAAAGTAAGCATTTTGAGTGAGTGTGGACTTTTTCATGTTTTGTATTAGGAAATTTTACTAGCATGAAAATTGCTACATAGGTTAATGTTACACAAAAGAATTCAGTTTATCAAAGACTTACTGAGTTTTTGTATTGACTAGATATATGGTAGACTTACAGCTGTCATGGTGAAAACTCTACTAAGAAAAATAGTGCAGTTAACATTTATTACACAGTTAGTATGTCCTAAGCTAGCTAAGCTCTTCACATGCATTTTTCAATTCTTACTATAGGGCAGCTGCTGCTGCTAAGTCACTTCAGTCGTGTCCGACTCTGTGCGACCCCATAGATGGCCTCCCACCAGGCTCCCCTGTCCCTGGGATTCTCCAGGCAAGAACACTGGAGTAGGTTGCCATTTCCTTCTCCAATGCATGAAAGTGAAAAGTGAAAGTGGAGTTGCTTAATCATGTCCGACTCTTAGCAACCCCATGGACTGCAGCCTACCAGGCTCCTCCATCCATGGGATTTTCCAGGCAAGAGCACTGGAGTGGGGTGCTATTGCCTTCTCCACCTATAGGGCAGAGATAACATTAAATAAACCATCAGTACTTTTTAGCCTTGTTTCCACTTAGACCCCTGACTCAGAATAGTCCAGTTTTTCCTCTTGATAGCATCTCTGACCTATATATTATAATTAGCATTCATTTCCCAGATGATTTTTTCCTCTGCTTTACTTATTATCTGTTGCAGTTCCTGTTGTTTTATTCTCCCCACCAAACTGGAAGTTCCCTGAAGACAGGGACCATGGCTTTTAAAGCCTTTCTCTGTCCCACATTGTATCTAAAATATATGTTAACAATGTGGATTCATAAATCAGCCATGCTTCTTTAAAAAAAACAAAGCATTTTCTATTTGGGCTTTGAAAGAAACAGGAAAAGTTTATTAATTGTAAAATTATTGTTTGCCTTGGAGTATGAGGCAGAAACATAAATATCAATTTAAAATGTGTTAGAGTTAAGATCAGGCATAGGAAAGTCCAGGACCTCCATCAAAAATAGACAAGTAGAAAAAGTCAAAGAAAAGGGAACTGTTGAGAGTAAGTAGAACCTGAAGCTTTTCAAGAATTTTATTCTAAAACAGAAAATGAGAAGATATATTAAAAGTGCCCTTGATGAGAAGTATCAGTTATTGAATAAAAGAGTTGCTTCCTGTCAATTCTATATAGACTCATTTGATTTCTCTTGGGTATTTAACTATCAGGATTTTGCTATCACAGGGTGAAAGTTCTTGAGATCCACAAGGCAAGGAAATTTTAACAGAAATGTGCCATTTTCTTATTCAGCCAAACTAATCACACTGTTTTGTTTTTTTTCTTCATCTCACACTTACCCTTTTACTATAATTCTAGGGAAGATTTAATTCATGGTAGAACTTATTCAGTCTCAAACTGATAGCAGCAGCTGCTTCAAGAAGGGAAACTGTGTAGCTCGGGGAAAAGGGTAGAAAGGAGACTTTTCAGTATAAAGCTTTTGAGTTTTGAGCCATACAAATTGGACTTTCTATTTAAAAATAAACAACTTTTATAAAAAGCCAAACTAGGACTTCCATAGTGGTCCAGTGGTTAAGAATCTGCCTGCCAGTGCAGGGGACATGGGTCCGACCCCTGGTCCAGGAAGATTCCACATGCTGCGGGGCAACTGAGTGCATGTTCCATGCCATAACAGCTGAAGCCTGTGTGCCCAAGAGGCCATGCTCCGCAACAAGAGAAGCAACTGCAATGAAAGAAGTCCGTACACCACAACTAGAGAGTGGCCCCTCTCTTCTAGAAGGGCAACTAGAGAAGCAATGTGCAGCAATGAAGACCCAGTATAGCCAAAAGTAAATAAATATATATTTTTAAGCCAACCTAAAGCCCAAACAGTCTCGCTTCAGTATTGATGTATTCTAATTCAAAAATATTTCTCTAGAGTAAGATTTTAGAAACTAGTTCATCTTTTAAGTCCTGTTAAAAGAACAGGACTTAAAAGGGACAAAGTGGCCTGAGTCGTCTTTGAAGAGAACATTTATCAGAATTGAAAGCAGTGCTTTTATTAAGTAAGCTTTACATCACAAAAGAAAACTAATTCATATGTCTATCTTGTGAAAGTTTTATTAATAGTAAATTACCATGGAGAAATTGTTGAAAGATGTATCTTTACCAGGAAACAACCTGTATTAGGTAAATATTGTACCATCTCTTGGCATACATTACTGATAACTTATTTATGCTGTAGCTTAAATGTAAATTAATTGATTAAAATGTCTTTTAAAGATTAAACAGTATCAACATAAAATTATTTGATATTGCTTGTTTTATCAGATTCATACCAGAACTGAAAGCTAAATTGCTTCAAGAAGCAAAGGTCAATTCATTCATAAAACCAAAAGAGAATTCTAAAGAAAATGAATTTATGAAAGAAGAAAGAAAAACAATTTATACCAATACACTGCAAAGTACTTCAGTTTGGGGAAAGGTAAAAACTGGTCTTATTTTTAGCTAGTATAACTGTATTATAGTTAGTACTCTCGTGATAAAAATAACTGTTCTCCTGACTCAGATTTTGGATGTATCTATTCTAGGAATTGGAAAAAGAGAAAAAGCCCAAGGAGATCAAAGTCAGAGTTACTAAAATTAAAGGAGGAAAAGGAGATATCTTAGAACCAAAAAAGATAGTGTGTGAAGGTGGACATTGTCAACAGGTTGCAGCTGAAACTGCTCATACTATGTCTCAAGATACAAAACCTGTGATCAGTGAGCCACCAAACCCTGTCAATCCCAGCACTAAAGCTATAGGTATGAAAGACGATCCATGTGCTGGAGGTAGTATGGTAATGCCACCCATCAATCTAACTAGCAGTAACTTGATGGCTTCAAATCCCAATTCAAATCTCTCCCACTCCAATTCAAGGTGAGTTTTAACAGAAAATAAACAGAAGGAAATGGACCTAGGTTTTGTAATGTTTTTATATAATGATATTTCAAAGAAGCATGTTTGTAATGTCTGTATATAAACTGAATTGGAAGGTGTATTGAAATTATAATCATATAATGGGCCATTACTAAATCCGTCTTATGAATGCTATAGAAGAAATTAACTTTTCTTGGCTATGCTCTAGGTGTGTGGTTTTTCACTAATGTAGTTTGCAAAAACCTCATTTTGAAAAAAAGGCCCTCAGAAAAATTACTTCCCATTTGAAGAGAAAAATGTAATGTGACCTCACTTTTGGTATTGATGTGCCTTCATATAGCAAAGTAAGCTTTATTTTTCTATCGTAGCAAATTATCTAAATGGAAAAAAGATAGCTGAAAATAATCTTATGTAGTCAGATAGCTTTTCAAGGTTAAATATTTTGGGAGAAAAACAACATACTGGATCAATTTTAGATTCAATTACTAGTACAGATTTGAGACCCTGGTACCATGAACCTAATTAATCAAGGGCAGTGTGACGAATGGATGGCAAGAGTCTGTCTAGCAAGGCATCAGGGCCAGTTCTAAATTTAGGGAACTTCTATGGCTCTAGATCTGAGCGACTTCACTTTCACTTTTTACTTTCATGCATTGGAGAAGGAAATGGCAACCCACTCCAGTGTTCTTGCCTGGAGAATCTCAGGGATGGGGGAGCCTGATGGGCTGCCGTCTACGGGGTTGCACAGAGTCGGACACAACTGAAGCGACTTAGCAGCAGCAGCATGGCTCTAGATGGAGAAGGAGGCTTGGTTCAGTGTCCTAGAAGACTAGTTCAATCCTAGCAGGCTGGTTTGGGCTGTAAGTTGTGAAGCTTAGAGGTCTGCAGAGGTGGCAAGTGGACATGTCTATATAACAGACAAGCAAGTGTCAGTCGTTCTTGAGGTAACTCCCAAACCATGGTTGTAATAACCATAATTATAAACTAGCCTTGGTCAAAAGCTCAGAAATTCATGAACCCAGTAGTTAAGAGATCCAGGTTCAGAACAGATAGAAAGGACGGAGTGGGCCAGCCGGAGTAACCCCACCCACAGCATGGTGTCACCACTGATGTTAGCCACGAGTGAGTTGTTCTCTGTTCCGTTTTTACCTCTTAGAGCTATTGGTACTTATGGACTAACAATTGCATTTTGGCACATGTTCAAACAGTAGACTACCATGGTATAACTTATCATTATTGAAGCTAAAACAGAAGTATTTCTGAGGAGTTCTAATAACTTCTCGTTTGTTTTTAAATAATAGGCTAACTGAAAGAGCCAAAAAGAGACGTACGTCTTCACAATCTATTGGACAAGTTATATCTAACAGGCATGAGGATACAGGTTCCACTCAAGTAAGGCAAGAACCTCATCATTAAATTACGTCCTCTTTCAACATTATCCTCTCACGCTGTGTCCTTTTTTTTGTCTTTAGGGCTCTAACATTTTTTTTAATGTGCTTTTATTTTCCCCTTTCACCTGGAGTGAAAATTGGTCATCATTTCCTTAATGCTTTCACAGTTTTAGTTAATTTCTTATAACTTGATTTGTGTATTCAGTGAGTGACTTGAGGGAAAAAAGGTAAGATTTTCCTTTAAAAATCACAAGATTTTTTGGTTTTTCACTTCAAAAAATGATTTTAATATCTTACTTTATAGATTAAGAGCAATTGCCAAATAAATACATCTTACTTTTCCCAGGAAAACATAATTGGCGTCATTCATTTTCCCATTTTTCACATAGGAAAATAGTTTACTTTATAATTGAAATAGTGTTATTTATAATAATAAGACATTGAAAACAGCACATCTATCCAAGAACAAGTGACTGGTTAAATATGTTAGAGTATATCCACATAATGGGATACTGAGCATTACATTACATTACATTACATTAACCTAAGTAAGTTTCTATCATCTGTTGTAAAATAAGCAAAAACAGGTAGCACAAAAGTTTTTCCAGAACGCTGAGTTCACAAGTAATCTTTTCCTTTGGGTTTTCCCAGTGTCCAGAGCACATCATTTTGTAAATTGAAAAATAAGTTATTAATAAAATGAACTAGAGCAGTTTGTTCAAAATCAGAGTGCAATGAATAGGATAAAAAATTAAAAGTTGAGACTGTGGTTCTCATGATCAAGACTATTCTCAAAACATTGAATAAGCAAAAAAATTTTATGAAATTTTTATTGGAGTTTGATCCGTTTATATGTTTGATGATACGTTCTTCTACGTCTTTTTGGAAAAAATGATTTATTTTATCTTCGGCTGTGCTCGGGCTTCTTGTTGCATAGATCTTTCTCCAGCTGCAGCGAGCAGGGCCTACTGTCTAGTGTAGTGCTGGGGCTTCTCACGGCAGCGCTTCTCTTGTCGTGGAGCACGGGCTCCAGAGCACAGACTCAGCAGTTGTGGCCCACCAGCTTGGTTGTTCCGTGGCATAGAGGACTCTCCTGGACCAGGGATTGAACCCTTGTCTTCTGCATTGGCAGGCGGATTCTTTACCACTGAGCCACCAGGGAAAGCCCTCTCTTCTACTTCTTAATTATTAAAATAACCTTGCAAAGACTAATTTTTATGCCTATCTTACACCATCCAAAAGGCTGGAATTTGTTGGCTCCTCATCCAGTAAGTAGTTACACACCTTTCTTCAAATTAACTCTTGTTTTTTGTTTTTTGTTTTTTTATTTAGAGCCAAATGGAGAAGTGTGTGTTTAATGAGCGAACCAGCCAAACTGACCAAATGGCAAATGGAAACAAAAGGAAGCTGAATTTTTCCAGATCTGACAGGAAAGAATTCCATTTCCCAGAATTGCCTTTCATAATACAATCAAAGGAGATGAAAGGAATGGAAGGTACACATTTGTTGCATAGTTTTACAAATCTCCAGGTAGAATATTTTAAAAAACCTTTTTTGGTAATATAACTTACATTTATAATATGATTTAGGTAGAAAGATGTGTGTGTGTGTGCATGCATGCTCAGTCCCTTCAGTCGTGTCTGACTCCATGTGAAGCTATGGACTGTAGCCCTCCAGGCTCCATGGGGTTCTCCAGGCAAGAATACTGGAGTGAGTTTCCATGCCTTTCTCCAGGGGATCTTCCTGATCTAGGGATCGAACGCACATCTCTTACATCTCCTGCACTGGCAGACAGGTTCTTTACCACTAGCGCCACCTAGGAAGCCCCAGAATGGAGTATATTGCTAGGCAAAACATTTTCAGCTGATGAAAAAAATTTTTTTCCATAGTCAAATAAAGGGTAATACTTAAAGGAGATAATTTTAAAGAAGGGTTAAGAAAATTTTAAAAAGTAAAAATTTTATTAGCTCAATTTTGTTGAAATGTTAGAATAGTATTTGAGGGAGATGTTTTTGGTTTAGTATATGACCTAGGGTAATTGCAAGTTTCCTCTGTTTTTCTGTGATAACTTGCCCATATAATAGCAGGAATGATGTATGTGTGCTTCAGGCATTCAAGGATTTAGTCGATTAAGATTTTATAACATGTATTGAGCTCATAAAATGAAACTCATTTTTTTTGCAGTCATTTCTTTGAAGAACAGTGACACCTTGTGAAAAGATAATATAATAGCAAGAAAATAGTACTTGCATAGCTCGAGAGGAATTATCTGATCCATTTAACTAGTAATACTCAGAATTTTAAAAGTAAATGTCTTCTTTATTTAGAGGACAGACTGGTCGACTATTTGTAAAATTATATAACAAATCATTTATGACTGATATTTTATACCATTACAGCTCATGATTTGTTTAGTTCCTTTATAATAAACTGAGAAACTGACTTTAGTGGATATCAGAATTTCCATTTGAAACTCTTGAAAAGGAAAGTAAAATTTCAAGGTAAGAGTAACAAGTTCTCGTATATATTTTTGCAAAAGTGAAACAGATAAAAGTGTTGAAGAGGGAATCAAAGAGAACAGATTCATCTAAAATACCAACTTTACTTAATGCAGATCAATATCAAGAAAAACAAGAGGTAAAACTTTTTATTGATAGCTTTTACTAAGTAATGATGTTTAGAACATTTGACTTAGTACATAATTTTAGTTATTACTGTTGGAAAGTTAGATATAATTTCAAAATTCTGTAATCTTTGACCTCCAGAAACAGAACTATATTTTCCTAGAATAATCAATTATAAAGTTTAAAAAATGTTTTATTTTTGAGGGTAGTAAATTTGAACCCTCATTTGAGTGTTGAGTGACTGAATATACGCTACCCAAACAAAATAGTATGTGTGTTATGTATACTACTTGGTGGTAGGTAAACCATGCCAGAGGAAAGGAATAGTGGTATAAACATAGGATTACCCTGGCCACAAGAGCATATATATTTTGTCTTTAGCCTTTTTCTTCCTATTTTTTCCTCCAATTTATTCCCCCATCTCTGCTCTCTAACTACTGTCCTATTTTCACAAAGATATGCTCTGAGCTAAGTATCAGATAATCTTGAATTTTATTTGGGGATCTTGAAGCCATCAGTATCTATTATAAATTAATACTCTTTAAAGGTATTCTTTTAAGGGGAAGGGATTGTGCTGAGCATCCACTGAATTAAATTATATTAACAGCCTTCTATCCTGTACACCTGTGAGGTCATCAACTTTGTTATCTCGGTTTCTTACTTTCTAAATAAAATTGACTACATTTTTATCTGTGATAAGATTAGCACATACTTATTAAGGAAATTTGAGGAACTTATAAAAATAGAATCCATCATCTAAAACTATGTAAGAAGGTATTTTTTTAAGAAGATATTTTTAACCAAGTCTATTGATTTCTAAAACATTCAGATAAGAATTATCAGACACTGTTAGATATGCTTTCACAGTGACACTTATGCCTTATTCCTGGCCTTGAACTAGTTGACAACTCCACAATCAGTTTTGCAGAGAAGAAATATTTTCTAGATAGAACAATAAAGGCATTAATGGTCATCTTTTAGTTTGTTATAAAAAAGAATCAGGTGACTTCAAACTTTTAAACCTGGGTGACTTACTGATGTCACAGCGTGTTGAACAGCACACCATTTGCACATTTTTTGAATAACTGGATGAGTTAACGGTCTTGAGTTTGGGCAGACTAGTAATGTGCTACATGCGTTTGTCCTACTGTACTGTGAAAGCCCTCAGAACTAAAATTACATTTTAATTCGGGAAGAAAGGAACTCTTAAGACAGTTCTGACATTTTAAAAATACATAATAGGAAGGGAAAATCCCTTTTTGTGCATATGATGTAGAACTCCTGAAAAGATGATCTGTTTAAGAGTAACAGTGAAACAGTTGTAGTTATTAGAGATATCCAGAAGTCATCAATGATAATTATAGTTTATATGTATCAGATTGGCCAAAAAGTTTGTTTAGGTTTTCCATAAGATGGTAAGGAAAAACCCAACCCAACACTAATCATTCAAATGCAGTTCTGACAAGTGACCGAAATTACATATGAGGCTGATTCAAATGCTTTTAATAAATTAATGTCAGAATTAAGAAAATGTCCTAAATTTCAAGTTGATAGGTTGTTAATTTAGAGCATGGGAGAATATGGTATGTTTTTAAAAACTTAAGACAGGGAATGGCAGCTTATTTGTTCTATTCACAGATTTGTTTCTGACTTACTAAACCATATCCAGGCACTTCCCAGTTAATAGTGTAGACATGTATTCAATAGATGCTGTGACCTAGAGAGAAATTCCAATTACTGCTGAGTGAGTTAGGCAAGAAGGAAGAGTCCACAGAAAAGCCTCCTTCAGTTTTGTCTTATGATGATAATAAGGACTCCTTTGCTAAATAGTCTCCCTGTGCCTTATAAAATAGCTCCCAGGTGCAAAGTTCAAGTACTTATATCTGTGGCTGTATTTCCTTAGCCAAAGACTCACCATTTCCTCAATTAAGGTCCTGTTTCTATTTACTTTTTAGAATACAGGAAATGCACAAACTGAAAGGAAGAAGAACCTGCCAGATGTAGAGTAGAAAATGCAGCAGCTGAAAATTCAGGGAACCCCAGAATCACACTGTATGGTTAAAAAAATCCTTTTTATTAATATTACATACGCAAAAACGTTGAGTAGAGAATTCTACAGATAGATCATAAATCCTGTGTAGTTATGTGTAAACTCAACCTAAATTTGTTTTTAAATTTATTAATCTATAAATGTTTCATGTTTTCTTAATTTGAACATTAATTTATAAAAATTGCCTGACTGGTACATCCTAATAAAACTACAGCTTATGTTTGGTCATATAATTTTATTTGATGACCTGTTATCTCAGTCATGTTTGATTACTGGTCATTCTTAGCTTTGGTTCAGAACTTTATAGATAGATTTCTAAATGTGTAATAAAATGAGATTCCAATGTCTGGGAGCACCAGTCATCTCTGAGCAAGCAAGTACACTAGATAGCATGAAACATGGGTTTGGTTTTACATTGGACATTCTGGAGCAGTATTTAATTGAACATATCATGAAACATGTTTAAAACGATGGAAACTGAGCCAAGTCTTGAAGGAAATCTTTTGGCTTGACCAGCATGTTTATCATTTAGTAGTTTATATAGAATAGATTGTTATGTATAATTTAACATTAATACAGTCAAAGTTTTGGCAACATGTATTTATATTCGTATCCCTGGTTCTTACTGGCTTGGTTTCTGATTTTAGGATGGAGAAGGCCATTGTAAGGGGAAGAATTTGAAGAGGAACAGACTTTTTTTCTGGTAGTGTCTTCTCTTTTAAATCTTAAAAAATGCAAATTGGCAAGTCTTCCCTTTTAATTTTATATACAACAGAAACGTAACATGAGCTGTTATGACAGTAGTTAGTCCACAGTAGCATCATCCAACTTTGTTTTGTTAGCAAACCATTCATAGTTTTCTTCTTTCTTCTAAAAATTCTTTTGATGTGATGTTATGATTTGGAATTATAAAGTCATCTCCTCTCTACATGCTCTTTTACTTGCCATGATTACTGAGTAGGTAATACATCCTGTCATATGACTCATACTGTATTTCTACTGATCTCTGCCCTCTGCTAGTCATATAATCTAAGTGTAAGTTTTTTTCTAGAATGCTCTAGCTTAATGAATGTCTTAATGAAATGCTCTAGCTTCCTGAAGTGAGTTCTTAATGAAATGTCTGACATTTTAAAAGTAGTCCATTACATGATTAAAAATATGTTTTGTTAATTAGCTATAAAAGCATTTATCATACTTATAAAGTATCAAAATTATATCATATTAAATGTTAATTTTTTTATTCCTTTAAACAACTGCCAGCACTCTTTCAGTTTCCTAGTTCAATCTGATAGTGCCTTTTATGTAGTACAAACTTTTTCTATTTATGTATGACCCAGAAGAGAAACACTACCAAAATTCTTGGTTGTCATATTATTCAAAAAACAAAATGAGATCGTTTGGTATTTTACCAAGACTCTTCCTGATTTTGTATTTACCAAATAGACTTGGAAAACAAAGGAAAACATAATTTCTTTATTATGATGTTGTGATCTCTTTTCAACTTATTAAAAGGTTGATTAAAATTTGCCGTGAGTTCTCTGGTGGTCCAGTGGCTAAGACTCCATGCTCCCAATTCAGGGGGCCCGGGTTTGATCCCTGGTTGGGGAATTAGATCCTAGCCCAGTTCAGTTCAGTCGCTCAGTTGTGTCTGACTCTTTGTGACCCCTTGGACTACAGCATGGCAGGCCTCCCTGTCCATCACCAACTCCCGAAGTTTACTCAAATTTAGGTCCATTGAGTCGGTAATGCCATCCAACCATCTCATCCTCTGTTGTCCCCTTCTTCTCCCACCTTCAATCTTTTCCAGCATCAGGTGGCCAAAGTATTGGAGTTTCAGCTTCAGCATCAGTCCTTCCAGTGAACACCCAGGACTTGACTTCACATTCCAGGATGTCTGGCTCTAGACGAGTGATCACACCATCGTGGTTATCTGGGCCATGGAGATCTTTTTTGTATAGTTTTTCTGTGTATTCTTGCCACCTCTTCTTAATATCTTCTGCTTCTGTTAGGTCCATACCATTTCTGTCCTTTATTGTGCCCATCTTTACATGAAATCTCTATTTTCTTGATATCTCTATTTTCTTGAGATCTCTAGTCTTTCCCATTCTATTGTTTTCCTCTATTTCTTTGCAGTGATCACTGAGGAGGCTTTCTTATCTCTCCTTGCTATTCTTGGGAACTCTGCATTCAAATGGGTATATCTTTCCTTTTCTCCTTTGCCTTTTGCTTCTCTTCTTTTCACAGCTATTTGTAAGGCCCCCTCAACAACTGTTTTGCCTTTTTGCATTTCTGTCTCCTGGAGTTTGCTCAGATTCATGTCCATTGAGTCATTGTCCCATCCTCTGCTGCCCCCTTCTTCTTTTGCCTTCAGTCTTTCCCAGCATCAGGGTCTTTTCCAATGAGCTGGCTCTGTGCATCAGGTGCCAAATGCTGGAACTTCAGCTTCAGCAACAGTGAACCTGGAACAGCTTCAGCAACATTCCAGTGAATATTCAGGGTTGATTCCATTACGATTGACTGGTTTGATCTGTAGTCCAGAGTTATTTCAAGAGTCTTCTCCAGCACCACAATTCAAAAGCATCATTTCTTTGGCATTCAGCCTTCTTTATGGTCCAACTTTAACATCTGTGCATGACAACTGGAAAAACCATAGCTTTGACTATACAGACTTCTGTCAGCAAAGTGATGTCTTTGTTTTTTAATGCACTATCTAGGTTTGTCATAGGTTTCCTTCCAAGGAGAAAGCATCTTTTAATTCCATGGCTGCAGTCACCATCCACAGTGATTTTGGAGTCCAGTCCAAAATCCAAATAAATAAAATCTTCCAATCCAAAATAAAATCTGTCACCACTTCCATTTTCCCTCATCTATCTGCCATGAAGTGGGACCAGATACCATGATCTTAGTTTTTTGAATGTTGAGTTTCAAGCCAGATTTTTCACTCTCCTCTTTCACTTTCATCAAGAGGCTCTTTAGTTCCTCTTCACTTTCTGCCATTAAGAGCGGTATCATTTTCATGTCTGAGGTTGTTGATATTTCTCCCAGCAATCCTGGCTCCAGCTTGTGATTCATCCAACCTAGTGTTTCACATGATGTACTCTGCATATATGTTAAATAAGCAGGGTGACAATATACAGCCTTGTCGTACTCCTTTCCCAGTTTTGAACCAGTCAGTTGTTCCATGTCTAGTTCTGACTATTGCTTGTTCTCAGGAGACAGGTAAGGTGGCCTGGTACTTTCATCTCTTTTAGGAATTACCCATAATTTGTTGTGATCTAAACAAAGGCTTTAGCAAAGTCAATGAAGCAGAAGTAGATGTTTGATCCTTAAAGGATTGTCCTTTTTTTTCTTCAGTTCCTACAAAAATGCCTGCTGGGATTTTGACTGGGATTGTGTTAAAGTCTATACATCAGTTTGAGGAGAATAGATATTTTAGAAATACTGAATCTTCCAATCCACAAACATGGTATAAGCGCTACATTTAGTTAGATCTTTAAATTTTTTCTGTAGTATTTTGTAGCAGTCTTATACATCATTCGTTAAATTTATTCCAGTGTGTTTTGGGTTTTGATGCAATTATAAATGGTATTTTAAAAAATATCTTTTTGTTGATTGTTACTAGTAGTACAGAAATACAATTTGCCTTTCTATATTGATATTGTGTTTTGAGACCTTGCTAAATTAAATTCAACTTATTCTAGTAGGTTTACTTCATTCCTTCCTTCTTTCCTTTTTTTTTTGTCTAGTCCTTAGGATTTCCTATATAAGCAATTACAACATCTGTAGATAAAAGATACTTTTACTTCTTCCTTTCCAGTGTTTCTGTGATGTGTGACAGTGCTGCACAGAGGTGGTGAGAGTGGACATTCTTGTCTTTTTTCCTATACCAGAGAGAAAACATTCAGCCTACATTCATCATACATTAAGTATGATGTTAATTGTAGGTTTTATGTAGATAACTTTTATTAGATTGAAGAAGATTACTTCTATTTCTGTTTGTTGAGTGTCCTTACCATGAGCAGATACTAAATTTTGTTAAAAACTTTTCTTGTATCTTCTGAGATGATTTATGATTTTTCCTCTTTATTTCTGTTAGTATGAATTATATTAATTAATGCTTTAATGCTAAATCAACCCACATTCCTAGGGTTAAAATCCACTTGATCCTTTTTATGTATTGTATTGAATTGATTTGTTAATATTTTTATTAAGATATGGCATCTACATTAAGGAGGTATTTTAGTCCATTCCTTTTTCTTGTGTTATCTTTGCCTGCCTTTGATATCAGTGTTACAGTGCTTTATAAATGAGTTGGAAAAGTTTTCCCTCCTCTTTCCTGAAAGAATTTGTGCAAGATTAATTTTACTTTCTCCTTAAATACTTGTTAGAAATCACCAGTGAGGCCAGCAAGACCTAAAGTTTCCTTTGTGGAAAGATTTTAAGATGCAAATTCAATTTCCTCAAATTTATTTAATACATATGGAACTATCTAGATTTGCTATTTCTCCTGTGTCAGTTTTGGTAATTTGCCTCTTTCAAGGAATTTATCTATTCCACCAAAGTTGTTGATTTTTATTGACATAACATTGCTTCCATTTACCATTTTCCCTTGTTATCGTTTAAGAAGTGATGTCCCGCTTATCATTTCTTGTACTGGTAATTCGTGGGGGATTTTTTTTTAGTAAGTCTACCTAGAGGTTTATCAACTTTCCTAATTTTTTTTTTTTTGGAAGAACCCACTTTTGGTTTCATTTCTATTGTTTGTTTCTTATTTTACTGATTTATGCTCTTCTTTTGGGCTTAATTTGCTCTTTGTGATATTGTGATATAGTAACAAATACAAATTTTAGGCCTTTGTCGCCTTTTCCTGACACAGAGCTCCCAAAAGATTTATAATTTCCTGGCTGAGGAGTGAGAGGAGTGTCTTTTGTTATTCATAATAAACCCCTTTCACCCATACCTGAGTTCATGCTAATGAGGTATTTAGGTCTTATATCTTTACTAATCTTCAGTCTGCTAGTTTATTAATTGCTGAGGGGGGATTATTAAAATCTTCAACTGTAATGATGGATTTGTTTGTTTCTCCTTTCAGTTCTAGTAGTAGCTGGTTTCTGCATGTTAAGCTTTGTTACTAGATGCATGTATATTTAGGGCTATTATATTTCTGGTGAAATTGACCTTATTCTGCTGTCCATTGTGTGAAAACAGTTGTTTTATTTATTTTTTCCAGTTTTATCATTGTTTAAGGTAATGCCAATACCTATTAGTCAATGATGCCTGGAACTAGAAATTTAAAGAATTCTGAAAGTGAAGATGTAGTCAAAGTTGTGATAAGGAATAACCTTTAGAGTCATTACCAAAGTTTCTAGCTCTGTCTTATATAAAATATCCCTGATTGATTGTGTGCTCTTTTAGTTTAAGACTATCCCTAAGGATGTGGATATGTGGATAGGAATTTGTAACGGCTTGCCTGTTCTTTTTGTTGTTCTTATTCAGGTATTGTAACTTATTTATTCTGTGAATTCTTTGCCAATAATATGAAAGTTTGAAGTATGAGGTTTGCCAATGGAACTTTAGCAGTGGACATAGTTAGATAGGATGGATAGTCTATTGGTTGATAATACTTTGTCAAAAGATGTTAGTCAGACAAGTGTGTTTGAGTTGTGTTTCTGGCCTATTTTCATTTTCCATGTATGAATCTAACTTGTAAATATTTGTTACAAAGCAATTGGTTGAGGTAATGGGTTGCTTCCATCAAAACTGAAAATGTCCCATGGTGGCTAGAACATGACATTAGATGGAGCTCAGAGAAGATACAGCGCTGATTTCTGTGTTTAATTTCTTTCTATTCCATGCCTGCATCTCTCTCATCAAGGAGTTGGACAATAGATAATCACTATGAACTTATTTTAACCTCATTGGTTTCTCTTAGTTAATAACTTAATGAGTCCTATAAGCAAAGGGAAAGCGAGGGATATAATAGTTATGTAGTTCAAGTAATCAACAAGCATTTGGTCTCTGTTCTTAGACCTCTTTTCTCTCTGCACTCCCTAGCTGAGCTTATCTAGGTGTATGGGCTTAAACATCACTTATATATTGATGACTCTTAATTCTCTCTCTCTAGACTGGACTTGACTTCTTACCTCCAGATTCAAGTTTCCAATTGTCCATTCAGTAGTTCTACTGAAGCATATAATATATATCTTATGTCCCAAATTCAGGTCCCGATCTCTTCCCTACTCTCGTGTTCCTCTTACCTGCTCCATGTTTCTTCATTCTGGTTAAGGGCAACTCTGTTTCTTCCAGTTGCTCAGGAGGAAAATCTTGCAGTAATCCTTGACTTCTCTCTTCATCTCTATATCTCTAACTTATGCTTTCAGCTCTACCTATAAAGTATTTCCAAGAAGTGACTGCTTTCCTCCCTCTACTGTTACTTACAACATTTCTTGCCTGGATTTTGTAGTAGTCTTCTGGCACCTGATCTTCCCGCTTTAACACTGTTCCACCTTCAGTTTCCTATCAACTCAGAGTAAAAGCTGCAGACATTACAACAACCTCCACGACCCTACACAGCCTGCCTCTACTTTGTCTTTGATGCTATTCCTCTTCTATTACTTATTCTGTTCCAGGCCCACTGGCTTCCTTGCTGTTCCTGCCTCAGAACCTTTGTTCTTGCTGGTTCCTCTGATGAGAAATATCTTTCCTCAGATAACTGCAAAAGTCCCTCCTTTAACTCCTTCCTGTTGTTCAGAACAACCTCCTTACTGACTTTTACTCATATATGAAGCTTTCTCTATCAGGTTACTTAAGATGACAACTTTCCCCATTCTCATTCCTGTTTCTTGCTTGACTTCTTCATATATCATTCCCTATCTGACAAACTTTATTTATTAATTATCTCCCTCCAATAAATGATGAACTACATGAGAGCAGGGAAATTAGTGTTTTGTTTGTTGCTATATTCCCCAGCATAGAATAGTGCCTAGCATATACTGACACTCAATAACGTTTTCTTGTGAATTAATGAATTTATTAAACACCTAGATAGTAATCACTTGAAAAAAACAAAGAATAAACTATGAGATAATTTTATTCATGTGGTAGAATGTGCTGTCTGTATCATGTTAATATTCACTGTCAAGTAGCTGAATGAGTAGCAGTCATTCGGCCTGGAGGTTAAAGGTGAAGGAAATGAGATAAGCTTACAGCTTGTTAGCATTTTAATGGAGGAATTGAAACTTAGGTACTTTTAGAGATAAAACTTGGAGGATGCTTTTTAGGAACGGAATTGAGAGGAATCTCAGATAAGTAAGAAATATTTTTTCTCAAAATTTAGAAAGAGACAAGGAAATTCAGATAAGACAGGTGAAAGGGTAAAAAAAAAAATGCTCTACAATATATGGGTCAGAATTACACATATGAATTACAGTATATGGGTCAGAATTTTAGATTTTCCACCGAAAGTGACCACATTTCTGTTTCTTTAATAACTATTTATCAGGAGACCTAAATTAATATACTTAGTGCTTGCCACAGCGTGAGAAATTGTGTGAGTACGGTCTCAGTGTCATGCAGGTCTCTCAAGTAACTCTTGGCTTAGAACAAGCAAAGTGATTTATTTGCTTAATTGGATGGTATTGAAAGTATAAACAAAATGTATAACGTAGAGAGATAAGTACAACAAAATTTGCTTCAGATTTACTTTCTTTAAGTACTTATTTCTTTATTTGGCTGTATTAGCTGTTCCTTAAGGCCCACGGCTCTCTAGTTGTGGCATTCAGGTTTAGTTGCCCTACGGCATATGGGATCTTAGTTCCTCAACCAGGGGTCAAACCTGTGTGTCCCCTGGATTGGAGGCTGGATTTCCATCCACCAGGGAAGTCCCTCGGATTGATTTTCAGACTAACTTTGGGTTAAGATTCTTGCTGTTTACAACTGGTGTTTTATTAAATGGATAGCAGAATAGAGACTACAGGCATCCAATGGCTATTATGTAGTCTCTGTTCCTGGCTTGCCAAAGCATAAAGATGATTCCAAAGTTCTCTTTCAAATCAGTTAGTCCTAACTGCCTCCAGAGGGAGCGCAATAGCTGTCATTTTCAGGACCAGGAGCTCTTGTCTACCCTGGTCTAACAGGACAAGTCATTCAGCTCCGTGTTGGACTGAACCTAGTGTATGAAGACGGGGTCCTAACGAGGCAGTGGTTTTTGCCCTTAAATCAGTGGTTTTTGCTCCCTAGGATGAGAAATGCAAGAAACAATGCATGCTAGGATTTGAGTTTCCTCAGATGAATGACTCCAAAGTCTTAAGACTTTTCAGATCAAGCCTGATTATTTATATACATTTCAGGCAGCTTCTCTTGTATCTCTGAGTAATTTCTTTTAGTTACTAATATTACATTTATCAGTATTATTAAACTGTTTAAAGCATCTGATGCCTCATGAAAAACCTTTGTTGTTGTTCAGTCACTAAGTCATACCTGAATCTTTTCAACCCGATGGACTGCAGCACACCAGGCTTCCCCGTCCTTCACCATCTCCTGGAGCTTCCTCAAACTCATGTCCATTGAGTTGGCAATGCCATCCAACCATCTCATCCTCTTTCATTCCCTTTTCCTCCTGCCCTCAATCTTTCCCAGCATCAACCTTAAAAAAATTCTGCCACCAGCAGTCTCCCTTGATTTGTTGTTCAATAGATTTGAATTTGGAAAATGGGTTCCTTTAATTACTGTCCTTCAAACAATATCTAGTGGTATCAGAATATTTATTGAAACTATATCTATGAACTCTTGGGGCTTTTCTCTTTTTAAAAATATTTGTTGAAAAGATTAATCTCCAAAATATACAGTCTGCTCAGTTCAGTTCAGTCACTCAGTCGTGTCCGACTCTTTGCGACCCCATGAATCGCAGCACGCCAGGCCTCCCTGTCCATCACCAACTCCCGGAGTTCCCTTAGACTCACGTCCATCGAGTCAGTGATGCCATCCAGCCATCTCATCCTCTGTCGGCCCCTTCTCCTCCTGCCCCCAACCCCTCCCAGCATCAGAGTCTTTTCCAAGGAGTCAACTCTTCTCATGAGGTGACCAAAGTACTGGAGTTTCAGCTTTAGCGTCATTCCCTCCAAAGAAATCCCAGGGCTAATGTCCTTCAGAATGGACTGGTTGGATCTCCTCGCAGTCCAAGGGACTCTCAAGAGTCTTCTCCAACACTACAGTTCAAAAGCATCAATTCTTTGGCGCTCAGCCTTCTTCACAGTCCAACTCTCACATCCATACATGACCACAGGAAAAACCATAGCCTTGACTAGACGGACCTTAGTCAGCAAAGTAATGTCTCTGCTTTTGAATATACTATCTGGGTTGGTCATAACTTTTCTTCCAAGGGACAATCTGCTCATGCACCTCCATATCAGAAAAACAACCCAATCAAAAAATGGACAGAGACCTAAACAAACATTTATCCAAAGAAGAAATACAAATGGCCAAAAAACACATGAAAAGATGCCCAACATCGCTCATTGTTAGAAAAATAATCAAATTGAAACTACAATGAGTTATCACCTCACCGTGGTCAGAATCGCCATTATCAAAAAACCTACAAACATAAATGCTGGAGAGGATGTGGAGAAAAGGGAATCCTCCTGCACTGTTGCTAGGAATATAAATTGGTACAGTCACTGTGGAGAACAGTATGGAGATTATTCAAAAAACTGGGAATAAAACTACCATACGACCCAGAAATCTCATTATTTGGCATATACCTGAGAAAACCATAATTCAAAAGACACATACCCCAGTGTTCATTGCAACAATATTTATGATAGCCAGGATATGAAAGCAACCTAGATGTCCATTGACAGATGAGTAGATAAAGAAATTGTGGTACATCTATAAATGGACTATTACTCAGCCATAAAAAGAAATGAATTTTTAGTCAGTTGTAGTGAGGTGGATGAACCTCGAGCCTATATAGAGTGAAGTAAGTCAGAAAGAGAAAAACAAAGATTGTATATTAATGCATATATGTGAAATCTAGGAAAATGGTACTAGTAAACCTATTTGCAGGGCCAGAACAGAGGCACAGACGTGGAGAATGGAATGGTGGACATAGCCGGGGACTGAGAGGGTGGGAAGAGTTGAGAGAGTGGCACTGAAGCATATACATTCCCGTGTGTAAAACAGATAGCTGGCAGGAAGTGGCTGTGTAACACAGGAAGCTCAAGCTGGTGCTCTGTGATGACCTAGAGGGGTGAGATCGGGAGAGGGAGAGGTGGCAGGTGGGAGGAAGGCTCAGGAAAGGGGATATGTGTATACTTGTAGCTGATTCACATTGTGATTCAGCAGAAACCAACACGACACTATAAAGCAATTACCCTCCAAGTAAACATTTGAAAACATATTTGTTGAATGAATATTCAATTTTTAGTAAGAGCCATATAGTATAATAGAGTCCAGATTGTCATCTGATTGCCCAAAATAGAATCAGGACTTTTACACACTTCTTTACTGCAGACTATGTGTGTGGTATTTTGTTGCCTCAGTTTTCCTCAGTTGGAAAATGGAGACAAGAAAAGCTTCTCTCATACAGATATTGTGAGGACTTACGAAGATAAGGTTTAATACACACAGGGCATATTGAGTTTATACTATACTGATGAAATTTAGTTGTCTTCTTCAAAGATGCAGAATTACAGTTTTGCTTGTTGGCTGTACTCTCGGTTTGCTGGATCTCAGTTCCCCAACCAGGGATTGAACCCAGGCAGGCTACAGTAAGTGGGGTCACAGAGAGTCAGATACATAGCAGCGAAAGAGCACCAAGTCCTAAGCACTGGACTGCCAGGGAGTTTCTGAGAATGGTGGTGTTTAATCGTGGTTCTTTTGACCAAGTTGTCCGAGTTTATCCCGACTTCATTTACTTTGATAATATGGTCTGCAAGTACCCCTTACTCTTATTGTGTACCGTCTGTGAGATTTATGAGGGGATCTGTACCTTGGTCTCCATTTGTTTAGATATGAAATTGGCATGGATGACAAATACATCCCTGCTTTTAATGTGTAAAAGTGTGAAAAGTGAAAGTGAAGTCGCTCAGTCGTGTCCAACTCTTTGCGACTCCAAGGACTGTAGCCTACCAGGCTCCTCAGTCCATGGGATTTTCCAGGCAAGAATACTGGAGTGGGTTGCCATAAAATGTTACACTAAATACAAGAATAAACACGACATTTCAAGTTTTAAAAGAGAATTGTGTAACAAATCTCCTTTTGAAGTTAGGAAGAAAGTCAGTCTCTGCTGATTCAGTTGCACTTTTTTTAGACTTGTGCCATGTCAGGGGAGATACTAGTATCATTGTTTAGTCTCCAAGTCGTGTCTGACTCTTCTGAGACCCAGTGGACTGTAGCCTGCCAGGCTCCTCTGTCCATGGGATTTCCCAGGCAAGAATACTGGAATGAGCTGTTATTTCCTTCTCCAGGGGATCTTCCTGACCCAGGAATCTGCATTGCCAGGCAGACTCTTTACCACTGAGCCACCTGGGGTATTGTAGTTCTGTTCTGTACTGGGAAAACCAAGTCAAGACCTGCAGTTTCTAGTGTTTCTCCTTTGAGCCTACATTGGATTTTCTCAGAGTCTTTGTGCATTATGGGGGTAGGTAAGTTGATGTTACAAATGTGGCTGTTGTAGGGTGCTGAGTAGATGAGTTACGTGATAATATAAGGAGATGAAGGTTTTATGAAGCCTGAAGCTTTTAGATTTGAAGGCCCCTCTGGGGAAAAAAACAATACAAATTTGCAATTATGAAATTGTTAGGGCTGTTCTCATGGCCTTGGAAGGCACCTATACAAGGGAGAGGACTTTATTGCCTTCTTGGCATATATGCCTCTGTGGATAGGGTTGCCATTACTTGGTTCTGTGGCCACCAAAAGTCACTGAGAAGTGGGAAAGGCAGAGGCAGTGGCAGCTGAATTGGCAGTCAACCAGGTCAGGTTTTGAAGTCTATTGAGTAGATACTCATGTGATGATTAGGAATCCTGGTTCTAGTCCTTTGGCCAAGTGGAGCTGTTATAAGTGGAAGGGTTTACAACTGGTAGCTCAGCAGGTTGCTGCTGTGTGGCACTCATCTCCCTTCATTTGGAAGAAGGAACACAGGATACCATTCCAGTGATAGGAAGCACCCTGATGTATTTACCACCTTGAAGAATAGACTTCCATTTTTATTGCTTATACCATATATGTAAACAAGTTTATATGTTTCACATCCTGCTTTATAATGCTAGTTACCTCTTGATTTATATATTTGTACCTTAACACCCTACCCCCAGTACCTTCATATAATTATGTACCTTGATATGTGTGGAACAAATCATTTAAAGTCAAAATGACCTTGGTAGTTTGGAGACTTGCTGAAGAATCAATGGATGATGTCAAAACTGATCAGTAAGAATCTGAGACATGGATGTCACAGACCAAGCTTGTCAGAAGAAGTTTTGGGATGGTAGTTAGTGATGTCATGTTGCAGTTCTTCCTTAAAATTTGAGAACACTCACAGTTCCATGTGCTTTTAGGAGCGTTTAGTTGAAGTTTTTCTCAGGTTTCAGTTTGAGCACATGAATGCCAGAAATAAAAACTAGTTTTCCCAGCTTTCCTTACAGTTAGCGCTATCAGAGAAATAGTGATAGTAGCAATTTGTATTAATCTCTGACAAGTCAAGGATTTTGCTTTATTGCTGTCAATTTCTAAGATAATAGAAGAAAACATGAAACAACTGTCTTGGACCCTGGGCAACAGGCAGCCCAGGACTGTGATCTCTGAGAGAAGAAAAATTATTCAAACAATCATTGTGATCACACAGGCTTTCTACAATTTCTGGATAACTGAACAGGGAGGTGATGATTCAGCAAGAGACTGGCACATTTGGTGAGTTTATGAGGTGGGATATAAGCTTAGGGAAGTCAAGATGGCTAGAGTTGGTAAGGCAGAATACTAGAGAAGGAAAAACTATGTAGAGAAGGAACTTAGAAATCTGCATGGATTCCTCTCCAATATCTGGCTGAGTAGTAATCAGAGAATGTGTGGCAATCATGAAAATGTACCTCCTAGAGCTCCAACTGCAGGGAGTGCAAATTAACTTACACCAAAAGAATTACAAGAATTAGCTAGCTTACTGGGAAGATTCAGGAAAATATCCCTGGTATTAGATTTGGGGTATTTAATCAAGGGGACTGGAATATATGCCTAGATAAGCAAGAGTTCACTGACTTGGGGGAAACCTGTCAGGACATGAGATTTAACACTCTAGCAAGGACCTTATGGGATGTAGGAAGCACACTGCTGTGTTTGCTCTTAAAAACCTGGGAATAACTATGACAAACACCCAGGGAAGTAGAAGTGCCTGAATTGCCCTTAAAGTGAGAAAGGAAGAGAGAAATAGGATAGAGCATAGAATAAATGTATTATATAAGACCAGGAGACAACCAGAGAATAATGTTCCATGGGAGGGCCCAAAGGACACAAGTTCATTAGGAATAAAAGAAGTGTAAGTCTTATATACTGAGAACTACAGTGAAGAGCCAGATGCTGAGCCCCTGATATGGCATCATTCCTTGAGGAGATTAACTGGCTAATTGGTGGCAAGTCAAATATATCAGGCTCTTTCATCCTTCCCAAACTTCCTTAGAGATACAGTGCACTGTAAATGTTTCCCACTCAATCTTAATTTCATCCCTCTCTCCTTCATAAGTCTCAGCACTGCCTTGTAGTCTTATGATTCCCTTCGCTACCCCTGGCTGTCTTCCCATTTTTCCTTATGGGTATTTACTTCCATAAATCTCTTTCATGTCACATCCTCTTCTTGGCATCTGCTTCTTGGAGTAACCAGACTGACAAGGTATGGATAGAGGAAATTTACAAAGCCAGCCAAAGAGTATCTGCCAGGGAGCTATAAGCTGAATACTTCTTAGAGATCACACAGAGTTAGGAGAGACTCAAGTTTCTGACAGCCAAGTGCAGGGGGTGGGGGGGAGTAGATGATGAACCTGAGACATATTATTGTAACAGTAAGTTCCTTTAAATGAGATGCTGAAAAAACACAGACACCAACTAGAAGGGACTCCTAATGGTCAAATCTGAGACAATGGGAACAAGAAAACAGCTGAATGCAGAGTTCTAGAGAAGCCTTCTTAAATGAACAATGCAAAGAAATAGAAAACAATGTAATAGGAAAGACTAGAGATCTCTCCAAGAAAATTGGAGATACCAAGGGAACGTTTCATGCAAAGATTGGCACAGTAAAGGACAGAAACAGCAAGGACCTAATAGAAGCAGAAGAGATTAAGAAGAGGTGGCAAAAATACACAGAACTATACAAAAAAGGTCTCAATGACCCTGATAACCATGATGGTGTGGTCACTTACCTATGCCAGACATCCTGGAGTATGAAGTCAAGTGGGCCTTAGGAAGCATCAGTATGAACAAAGCTAGTGGAGGTGATGAAATTCCAGTTGAGCTATTTAAAATCCTAAAAGATGATGCTATTAAAATGCTTCACTCAGTGAAGCAAATTTGGAAAATTCAGCAATGGCCACAATACTGTAAAAGATCAGTTTTCATTCCAATCCCAAAGAAAGGCAATGCCAAAGAATGTTAAACTGCCGACAATTACACTCATCTCACATGCTAGCAAGGTAATCCTCAAAATCCTTCAAGCTAAAGGCTTCAACAGTACGTGAACTGAGAACTTCCATATGTTCAAGCTGGATTTAGAAAAGGCAGAGGAACCAGAGATCAAATTGCCAACATATGTTGGATCATAGAAAAAGCCAGGGAATTCCAAAAATACATCTATTTCTGCTTTATTGACTGTGCTAAAGACTTTGACTGTGTGAATCACAACAAACTGTGGAAAATTCTTCAAGAGATGGGAATACCAGATCCCTTTACCTGCCTCCTCAGAAACCTGTATGCAGGTCAAGAAGCAACAGTTTGAACTGGGCATGGAACAACAGACTGGTTCAAAATTGGGAAAGGAGTACGTCAAGGATGTATATTGTCACCCTGCTTATTTCACTTATATGCAGAGTACATCATGCAAAATACTGGGCTGGATGAATCACAATCTGGAATAAAGATTGCCAGGAGAAATATCAACAACCTCAGATATACAGATGATACCACTCTAATGGCAGAAAGTGAAGAGGAACTAAAGACCCACCTGATGAGGGTGAAAGACGAGAGTGAAAAAGCTAGCTTAAAACTCAACATTCAAAAAAAAACTAAGATCATGGCATCCCATCACTTTGTGGCAAATAGAATGGGAAAAAGTAAGAACAGTGGCAGAGTTTATCTTCTTGGGCTCCAAGATCACTGCCGATAGTGACTGCAGCCATGAAATTAAAAGACGCTTGCTTCTTGGAAGAAAAGCTATGACAAATCTAGACAATGTATTAAAAAGCAGAGATATCACTTTGCCAACAAAGGTTCTGAATAGTCAAAGTATGGTTTTTCCAGTAGTCATGTATGGATGTGAGAGTTGGACCATAAAGAAGGCTGAGCGCTGAAGAACTGATGCTTTTGAACTGTGGTGCTGGAGAAGACTCTTGAAAGTCCCTTGGATAGCAAGGAGATCAAACCAGTCAATCCTAAAGGAAGTCAACCTTGAATATTCATTGGAAGGATTGCTGCTGAACCTCCAATACTCTGACTACCTGACGTGAAGAGCTGACTCATTGGAAAAGCCCCTGATGCTAGCAAAGATTGAGGGAAGAGGAGAAGGGGGCGACAGAGGATGAGATGGTTGGATGGCATCACAGACTCAATGGACATGAACTTTAGCAAATCCCCGGAGACAGTGAAGGACAGAGAAGCCTGGCCTGCTGCCATCCATGGGGGTCACAAAGAATAGGACATGACTTAGGGACTGAACAATAACAATGGATATATAAATAAAAATGAGTATGACTCTATGAACATATAAATGAATAATGCAAAAAATAAGTAAATAGGGGAGAAGACACAGCTCTTTCTTGCAGTAGAGCCGCACTTAATAAATGTAGAAGGAATGATGGAAAAAGAAAATCATCATTTACCATCACACTAATAATTGATGCTGGCAAAAATCACTGAAGGGTGCTAAAACTAAACAGGATATTGCATAGTGTCTCACCATAGATAAATTATTTATTACAAAGGGGAAAGTAATTTTACAGAGGAGTAATCTTAGTAAATTGGTTAAAGTGAACATTTTCAGTAATGGCACAAATTGATATAATTTACCACTTGACAGGATGCAATGAGAAGAACAACATTATTTCTCTGATAGTCCTACCAAAAATGCATGACCTGAATCTAAACATGAGGAAATATCAGGAAAACAAAATCTGAAGCCCTGTAGAAAAACAACTGGCCTGCAATACTCAAAAGGATCAAGGCCATGGAAGTGAAGGAGAGACGGAAGAACTTTTCCATACTGAAAGAGAAGAGAGATGAAAGCTAAATAAAACACGTGATCCTGGACTAGCATGTTTTGCTATTAAAAACATGCTGGAAAAACCTTGAATGAGGACTCTGGATTAACACCGTACTGTACTATTATATTAGTGTTAATTTCCTACTTTTGATTATTGTGTTGAGGTTGAGTAAGAAAATAACATTTGGCAAAAATTGTCAATTCCAAGTATTGGTGAGGATGTGGAGCAGTAGGGTGTATCATACAATGCTGGTGGGAATGCACATTGGCACAACCACTTTGGAAAATCTGGCATTATCTACTCAAGTTGTAGGTGAGCCTGCACTAACTCAACTATTCCTCTCCCTGGTGTTTACCCTAGAGAAAGTCTTGCACATGGACTTGAGGAGTTAAGTAGCATAAGGATGTTTCTAGCAGTGTGGTTTATTGTAGCAGAAGTTGGAAACAAACCAGAAGTCCTTCAACAATAGACTGGATAATCAATGATATATTTAATACACACACACACAGAGTCTTTAAGTGAATGAACTACAACTCCAGTGCATCAGCATCAATAAATCTCACCAACATCTTTCATCAAAAAAGCAAGTCACAATATGATTCCACATGTGTAAGTTAAAAACATGCAAAACTGTATCTTAAAATATACAGTATATGATTAGATTATTTTTAAAGGTGTTACTAACAAACACAAAATTCAGGATAGCAACTCCATCTGCTGGGAATGTGATCAGAGAGTGTACCTGGAACTTCTATGGGACTAGCAATGTTGAGTTTCTTGAGTTACTGTACTTCAACAGTGTCTGTTTTATTACTATTCTTTATTACCATTCTTTATTTTTATAATAAAAATATTTTAAACAAAGAAAACCCAATTCTTACAAACTGAGATAGAAATGGATATTATTCTTGAAAGTCAGTACAGGAAGTGCAAGACTCTTCAGACATCCCTACAGATGATTGTCTACTTTCTATTTCATTTTTTATTTTTAATTTATATGTTTTTATTGTGAAACATTTTAGAAATATAAAGATGCTTAGAGAATAATACAATAATCACTTATGTGTCCATGACCACATGTAAAACTTAACAAAAATAGTTGAAGCCCCTTGTGTAGCCAACAATTACATTTCCTTTCCTGCATTCCAATAACTATAATTCTGAAATTTGTATCTGAATTACCATTCTTATCTTCCTGACTTTATGCAGGTACCCTTAAAATCTGTATCTACTGTTTGGCATGTTTGACATTTTATTAAATGGTATCATCTTGTACATATCCTCCTGCAACTATTTTTCCCCAGTTAAAAAAACAACTTTGTCCATGGCAGGATTCTTTTCATCTAATTTTATGTTTCCAATGCTCCAAAATTTAAAAAAATTTTATTGTGGGAAGTTTCAAATATATACAAGAGTATATATCCGTCTACATCTACAAGAGTAGATGGAGTATCATTTCGATATGTGCACAATGAACCCCTATGTACTCATCACCCAGATTTAACAATTATCAACATGTGGTCAATTATATCTCATTCATCCCCCTACTTATTTCCTCCCCTCTTGTATTATTTTGAAGCAAATACTGACATCAGTATAATTCTTCCCTAAATACTTCAATGTGTATATCTAAAAGCTAAGTCCTCTTTTTATAAAGACATAAATATGTCTTTACGACAGTTTTGAAGTTTAATGTTATCAAAACCCAATCAGTGTTCAAATTCCATATTTCTCCTGTTTTTACATTTTGTTTGAATCAAGTCTTTTACTTTTTTTTAAACTGCTGGTGGACTACCCTGTGTAAGGCATTAAGTATAAAGTTCTACTGAAAATATCTGGGGCTGAAGATCTCAGTCTGAGTGAAGAGCAGCTCACTCCCTCCATCAGTGGGCTCGGAATCTAGACTTCTTCAGGTGGCTTGTGGAAACCAGCAACCATTTCCACAGAAGCCTGGTTTGTTCATCACTGATAATCATCTAACTCTGTGAGAATGTTGGTTTTTGTTCTTCTTACAGACTGTGTAAAAAGTTCCTGTAACATATCTTTTTTCTTAAAACCCCATTAGATGGTTATGCTATTACTCAATATTTACCATGTCAAGTAAAGACATAAATAATACTTTTCTGTTTACTAATAATCCATGCTAAACAAATACTTATTTCCATCATCTTACTATCCTTGTTTTTCCTTGAAACTGGAGAAGGGTGTGGGATGAGATGAAAGAGTGAGGTGACAGCCGCATGAAAGTATTGATGTTAACAGATTGAAACCCATCACGTGCTCTCCGTACACAGGTTGCTTTAATAGAACAAGCAGCCTCCTCTCTCAGACATTTTACATTTGTATTCACTGTAATTCCAGTTTCTCCTTAGTTGACCTGTCTTATTTTCAGGCTCTCAGTCATCATTTGGGCTATTGAAGTCTAATATGCCCTGCAGTCTTGAAAGTGTTGCTCTTGTTGTTAGCATAATGGTGCTTATGGGACAATTTAAATACTTCACTCTTTCTGGGGTAAACAAAAAAATTATCTGCAGTGGAAAAATGAGACTGCTGATGCTAGTGATCAGAAGCCTCACTCTGCACACACATGTGCACATGCACACACACAAACACAAAAGAAGCCCCACTTTCATGAATGTGATTGCATTAAGACAAAGAAGAGCTCCTTAGGGGTGCTAAGAGGGTGCTAACGAATCTTAAGCCTCAGCTGAACTCTTATATGCCAGATGTCGCAAGATAGATGACATACTCAGTTGTGAAGGAAAGAAAAAAAAGATGTGTGTGTGTGTGTGTGTGTGTGTGTGTGTGCTGGAAACATGTTGTTTGACACTGATTAAACTGTGAGACATGTTTTTAACTATTTTGGAATGAACTGTCCTTAAAAACATTTAAACAAGATGCATGTCTGAAATACACATGACTTTTGAGGATGTTTTCAAAAAACACAAAACTGCCTATACTTGAATAAGGCTTCCTTTCCCACAGTTACCCACAGAGCTAGAACTCAGGAGGGAGAGGGAAGAAACCAGCTTAGCTCTGCTCCTGGTCACAGTGCTAGGCAGCCTGGAGGGGAGGACAGCAGGAGAAAGGGGTGGTGAGCTCCACCCAGGACGAGGAGCCACTCCTCTTTCTTTGGCAGCCCAGAGCAATTATTTCATGAGAAGCCATCTTGATGACATGTGCCCCGTTCACATGCCCCAAACATGCTGTCCAGCTGCACTGTTTCCTGTGTGGAAACATTGTATGAGTCATCTACTGGTATTTGGGTGAAGCAGGAACCTGAGCAGGTCTCACTTGAAGCCTTGTTGACCCTGAGAACCTGGCACTGATTTAGAGCATCACTTAGTACAGGTAGAGGACTCTTTCAGCAGTTAGGACTGCCAGCTTTCCACAGCCAAAATTCAGTGGTAGTCGCCGACCTCATGGCCTTGACAGTCTCTAGACAGGGTTAGAGGATGCAGCATGGACATGCAGCCTTCACCATCTGCTCTGCCCTCGAATTACAGATACACCAAGAATACATATCACAATTGCATCATCAGGAAAAGGAGGGTAGAAGTGTTTCTATCCCTGTGCCATATTCTAGATCCAGCACTTTGTGCACTTATCTTGGAAAAAGCTTTGGGAACAGAGGAAGTCATAGTTTGATGACATTGTTTGAATTGGACAGCATCACTGGTACAACTTTTCCTTCGATAGTTTCCTAAACTCAGCTATGTTCACTATATATGTTCTTTTTTTTTTTTTTTAGAAGTTATAAATGTTGAATTTAGTTTCAGTATAATACAAACAAAAACTTATCAACTAATTTATCACACTGCACAGTAATTTTAACATAGCAAGTTTAAACTTATTTATTTTGCCAACATTTTTTTCACTGCAAATAGCCTAAAGAAAAAAAAGGATATCAGAAATCTCTGGGATACATTTTATAAATAAGCAAGGTAATAACATAAATTCTTAAATTCTGGAGAAATTAATTCTCCATTAAAGGGGCTCACACAAAAATAAGAAATCCCTGATAAGAGGCAAGAAAATAAAAAATTTTAGCTGGAAATGTACTGATTGATGATGGTCTTCCAGACATGCAAGTGTTTGGGTTGGCCAAAAAAGTTCCTTCGGTTTCAAAGTAAAATGACACATCTTTCATTTTTCCAAGAACTTTACTGAACAATATATTCCTCATTTTGTTCCACTACCTTCTGCCATTTTTCAGGCAACTTCATAATTTCATCTTCCCCAATTTTAAAAATCTTTTTCACAAAGATCTGTTCCAGGTGTCTTTCATAGCCTTTCAGGGAACTGAAATTTTATTAAGAGAATTTTGTAAAAAACTTTAAATGGAAAACAAAAAGGTACAATGTCTGGTGAACACAGCAGATAAATCAAAACCTTCCAGCCAAACTGCAACAGTTTTTGCCTGGTCATCAAAGAAACATGCAGTCTTGCAGTATCCTGATGAAAAATTACGCATTTTCTCTTGACTAATTCTGGACATTTTTCGTTGAGTGCTGCTTTCAGTTGGTTTAACTAGCAAAAGTACTTGGAATTAACTGTTTGGTTTTCTGGAAGGAGCTCATAATAGAGGACTCCCATCCAATCCCACCATATACATATCACCTCTGGATGAAGACTGGCCTTTGGTGTGGTTGGTGATGGTTCATTTCACTTGTCCCATGATCTCTTACATTGCACATTATTGTACAGTATCCACTTTTTAATCACTCATCACAATTTGTTTTAAAAACAAACAGCTTTCAGCTTTCATTATGTTTCAGTAGAGAATCGCGCATGTTGAAATACGTCAAGCAGGTTTTTCTCTCAACTTATGTGGAACTCAAACATCAAAATGATTAACATAACCAAGCTAGTGCTAATGATTTTCATTGCTTGATTTGGATATTTTCAGGATGTTGGTTATCTCCTGCATGGTATAACACTGATTGTTCTCAATTTGATCACCATCAACTTCAACTGGTCTACCTGAACGTGGAGCATCATCCAGTGAGAAAATCTACAGCATGACACTTCACAAATTTTTAACACATTCAATCAGTCTTGGCACTTTCTCCACACACTGCACAAATCTTTGTTTTTCAGTTGCATTTTTACCTTTTTTGAAATAAGCATAATATGCTGAAAATGTTGTTTTCTTCCGTCTTCAATATTAAAATAGCTACACAAAAATTTGCCAATTTTGATTAAGTTTCTTTTGAAATGCACTCTGATGTGACAATTGTATACAATACAATCTAGGGAAGTTGTTTCAAATGAAGTTTAAAGACAACTAAGTGCTACTAGAGGCAGCTTACAGAAAAAACCGAATGAACTTTCTGGCCAACCCAATAAATGGTCTAAGTATTACTTACTAGAGCCAAATCTAATATCAAAAGATTGGGATACTAATTTTCTCCTTTCTGCTAATACTCAATGAGAAACAACACTTAGCATGAAACTTTTTCCATGAATAAGGGCTAGTAATATCCACCTTTGTAAAAGCATTATTTACAAACAGCATTTAACTCCTTGCAGTACACCTCTCAAACGACATAAGGTAAGAACTGCAGGGCTAAGTAGGGGGGGCTTGGTATACTATGGCCTTCATTTTATTGTTAATAACCTTAATCTCCTATTATGTTCCATGCATTATATGTTCACTCAAAGAAGTTAGCTTGTTCTCCAGAACTGGCTCTCTCCTAAAGGTCAAAACCCGCTGCGCCAACCCTGACGAGGCTCCGCCAAGTGCCCTTTGCTCTAAGTGAATTTTTGGGATTTTTTTAGTGATTTTTCGGCCGAGTCTTAGAGGCGCTGTAGTCTCGGACAGGTTACTCCGTCTCTCCCGCTAGATTCATATATGTTCTTAAGAGGTAAATTCTGTTTAGTAGTAGGGGAAATGGTCATGATCCTTGGTCATACTAGGACTAAAATCTAGGTCATACTTTGAGATTATTCTGTACAAGAGAACCTCAGGAAAAACAGTTTCATAATGATAATGAGCCACAGCTTTATTCAACAAACATTGTATTTGAGTGAACTGTATTGAGTTATCAGTGTTTGGTAGCTAGATTGTGAATACTTGTGTGGCAAAGATCCAAGTTTTCTTCATCTTTTATTCGCTATGGCAGTTAATTCATGGCAGAGATTCAGTAAAGTAGAACAGAGTATCTAAATAATAATAATACTGAGTTGACCAAAATGTTCCTTCAGGTTTTTCCATAACATCATACAGAAAAACCCGAAAGAACATCTTGGCCAGCCCTGTAGTTAGTGTTGAGAATGAGAATATTAATGATCTGTGGGATCCTAGAGGGAGAGATGAGACTGGGGGAACTAAAAATGCTTCAAGGGGTAGTGTTTTTTGACAGATAGATGGACCTTAATAGATTGAAATAAGGGCCATCATATATTGGGTGTTTAATGTGTGCCAGGCACTGTGCTAAGCATTTTGCATGCATAATCCAACAGAATCCTCCAAGCAACCCTATGAGAAAAGCACGATCAATATCCCCATTTTAGCGCTGAAGAAACTTGTAGCTCAGGCAGATTAAGTCATCTTATCAAAGTCACACAGCTGGAAGGTGACAGAGTCAGAACTGAATCTAGTCTAACATGAAGGGTATGCTCTTTAACACTGGGCTGTATTGTTCTCTATTCTAGGAAGTGAGACAAGTGGCATGGACCACATTCTAAAAGCATTTATTAGTTGATGTGACTAGAGAGTAGAATATGTGGATGGGAGAACAGTGGGAGATAAGGTTGTTTCAATACGTCAGGGCACATCTCAGAGAACTTGATATGATGCTGTCCTAAGGAACTGGGGGTTTTAAGAAGGTGATGGAAACATTCAATGCCTATTATGCCTATTATTGAAGTGGCAGGATTAGAGATGTGCTTCAGGAAGACAACTTGGTGTGAAGGGGCAGAATGAGAAGCAGAAAAACCAGTAGGGTGGCTATGGCAGTAGTGGCACAGGAGTGGCAAGGCGTGCTGAACACCAAAAGTATGTGATTTCCTCCTGCAAGCCTAACTGGGATTGTTTCATTTTAAGAGGAACAAAAACACGTTTAAAAATCTAGACTCAAAAGGAACATAATTGAGGAAATAATTATTAGCTTTATAAAATGTGTTACACTTGAGAGCTTTTAAATAGGATTTAAGAACTGATGTCTTCAAATTGTGTTGTTGGAGAAGGTCCTTGAGAGTCCCCTGGACTGTGAGGAGATCAAACAGTCAATCCTAAAGGAAATCAACCCTGAATATTCATTGGAAGGATTGATTGATGCTGAAGCTGAAGCTCCAATACTTTGGCCTCCTGATGCAAAGGGCCGACTCACTGGAAAAGACCCTGATGCTGGGAAAGACTGAGGGCAGGAGAAGGGGAAGACAGAGGATGAGATAGTTGGATGGCATCACTGACTCAATGGACATGAGTTTGAACAAACTCCAGGAGATAGTGAAGGACAGCCTGGGGTCCATGGGATCACAAAGGGTCTGGCATGACTTAGTGATTGAACAACAAAACAGAATTTAGGGAATCTTTGCACATCTCTGGGAACTATGGAAACCAACCTGTATTTCTGTGACATTCTGTGTATATATTTTTTCTTTACTTATTTTTGGCTTACTGGTTCTCCGTGGCTTCTCAGGCTCTTCTGTAGTTGCGGAGAGCAGGGGCTGCTCTCTAGTTGTGGTGCACAGGCTTCTCGTCGTGGTGGCTTCTCTTGTTTAGAGCACAGGCTCTAGGTAGGCTTCGGTAGTTGTGGCGCACGGACTCAGTAGTTGCGGTCCCTGGGCTCTAGAGCACAGGCTCAGTAGTTTTGGCGCACAGGCTTCGTTGTACTGTGGCATGTGGCACCTTTCCAGACCAAGGATTGGACCTGTGTCCCCTGCATGGGCAGTGAATTCTTTACCACTGAGCCACCAAGGAAGCCCTTGTGTGACATTCTTAAAGGAACATCTGTTGATCAATCATCACAAAGGAATATAGGGAATATGTATGTCTCTTAAAACAAAACCCCGTTTTCTACATGACTCTACTTTCTCTTCTAACCCTTATGAGTGCCACTTAAATGTCATTACATCTCTGATAAATTCCTGAAATATTTCCAAAGAAATAGAAATCAGTAGAATTAAGCACTGGAAAACTCTCAGACAATTGCTTCTGGACTGTGCTCTGGATCTACAATTCCCTGACTTACAATGCTCACTCATATTCCTGAGCTGTGTGTGTAGTACTTTGGCAAGTGTGACACCATGACATGGACTGATTACACAGACTCTCCCCTTGTTCAAAGGGAACCACTCATGAGAAGGCAGGCTCTCTCATCTTCCTTTCAGAGGGATTTCATCCCGTGATTCCCCACCCAGAAATGCAGAATAAACAAATAACAACAATTAGGTTGAGTCTGAGATCTCATCACCCACTTTCTGAAGTCTTAACAGCCCACCTAGAAGCATGTCCTATTGAACCACAGTGTGAGAATGACAGTTTCACATCTCTATGGCCAGGGGGATATTTTGCCTGTCTCCACAGGTCAGCATTTTTCATTTGTTCCCTAAAACATGATCACATGGATGCTATGGAATTATTAATTTCAAGTATGGGAGTGATTATGTTAAAATGAGTTTTTGTCTTTTAGAGATACATAATGAATACGTATAGATGAAATTATATGATGCTGGGACTTCCCAGGTGGCCCAAAGGCTAAGACTCCATACTCCCAGTGCAGGGGGCCCGGGTTTGATCTTCGGTCAGAGAACTAGATCCCACTTACTGCAACTAAGACATGTCATGCACAACTAAGGATCCTGTATGCTGCAACTAAGACCCAGTGCTGCCAAATAAATAAATATTTTATAATAAAAAATTTTTTAAAAAGAAATTCTACAGTGCCTAGAATTTGCTTCAGAATGCACAGGAGGACTTCCCTCGTGGCTCAGTGAGAACGAATCTGCCTGCCAATGCAGGGGACGTGGGTTTGATCCCTGATCCGAGAAGATCTCACCTGCCGTGGAACACCTAAAGTCCTCATGCTCCAACTACTGAGCCTGTGCTCTAGAGCCCAGGAACCACAGCTATCGACCCCAAGTGCTCTAGAGCCTGTGCTCCGCAGCAAGAGAGGCCACCGCAGGGAGAAGCCACACACCGGAACTAGAGAGGAACGCCCACTGGCCACAACTAGAGAAAAAGCTTGTGCAGCAAGGAAGACCCAGCACAGCCAAAAGTAAAACAAACACACACAATTTTTAAATGGCACAGGATGGAGGGGAATCAGTGTGAGGGGGTGTGCAGACAAAATAATAATGGCCAGGAGTTGATGATTGTTGATGCTAGAGAATGGGTGAACGGGGGATCATTATATTATCCACTATATAAGTTAGTGAATAACTATCTTCATAAAAAGCCTACTATTTATATGTTTTAAATTATACATAATTTTAAAATGAGCTCTCTTTATGTAGAGGGCAGAATTAGCAATGTTTAGATTTGGGGTTAAACATTATAGTGAAGGGGCTTCCCTTGTGGCTCAGATGGTAAAGCATCTGCCTGCAATGTGGGAGACCCAGGTTCGATTCCTGAGTCAGGAAGATCCCCTGGAGAAGGAAATGGCAACCCACTCCAGCACTCTTGCCTGGAAAATCCCATGGACAGAGGAGCCTGATAGGCTACAGTCCCTGGGGTCTCAAAGAGTCGGACACGACTGAGCGACTTCACTTTCACTTTCACTTTCATTGTAGTGAAAAAGGAGAAATGGTGATGAATTGTTTCTGGAAAAATGTGCACGTCTAATAATTTCTCTTTGTTGTGCATTATACACTATTCTGTCCGCCACCTGCCTCTAAGGCAACACTAACTATAGAGCTGTGCTTAGTTTCCTATGCATTTACCTGAGTCTTTTATCTTTATTTCTAGAGTTTTTTCACCTCATTAGATTAGTAATCTCATCACGGCAGGACATTCCATGTAACCAGCCCCTCACTCCATAGTCCTGAGTACTATGATTTTCCAAGAATGATAAAATTTTAAAAAGATAGGAGATCAGAGTGTAAGCCGATATTTTTCAAAAGACTTGCAACGGGATTGTTAATTATCTAAATGTTGGTTTATGCATCAGAAACTGCTGAGTTTGCTTCAGTCGCCAACACTGATTCTGAAGTTAAGGGGGAGACATAACTTTTTCTTTCTGTAAAACAGAAATAGGGCTTTTCTGGTGGCTCAGACAGTAAAGACTCTGCCTGCAATGCAGGAGATGTGGGTTCGATTCCTGGGTCAAGAAGATCCTCTGGAGAAGGGAATGACAACCCACTCCAGTATTCTTGCCTGGAGAATCCCATGAACAGAGGAGCCTGGTGGGCTACAGTCCATGGGGTTGCAAAGAGTCAGACACAACTGAGCAGCTAAGCACACACACAGGAAACAGAAATAATCTAGTCTCAGAATGATTCTGAGAAGGGAGAGGAGGCAGGAAAGGAGGGAAATGGGTGGGAATGGCAGCACTGTTCTTCTGTTAACCAATGGTTGTCCCGAAATTCATTCCCAAGTGGTGAAAGTGAAAGTGAAGCCACTCAGTCGTGTCCAGCTCTTTGCGACCCCATGGACTATAGCCTACCAGGCTCCTCCCTCCATGGGATTCTCCAGGCAAGAGTACTGGAATGGGGTGCCATTTCCTTCCCCAGGGGATCTTCCCGACCCAGGGATTGAACCCAGGTCTCCCGCATTCCAGGGAGACGCTTTAACCTCTGAGCCACCAGGGAAGCCCTCCTAAGTGGTAGAGACCACAAACCTGTCCCCAGGTGGCTGTGCCCACAACCCTGAGTCTTGTTTCTACAACAAGTAGTCTTGTGGCTACAACACGGTTCTGACTCTTCTGAGTTGGTGAAGTTGCTTCCAGAAGTCTTCTATAGCCACTGTAGCCCCTTTACCTCTTCTAGCATAGAGTTCTAGAAAATGTTATTGCTGAAAATGGTCAGAGCATCATCGTAAAGGTTACCAAAGGCCCTGAATATGCAGGGCTCACAGCAGATGGCAGGTCTCAGTTCCACCGGCCAGCTCCCCACCTCCACCCAGGGCCTCGAGATGTACCTTGGAGGTTTGTTTTGAAAGTTTTAGTCTGATAGGAATCAAGGGATAGATTGAGTACCCCGTTTGAGAACTATAATCTCTAGTTTTGGCTTTCAAAAGGAAGTTCAAAGAAAGTGACTTACCTCTTAAGGAACTGCTAAGATGACGGAGCGAACTGCTGTGAGAAAGTCATGATGTTGTCAGTCCTTTCTGGCCTCCACACAGAAACTGCAACTCTTGGTTAGAAAATAAAGGAGGAAGTGAAGCAGATTTATCATTGCTTAAGGAGCTTGGTATGCAGAGCTAGGATTTCCTAGCTGTTGGCTGAGGCAACGGAGGGAAACTTTCTCATGTGTGTGCTGGGCCCCTGCTGAGAAGAATTGGGGAGCTGCTGGTTATTAGGCTGGACCTGCTTATCTGTGTTCTCCTAGAAGCTCACTGGGTACTACTGTGATCTCCTTTCTTCTATGTCCAACATTGTTCAATACCTCCAGGAAGTTTTCTTTAGAAGAAACCTTTCATAGCAGTTCTGCATGGATAATTGGCAAATATGGTTGTGATACAACAGGTAAGACTGGATGATTCGAAAGTTTCTTCTGCTAAATGGACATTAATATTTTAAGATTCCCCTTGGCCCCTGTGAGTGGTTAAGAAAGTGAGTAGTGAACAGGCCCATGCTCTAGGGGTTCCAGACAGCAGACGGAACAGGTAGTCTGAGCTCCTGGAATCCTAGCCAGGCTCTCAGCCCTCCTTTTTCCTCTAGGAAAAGGTTCTTGTTCAGTTGTTAAAAATGAAAAATCCTGCTCACTAGAGCATCTAGCCACTCTGCAGGAGCACTGCCTCGTCTGAAAGGCACCTTAGCCTCCCCTGACTGCAGACATCATGCCTCCAGTCCAGACTACGCAAGGTCTCCTGCTCTGCTGTTGCTTGAAGGGCTTTGGAATGAGTCGACATCCTCATCCTCCTGCCCATGGCTAATCTGTGTTTCTTCTTTTGTAAAATACTTCATCAGGACCCAAATTAAATCTCCCTTGCCTTAATTTGGGTCCATTTCTTCTTGATTAGTCATCTCAGATGACATAATAATTTCTTGTTTTTAATGTATTTTACTGAAGTATAGTTGATTTATTTATTTGGGCATACAATGCAGTGTGTGGGAATCTTAGTTCCCCAACCAGAGACAGAACCCGCAGCCCCTGCATTGGAAACACAGAGTCTCCTGGAAAGCCGGGGAAGTCCCATGGCATCTTTGTTTTGGGTGGTGGGAAGCTGGACGCTCTGGGAGTGCCCATTTAATGGGGAGCAGAGAGGCCACATGCAGTGTGTGCACGTGGTAGAGTGTCTGCAGCAATCAGGAATGGTGGACTGGAGTGGGCATGACAGTGTGGACGGGCCTCAGAAATGAAGTGCAAAGTGGAAAAAGTAAGGTACAATGAGATCTGTATCACAAAGTCATTGATAAAAATGCATGCAAACCAGACAACACACACTTGAACACATACCAGCCAAAAATAGAATTAAGGATACTAAAGTGGTTGCATGGGACTTTCCTGGGGGTCCAGTGGTTAAGACTCTGTGCTTCCACTGCAGGGGGCGTGGTTTGATCCTTGGTCGGAATCCTGCATGCCACACAGCAGGGTCAATAAATAAATATAGCAGTTGCTTGTGGGAAGAAGAACAGGAGTGAGACATGGGCATAAGAGGAAATAAACGTGTGTATACTTAAAAGTGCAGCCTTGTATGGACCAGTTAGAGTATAATGTTCTGTGAACTGAGAAGTGTGATTAACACTCAGCACCAAAGGCCTAGTAAGTTAAAAAATAAACGAAATTGAGTGCCCGGAGCCTTGCCAAATCCTCAGTTCTGTTTGGTCTGGTTTCTCATAAATCCTGCATCCACTTTTTGCATCCAGCCAAGGGAGGCAGTGGATGGGTCGGACTGGACCCTCAGTCATTGGAATACAGTGGCTTGACTTCTTCAGATATGGGTCTAGATCATCCTAGACCAATGCAGTCATAAAGTACCTAGCGCTAAAAACTTTCACCATTTAAAAACTTGGGGACTTCCCTGGTGGTACAGTGGATAAGAAATCTGCCTGCCAGTGCAGGGGCACAGGTTCAATCCCTGATTCCAGGAAGATCCCGTATGCCAAGGAGGAATTAAGTACGTGTGCCACAACTACTGAGCCCACTTGCCCTAGAGCCCATGCTTCGCAGCAAGAGAAGCCACCTCAGTGAGAAGCCTGTGCATGGCAATGAAGACCCAGCACAACCAATATATAAATAAATAAATGATATATAATTTTTATTTTTGAGATATTTCTTGGTCAACTGTGTGTACAACTTAAACCAAAAAAAAAAAAAAAAAAGACCTAACATTCTCCAAATTAGCATGTGTTCAATAGGTACCCTGGTGGCTCAGAAGGTAAAGAATCTGCTTGCAGTACAGGAGACTCGGATTTGGTCGTCGGGTCAGAAAGATCCCCTAGAGAAGGGAATGGCTGCCCACTCCAGTATTCTTGCCTGGAGAAACCCATAGACAGAGGAGTCTAGTAGGTCACAAAGAGTCAAACATGACTAAGTGACTAACACGTTCACTTTTTTCCCAAGCTTAAGTTAAACTGATCTTTTTTTGGGGGGTGGGGCCAAGCCTTAAGGCTTGTGGGATCTTAGTTCCTTGACCAAGGATCAAACCAGCGCCCTCTGCAGTGAAAGTGCAGAGTTCTAACCACTGAACTGCCAGGGAATTCCCAGGTTGAGTGATCTACCATCCATTCAAAGACACCTCTTCCCCATATGACATCTTATGTGTATTAGAAATGTGCCTCTTCCTGAAGGTACAGCCCCACAGTCAGGCACAGCTGTGGCAAGTGGAGCTGGGTTACAGTCCTACTGGCCCTCTCTGTTGTTCAGGGCACAGTCCACACAACTGCAGCACACAGCCCTATGAACAGATAGACGTCTGTCTTGTCTCTCTCTGCTGCGTTTCTGCACTGTTTGCAGGTTGGTCTAGGAAAGGCAGGCTTGACTGACAATCCGAATCACCAAGTAGAGCAACATACCTCCCATCCCGCATGCTCTTCTGGAACCCTGCCCCTGCCCCTCTAGAGGTGGAAACTGATCTCACTCTCCTCAAGTCTAGGTGAGCTAGCGACTCGCTCCAAAAACCAACAGGACACAGCAAAAGTGACACTGATTTCATAAAAAGTGATACAGCATCCACCCTGTTGGCCAGAACTCTTCCTTGTACTCAGAGCCTTCAACTGCTATGTAATAAGTCTGACAATGCTGAGGAAAGCCATGCCATATGGAGAGGCTGAGTGTGGGTGCTCTGGCCAGCGGTCCTAGTTTTTGACTGCTCCAGGCTCTGACATCAGTTCAGTTCAGTTCAGTCGCTCAGTCGTGTCCGACTCTTTGCGACCCCATGAATCGCAGCACGCCAGGCCTCCCTGTCCATCACCAACTCCCGGAGTTCACTCAGATTCACTTTCATCGAGTCAGTGATGCCATCCAGCCATCTCATCCTCTGTCGTCCCCTTCTCCTCCTGCCCCCAGTCCCTCCCAGCATCAAAGTCTTTTCCAATGAGTCAACTCTTCGCATGAGGTGGCCAAAGTACTGGAGTTTCAGGTTTAGCATCATTCCTTCCAAAGAAATCCCAGGGCTGATGTCCTTCAGAATGGACTG
>SJYQ01005703.1:52992-90705 GCA_006410935.1 Redunca redunca | reverse complement strand
TGGTCCCATCACTTCATGGGAAATAGATGGGGAAACAGTGGAAACAGTGTCAGACTTTATTTTTCTGGGCTCCAAAATCACTGCAGATGGTGACGGCAGCAGCCATGAAATTAAGACGCTTACTCCTTGGAAGGAAAGTTATGACCAACTTAGATAGCATATTGAAAAGCAGAGACATTACTTTGCCAACTAAGGTCCATCTGGTCAAGGCTAAGGTTTTTCCAGTGGTCATGTATAGATGTGAGGGTTGGACTGTGAAGAAAGCTGAGTGCTGAAGAATTGATGCTTTTGAACTGTGGTGTTGGAGAAGACTCTTGAGAGTCCCTTGGACTGCAAGGAAATCCAACCAGTCCATCCTAAAGGAAATCAGTCCTGGATGTTCATTGGAAGGACTGATGCTGAAGCTGAAACTCCAATACTTTGGCCACCTGATGCAAAGAGTTGACTCATTGGAAAAGACTCTGATGCTGGGAGGGATTGGGGGCAGGAGGAGAAGGGGACGACAGAGGATGAGATGGCTGGATGGCATCACCGACTCGATGGACATGAGTCTGAGTGAACTCCGGGAGTTGATGATGGACAGGGAGGCCTGGTGTGCTGTGATTCATAGAGTCACAAAGAGTTGGACATGACTGAGCAACTGAAGTGAACTGAATTGATGCATAAGGAAGGTAGCAAAGTAACCTGAAAACTTTATCACTATCATCTCTTTTTTTTTTGTACTGAGAAACATGTTTTCAATGTATTCATTTTCCTTGAAGTTCTAAGAACACAGAGTATTACTTTGAGAGAAGAAGGAGCACTTGTTTGATAATCTAAGTGAAAACACAAAGACTCACAGGCTGATGTATTAGGCATAAGCTAAATAATGTTTAGCTCAGTTACCATATAAATGAAGCAGTCGTACTTGCTTTGGAAGGTAACAGTGTCAAATAACAGTGTCAGACCTCAATTAAATACAAGTGAGGGTGTCAACATTATTTAGCAGATGCTACTGTGTTTACATTTTGGCAAAATGCCATATTAGGTTCATCCAGGGAGTGAAACAATCCTTGTGCCTATTTGATGCATCTTGTACATTTGAGTGTGAATGTGCATGATGTTTCCACATTTGAAAAACCACAGCAATATATGCACGTGGTAGGAAAAATCAAGTATTTATAGTAGAAAAGTCACAATGAAAAGCAATGGAAATGCTCTCTCCTCCTTCCTTCTTCCAGTCACATTTTCCAGAAGCAGCTATTTGTAAGCTTCTCTGTTTTGTTTTCTGGGTTTTTTTAGCCTAATTTTCAATAGTATTTTGGAACACTGTATCTTCACTTGGGGCTTCCCTGGTGGCTCGGTGATAAAGAATCTGTGTGCCAGTGTCAGAGACGTGGGTTCGATCCCTGGGTCAGGAAGCTCCCCTGGAGAAGGAAATGCCAACCCACTCCAGTATTCGTGCCTGGAGAATCCCATGGACAGAGGAGCCTGGTGGGCTACAGTCCGTGGGGTCGTAAAGAGTCAGATACAGCTAAGGGCTCAGCACTCATCCTAGCAGAAGCAAGTGTGCCAGGACTACTTTTTCTGTCTCTTGAAATATTTGAAGGCCTTCCTTCATTCATTTCTTCCTTTATATGATCAAGAAATCTTTTTGAAAGTTTGCTAAGTTTTGGAATATAGAGAAGGGCGGTAGAGATGACTATAGTAAGAAATACAGTACTGTCCAGGCCCTTGACCCTCACCTTAGGAATTTATAGTACAGAATTTACAGCATACCTGGGGTCAAAGAAGGCTTTGAGGAGATGAGGGAGTATAAACTGGGCCTTAAAGAATGATAAGAATTTGAAAAGGGAAATGATACAAAATGAGCAAAGTGATAGAGATGGGATTTTGTTTTTCCTAAGAGATGAGATTGGTAAATTGCCAGCTTAGAGCAAGTGGTTTGCACTAGAGGAGTGTGTCAAGGAAAATTCAATTACCAATCAAGCTAAAAAGAAAAAAGAATTTTATTCAAGTCAAACTAGAGGTTATAACTTGGGAGACAGACTCTCAGAAGCTCTGAGAGTTCGTCCACTGGTCGGAAGCTAAAGTTGCAACTTTATACATTTTCGAGACAAAGAATTGTCAATCACGTTGACATAAAACCTTCTACATAAAGTTTATCAGAGATGTTTTGGTCAGGTATGCACATACAGAACAAGCCTTTAGGTCAGTGGGACCTGCTGTGCAGGATGAAAAAGTAATTTTAATCTTAAAAATTACAATGCTGGCCTTAGGAAAAAGAGATCATTTTTCTCCAAGGTTGCTTCTGTCCACCTGCCTTGAGGAGGTCTGGTTAACCTGTGGGCTTCCCTGGTGGCTCACATGATAAAGAATCTGCCTGTGATGCAGGAGATCTGGATTCAATCCCTGGGTCGGGAAGATCCCCTTGAGAAGGAACAGATATACACAGTGTATTGAAAAGGCTGACACAAATGGGGGCATGTTATGTGTGTTTCAATTCTGACAGTTAGTTTGATTGTCCTGCCATAGAGAAATTTATGATTTTTCCTCATTATTTCCCCCCTTTGGAGCATGAATCTTTGGATAGAAAGTGTTAAGCGATCAAAGATTTTGTCCCCTGATGCCAGGGTGATTTCTTACCATCCTGAATCCATGATGTCCCTCTAAGCTAGGTCTTAATAGTTTGGTTTTTTCTTTCTTTCTTCTGGGGATTATACTATTAATAGTACAATGTTGGGCAGGGACTGGATTTTCAATTCTAGGATGTCCAATAGAATTTATGCCAATTGTATCCCATATGTGCGTTATGTGTGCCCATTACCGGAAGTAGAACTATAGATATGATCAATAGTTTCAGATTATTTAAACATTATTATTTTATTTGGAATTGCAAATATACATCAAAAAACACAAGGGATTATTACTCTATAAATAATATAGAACACAATCAATGTAGCCAAAAACAATAGTAAAGTCATGAACAGAGATTAAACCATAAATCCTATTGCTGAATTATTTACCTGAGATTTCATTTAGGCAGAGTATCCTTCAATGTAGAAATGTGATTTTTCCTGGAAGTCATTAAATGAGCCATATTAGGGGGCTCTCATCTGGTATGAAAACACAACATTCATTTGGGATTAGAGTATAAATTCCCCCCTGTAAAGCTGCTTTTAAATTAAGAGCCATTCAGTTTTATAAAACCGTTTCTCTCATCATGGGCTTCCCTGAGAGCTCAGTTGGTAGAGTCCACCTGCAATGCAGCAGACCCTGTTTTGATTCCTGGGTTGGGAAGATCCCCTGGAAAAGGGATCGGCTACCCACTCCAGTATTCTTGGGCTTCTCTTGTAGCTCAGCTGGTAAAGAATCCGCCTGCTATGCGGGAGACCAGGGTATGATCCCTGGGTTGGCAAGATTCCCTGGTGAAGTGAAAGGCTACCCACTCCAGTATCCTGGCCTGGAGAATTCCATGGACTATAGTATAGTCCAGGGTCACAAAGAGTCGGACACTACTGAGCGACTTTCACTTTCTCTCATCACGGAACTTTAGAACTCAGTAAATGAATCAAATATAGTAAACAAGCATGCTCAGTTGCTAAGGCATGTCCTACTCTTTGCAGCCCCATAAACTGTTGCCCACCAGGCTCCTCTGTGCATGAGATTTTCCAGGTAAGAATACTGGAGTGGGTAGCCATGCCTTCCTCCAGGGGATCTTCTAGACCCAGGGACAGAACCTGTATCTCCTCCACTTGCAGGCAGATTCTTTACTACTGAGCCACCTGGGATGCCTGACAAGCACAGAGAAGGATATATTGATGGGGAAACATTTTGTAGATTATAGACTTGATCAGTCATCTTGGTTTGCTGTACAATTGTACAACAGTGCTGTTGGCAGCAGGCTTGAAGCAAGAAGTGATACATGCCATGACTAACTTGATAGCTAGGAAAAGAATAGTGACACATTTTATGAAAATAGTAATCATCTGTAAAGCAGAGCAGAAAAAACTGCCTAGTCCTGAAAGGAACCAACTGAACAGATCATTTAAATGATCAGTCTTTCTTACATCTTGTAACCATTTTTCAGTTTGGAAATTTTTTTTCTAGGTGCATCTCAACTTCTCCAGAAGTCTTGATGTAAGTACCACAAATAATCTGAACAGTAGTACAAGCACTTCCTTTTTTAGGCCAGTAGAAAATCTACAGCAATTCTATTATCTAGTACTACTTGGGCTAAGGAGTTTAGGAATGTCTGTTATGCTGCAAGGCTTTTTGTAGTCTCTTTGGCCATTTGAGCAATGGTGGCTGGTAGATTTCTGCACATACCCCTGTTTACATATATTCTTGCACTAGGAACCAAGGTTCCCAAAAGCTGTTGCCATCAGTTCTCTTGACACCCTGCTAATATGGATCTCCTGACTTCATTGAGAAGAGAGAGAAGATCCATCTGTCTCTGTGTATATAGACAGTGGGCTAACATAACACCCCAGTAAGTGTAAACTTTCTACCTGCTGCTTCTGCTGCTAAGCTGCTTCAGTAGTGTCCAACTCTGTGCGACCCCATAGATGGCAGCCCACCAGGCTCCCCCATCCCTGGGATTCTCCAGGTAAGAACACTGGAGTGGGTTGCCATCTCCTTCTCCAATGCATAAAAGTGAAAGGTGAAAGTGAAGTCGCTCAGTCGTGTCTGACTCTTAGCGACCCCATGGACTGCAGCCCACCAGGCTCCTCTGCCCATCGGATTTTCCAGGCAAGAGTGCTGCAGTGGGGTGCCATTGCCTTCTCCTGCTAGCTATTGATTCATTTATGTGCCCATCCTCGGGAAGGTGGGTCAGTTCCAGTATTACATATGGAGACAGAACCTGGAGGAGCACAGGTGAGTCACTTAGTGCTCTCATTGGTAGCTTCATCAATTGGAAGTTTTGTTAACACAGTATTAAATCATGGGTCATTTTGCAGGCTTTCCAACCTCTATTGCATGATGTGAGAGAGTTGCTGGCATAAGTGACCTGTATGCTTCTCTTTAAGCCAGTTGCTAATCAAGTAAGGGACAGAGTGAGGTGGTCTTGGGACAAGTTGTGTCCAGACTCTTAAGGACCTACGATAGTGTCGAGCAGGAGATGGACATATTAATACACTGGAGAATTTGGACCTGAAAGGTTAGAGGGAGGCCAGCCTGAGTAAATAGTAACATTAGGAACATCTGAAATCAGTGATAGGAATTACACGGGGTTTAAAGCAGCCTTGAATTGAATGAGGAGTTGGATAACAAATCAACAATCAGTTAAATTGCCCCTGTGATAACTTTACTAAGAGTTTTCTTTCTACTTTAAACAGTGGGGGAAAAACATAGCTAGAAATAAAACAACTTGCAATTTTGATAGGCGTTTGGTAAATGGCAAATTTGAAAGAATAAAAGAGGTCTTAGAGTCCTGGTCTGGACACGTGGGTTAGCTGTCTGCTATTGCTGTTGTCTTCTTCTCATCCTGGCTTGGTGGTGTCAGTCTCAGTCGAAGCCAGGTTTTAGAAACGGTACATTCAGGGAAGGAGGCTTGCCGCACAGAGGTTTGTTTGTAAAATCTCACATGGTCCCTTCCAACATGGCAGTAAAGACTCCTGTATCTGATGTTTCTCCAATAGACAAAATCTCTAGATTGTCACCTGTAGTCCTTAAGGTCTTTGTATTCATGGAGCTCACTTTTGAAAGAGTCAGTTAACTAAACTTTCATCTTCTTTAAGCACTTCTTCGAGTCCCTGACAAAAATTTAAAATATCAATTTTAAGGAGTGGTTCATATATAACTTCATCTAAATGCATCAGTTCAGTCGCTCAGTTGTGTCTGACTCTTTGTGACCCCACGAATCACAGCACGCCAGGCCTCCCTGTTCATCACCAGCTCCCAGAGTTGGAGTTCACTCAAACTCATGTCCATAGAATCGGTGATAGTGCAGGGACTGCAAGCCGCCAGATGGCTGCATTCTTTATGCGTAAACCAGACTGTGGGGAAACGAAATCCATTCCTTCCTCCCGGGGACCTGGCTTCCTCCCCTGTGAAGGCTGTGCAACCCCACGTCCAACGAGCAGCAGCTACGCAGGCGCAGGAGGGCCCAGAGGAGCTGCTCCATGTTCAAGCTCAGGAGAGGCGGCCATGAGGAGATACCCTCGTCCAAGGTAAGGAGTGGTGGCTGTGGTATCTGGAGCACCTGTGAAGAGATACCCCATGTCCAGGGTAAGAGATACCCAAGTAAGACGGTAGGTGTTGCGAGAGGGCATCAGAAGGCAGACACACTGAAACCATAATCACAGAAAACTAGTCAATCTAATCACACAGACCACAGCCTTGTCTAACTCAATGAAACTAAGCCATGCCATGGGGTCCCCCCTTAGGCGGCCGGGTCATGGTGGAGAGGTCTGACAGAATGTGGTCCACTGGAGAAGGGAATGGCAAACCACTTCAGCATTCTTGCCTTGAGAACCCCATGAACAGCATGAAAAGGCAAAGAGATGGGATACTGAAAGAGGAACTCCCCAGGTCAGTAGGTGCCCAGTATGCTACTGGAGGTCAGTGGAGAAACAACTCCAGAAAGAATGAAGGGATGGAGCCAAAGCAAAACAATACCCAGTTGTGGATGTGACTGGTGATAGAAGCAAGATCCGATGCTGTAAAGAGCAATATTGCATAGGAATCTGGAATGTTCCATGAATCAAGGCAAATTGGAAGTGGTCAAACAGGAGATGGCAAGGGTGAATGTTGACATTCTAGGAATCAGCAAACTAAAATGGACTGGAATGGGTGAATTTAACTCAGATGACCATTATATCTACTACTGAAGGCAGGAATCCCTCAGAAGAAATGGAGTAGCCATCATGGTCAACAGAAGAGTCTGAAATGCAGTACTTGGATGCAATCTCAAAAACGACAGAATGATCTCTGTTCATTTCCAAGGCAAACCATTCAATGTCATGGTAATCCAAGCCTATGCCCCAACCAGTAATGCTGAAGAAGCTGAAGTTGAATGGTTCTATAAAGACCTACAAGACGTTTTAGAACTAACACCCCCAAAAGATGTCCTTTTCATTATAGGGGACTGGAATGCAAAAGTAGGAAGTCAGGAAATACCTGGAGTAACAGGCAAATTTGGCCTTGGAATACAGAATGAAGCAGGGCAAAGGCTAATAGAGTTTTGCCAAGAGAACACACTGGTCATAACACTGTCTTCCAACAACACAAGAGAAGACTCTACACATGGACATCACCAGATGGTCAATATCGAAATCAGATTGATTATATTCTTTGCGGCCAAAGATGGAGAAGCTCTATACAGTAAGCAAAAACAAGACCGGGAGCTGACTGTGGCTCAGATCATGAACTCCTTATTGTCAAATTCAGACTTAAATTGAAGAAAGTGGGGAAAACCACTGGACCATTCATGTCTGACTCTTTGCGACCCCATGGACTGTAGCCTATCAGGCTCCTCCATCCATGGGATTTTCCAGGAAAGAGTAGTGGAGTAGATTGCCATTTCCTTCTCCAGGGTGTCTTCCTGACCCAGGGATCAAACCCGGGTCTCCTGCATTGCAGGCAGATGCTTTACCGTCTGAGTCACCAGGGAAACCCCACTAGACCATTCAGGTATGACCTAAATCAAATCCCTTATGATTATACAGTGGAAGTGAGAAATAGATTTAAGGGCCTAGATCTGATAGAGTGCCTGATGAACTATGGACGGAGGTTGGTGACATTGTACAGGAGACAGGGATCAAGACCATTCCCATGGAAAAGAAATGCAAAAAAGCAAAATGGCTGTCTGAGGAGGCCTTACAAATAGCTGTGAAAAGAAGAGAAGCAAAAAGCAAAGGAGAAAAGGAAAGATATAAGCATTTGAATGCAGAGTTCCTAAGAATAGCAAGGAGAGAAAAGAAAGCCTTCCTCAGCAATCAATGCAAAGAAATAGAGGAAAAGAACAGAATGGGAAAGACTAGCGATCTCTTCAAGAAAATTAGAGATACCAAGGGAACATTTCATGCAAAGATGGGCTCAATAAAGGAGAGAAATGGTATGGACCTAACAGAAGCAGAAGATAGTAAGAAGAGGTGGCAAGAATACACGGAAGAACTGTACAAAAAAGATCTTCATGACCCAGATAATCACAATGGTGTGATCACTCACCTAGAGCCAGACATCCTGGAATGTGAAGTCAAGTAGGCCTCAGAAAGCATCTAAATGCATAGGCCATTTATTATTTCTAAAGGAGACAGTTGATGTTTACCGAAGGTTGAGGAGAACCAAGGAAAGAGCTTTTGTCCATGGAAGATTAAAAGCCTCTGAAAATTTAGCCAGTTGGGTTTAATAGTATTATTGTTCTTTTCTACCAGCCCTGGAGATTGAGGTGATAAATATAGTGAAAATACAGCATTATCAGCCACGTGTTACAAATGGATTTAATAGACTGTCCAGGAAAATGCATTCCTCAGTTGCTTCGCAATTCAGAAGGAATTCCCCACACTGGAATTATTCTTTCCAAAAGTAATTTGCCTACTGTTAAAGCCATTGCTCCTCTGCAGTGAAATGCCTCCACCTGATATGAAGACATGCATACCATTACCAGGATGTTTTTGCAGCCCTGCAGGGAGGTACCTGGATGAAGTCCAACTTCCAAATTTCTAGGGCCCCTAAGGGAGAGGAAAGTGGCCTTGAGAGGGATTTACCAGAATTATATTTAGACAGATAGACCATTGATCATAAACCTTATGAGCTACAGTGGGAGAAAGTTTCCAGAAACATTGCATTCTCCATAATATCATTTTTTTTCAGGTGTTCAGTGAGTCAGGGAATGCACATGTTTGAGTGAAAGTAACTGGGCATTTGTAAGTTTTATAGGCCTTTTATATTTGTGGGATGGGATTAAAAAAAAATCCCCCTTTTTTTCTCTGAGGCCTGCTTTTCACTTTCTGAAGCCAGTTCTTCAGCCTGCAAAAGAAATTTCTTAATAGTTTCATCAGAATCATGTTTGAACAGACGTTATTCTCGAAAATGGACAGAGGCAAGGCTTCCCAGGTGGCACTACTGGTAAAGAACCTGTCTGCCAATGCAGAGACATAAGAGATGCAGGTTCAATCCCTGGGACAGGAAGATCCCCTCGAGGAGGCCATGACAACCTGCTTCAATATTCTTGCCTGGAGAATCCCATGGACAAAGGAGCCTGGTGAGCTACAGCCCATAGGGTTGCAAAGAGTTGGACATGAACGAAGAGACTTAGCATTCACACTCACGGCTTAGGCATCTGTTTAGCGGCAGCATCAGCCACTTGACTCTCTTTGGTTTCCACTGGATCAGACTTGAAGTGTCCAGCTATTTTAATGATAGCCAGCTGTTTGGGAAATTGCATGGGTTCTAATAGTTTTGAAACTAGTTATCCATTTTTTTTTTTTAATGGATTGGCCCGAAGAGGTGAGAAATCCTCTTTATTTCTACAACATTCCAAGATCACGAGCCACTCCAAAGGCACAGTTACCATCAGTGTAAATACCTATTTGATCCTTAGATAATTGCCAAGCCCTAGTTAATACAGCTAGTTCAGCCTGTTGAGTCAATTTAATGTCTGGTAAATAAGAACTTTTATTTATACCATCAAGGTTATTGTGTACCTAGTTTGATAATGCCTTGTCCTCCTTTAAATAGGATCCATCTGTACACCAAATTAAATCACCATTATCAATGGTAATTTCTTGAGAGTCAGTCCTAGCAGTAGGAAGTTAGTCAGTTAACATAAAGTAGTCATGGTTGTTGGGAGAAGGCAATGGCACCCCACTCCAGTGCTCTTGCCTGGAAAATCTCATGGGCAGAGGAGCCTGGTGGCCTGCAGTCTGTGGAGTTCCTAGGAGTTGGACATGACTGAGCAACTTCACTTTTACTTTTCACTTTCATGCATTGGAGAAGGAAAATGGCAACCCACTCCAGTGTTCTTGCCTGGAGAATCCCAGGGGCGGAGGAGCCTGGTGGGCTGCCGTCTATGGGGTCGCACAGAGTTGGACATGACTGAGGTGACTTAGCAGCAGCAGCAGCAGTCGTGGTTGCCATCATCTTTAGGTGCTGGAAGCAAAGTTGTTGGGTTATAATTGTTATAGCAAACAAAATAATATTGAGTGAAGGGAGTAACAGTATTTCATAAGAAGCCAACTGGCTCACAGAATAGTGCTGAGTAAGATGAGAATTTAAGAGAGATTCAACAGAGTGAGGAACATAAACAGAGACCCCATTACAAATTCTTCACTAGCTTTGCATACGAGAGCTGTCACTGAAATAGTTCTCACACAGGGTGGGAGCCCTTTTGCCACCTAATCTAGCTTCTGATTATGCCGTCTGTGGATCGATGCTGGTCACCAGGCCTCTGAGTTGGTACACCCAGGGTGTTCCCTTTTCCTTCATGCAAAAAGAGGAAAAAAGAATGGCAATTTATAATGAGAATGGCCTACTGCTGGGGCCTGAGTCAGTGCAGATTTTGAAGTGCCTATAGCCTTTTCCCCTCTGTCATCCATGCAGCTGGGTATGGTTTGTCAGGTTCAAGTAATGCATAGAGAAGTTGGGCAATAAAGGGAAAAAGAGCTACCCAAAGGGAAGCCTGGCATGCTGCAGCCCATGGGGTCGCAAAGAGTCGAACACAACTGAGCAACTGAACTGAATTCCTACACTATCTGGTTCAGTTCAGTTCAGTTCAGTCACTCAGCCGTGTCCGACTCTTTGCAACCCCATGAATCGCAGCACGCCAGGCCTCCCTGTTTATCACCAACTCCCGGAGTTCACTCAGACTCACGTCCATCGAGTCCGTGATGCCATCCAGCCATCTCATCCTGGGTCGTCCCCTTCTCTTCCTGCCCTCAATCCCTCCCAGCATCAGAGTCTTTTCCAATGAGTCAACTCTTCTCATGAGGAGGCCAAAGTACTGGAGTTTCAGCTTTAGCATCATTCCTTCCGAAGAAATCCCAGGGCTGATCTCCTTCAGAATGGACTGATTGGATCTCCTTGCAGTCCAAGGGACTCTCAAGAGTCTTCTCCAACACCACAGTTCAAAAGCATCAATTCTTCGGCACTCAGCCTTCTTCACAGTCCAACTCTCACATCCATACTTGACTACTGGAAAAACCATAGCCTTGACTAGACGGACCTTAGTCAGCAAAGTAATGTCTCTGCTTTTGAATACACTATATAGGTTGGTCGTAACTTTTCTTCCAAGGAGTAAGCATCTTTTAATTTCATGGCTGCAGTCACCATCTGCAGTGATTTTGGAGCCCCCCAAAATAAAGTCAGTCACTGTTTCCACTGTTTCCCCATCTATTTCCCGTGAAGTGATGGGACTGGATGCCATGATCTTTGTTTTCTGAATGTTGAGCTTTAAGACCTGGAAATCTCCTCAGTTTGTTTTATTTTGTTTTGAGAAGTTAGAAAGTTAAGATTCCCTTAATTCTTTCAGGATCAGTTAACTAGTCTTTCTTAGATAATAGACAGCCTAAATATTTCATAGTTACTTAACAGAATTGTCTTTTGACTTTGGAAAACTTAGGTCCCTTAGAGGTTAATTATTGTAGCAGATGGATAGTGTCTGTTTGGGAGTCCTATTCAGTTCCAGAACACAAAACAAGATTATCTGCATATTGAATTAAAGCAGAGTCATTAGTAAAGGGTACATCAGTCAAATCAGCTTTAAGTATTTGAGAAAAATAAGTAGAGCTTTCAGTAAAGCCTTGTGGCATAACTGTTCATGTATAGTGACCATCTTCCCACAGAAAGGCAAAGAGTTACTAGCTTCCTTCTTCCCCTGGAATACTAAAGAACATCCTACCTGAAAAACAACAGGTAGGATGAGAGCAGGGTGTGAGGATTAAGAAGCCCAGGGTGGTAAGGGATGACAATGTTATTTATGGTGCTCATATCCTGAACAAACCTCCAGCCTTTTTCATTTTGCTTTCTTACTGGTAAAATGGTGGTGATGGGGGTGGGGGGGTGGGAATTGCCAAGACTGGTACAAGGAATTACAAGTCCTTTCTCAGGGAATTTCTGAATAATAGGTCTTATTCCATTTAATGCCTTTGATTTAAGTGGATATTGTCAAATATCGTGTAGAAGCTTGGAATTATCAATAGTTGCTTTAGACTGGCTGTCTTAATTTTCCCAGTATCTGAGGAAGAAGATGACCATAATTTCTCAGGTACACATACCATCAAAGTGTCAGTTCCTCCTGACCTGTTTGAGTTTTTGTTTTCATAACCAACAATCTCTCAATTATCACACTCTGACCTCTACCTATGTCTTCTAAATCTAAAATCATTTCACCCTCAGGTGAGAAGGCAATATGGGAATTGTACGCCTCTAGAAGGACTCATCGTATTAATTGGAGCACAATTTCACCAAAAGAAACACCTGTTTTCCTGTGATAGTTCCTAGCTGAAACATTACTGGCTGTAATTTAAAAACCTGCACAGGAAAATTTGAAACCTCTACCATTTGAATTCTTTATTCTGAGGGAGAGGCCAGTGAATAAGGACTTTTAACCAATCCACTCTCTTTGGGAAGATTTTTGGTATAGCCTGATATAGCTTGTGGGCAATTTCTCTTCATTTCTGGTGGTCTGAAGCCTCATGTTTATGAAAATCTTCCATAGGCATCTTCTAATTTAGCTCTCTGAACCATTCTTTTGATTTATGTCCAGAGACTAGTAAATGTACAAGCTGGTGCAAGTCTGAATATCCAGGCTTATACATTCTTACTGTAAGAAAGATCAAATACTTTAGAAAAACTCAAGGGATCCTGTAAGGGATCTGGAAAATCCTTAGTTAGGTTCTGTCTCAGTCCAACGATTCTTTATAAGAGCGAGTTCCCCTTGGTCTCCGGACTTCTCCTTAAGGGAAGCTGCTGTTACCTCTGGGCTGCTTTCATTTTCTGCCTTGGACTCAGATTTTTTTCTTTTTTTTTCTTTTGGTGTTGGAGGTGGGAGAGCAGGCAGGGCAGGGCAGGGGAAAGGCAAGAATACAAAGTAGCGGGGAGACTTCTGAATGGAATGGCTTCTGAAGTTTTTTGCTAATTTGGCCACCATTAGTCATGATTTTTCCATTTGCATCATTGAATGAAGAAGACATTATCTCATTTCTCTATGTTGAGGCTTTCAGGTACCTACTAAACATGTCTCCCATTCTGGTTGTTGGATCTTATAGCCTTTTTTTTTTTCTGAGTATGCAAATAAGCCAGTTTAGGTCAATCAGAAGTGCCCCATTTTAACAACAGGCCCCATGGGGTAATGGTTAGCACTCTGGACTCTGAATCCAAAAGTGCCCCATTTTGACCATCTCAGGGAGAAGTTATCTTTGTTATATCTTTCCATTTAGTTAAATGTTGCAAGTGTTAGGCCCATAGGCCACTATACAGAAACCTAGCTGGTGTTCCCTCATGTGGCTGCCTTTGAAGCATGGTTTCCCATTATAAGTTAGGTAGCCTGATTCAGATATGATCTGAACAACTTTCTAAGGACCATGTGATAGATTGGATGTGCGCTGCTTCTGAGTCTAGCTCTCTAAGGAGCTACCTTTGGGTCGATTTGACTCTCTTATGTCTGTTTCTCCTTCCAAGAATCGAAAACCACTGTGGGCTCCCCGAGCACTAGCTGATCAGTCTCCTGTTCCCTGGAAGAGCAGTGCTTACTTAGTGGTTGTGGTGGGGTTCTCAGGGGGGCCACTGCACTGCACCGGGATTAATCCTCAGACACCTCCGCTAGGCTCTCAGTCATCTGAGAATGCTCTGTGCCTGGAAGAAGCAGGTATCCGTTCGGAGGTGAATTCAGGCACAGTCTCTCATTTCACTAGCAGTTTGTTCAGATTGCATACCAACTTGTTTTTCAACTTGAGCCAACTTTAACCAGCATTGACTTCCCTGGTGGCTCAGACAGTAAAGCGTCTGTCTACAATGTGGGAGACCTGGGTTCGATCCCTGGGTCGGGAAGTTCCCTGGAGAAGGAAATGGCAACCCACTCCAGTACTCTTGCCTAGAAAATCCCATGGATGGAGGAGCCTGGTGTCCATGGGATCGCAAAGAGTCGGACACGACTGAGCAACTTTACTTTCTTTCTTTTAACCAAGATTAGTGACTTATGTTTTCCTAGTTGCCTCCCTAGATCCCCCTCTAGGTCCTCGCCCCTGAAGACTCCAAGTTTTAAGTAGAAACAGCTCAAAATTCTTAGGTTCATCACTTAAGCAATGAGGTCCTGATGTCAGGAGAACTCACCAGAATACCTGAGCGATATGGAGAAGCCTATGGGGCCCGATGGTCCCATGCTGGTACTGAGCAGAGGATCCAGGCATCCTCTAGATGTGCTCTGGTACCCTTCTGACTACCCCGTGCAAATGTTCCAAAATCCAATTAGCAATCAAAATCTGTTTCAATCTCTTTTTTTCCTACGAAGGAAAAAATAGAATTTTATTCAAGCCAAACTGAGTATTATAACCTAGAGAGACAGACTCTCAGAAGCTCTGATGACTGTTCCACTGGTTAGGTGCTACAGATGCAGTTTTATACATTTTTGAGACAAAGAATTATGAATCATCTTGAAGGTTAACATTATGCATAAAACTCATCAGATGTTTTGGTCAGGTATGCACAAACAGAGTGAGACATTAGGCCAACACAACCCCCTGTACAGGATGAAAAAGTAATAGTAATCTTAAAAATTACAATGCTGGCGTCAGGTAAAAGCAACCATTTTTCTTGAAGGTTGCTTATTTCCTCCTGCCTTGAGGATGTTTGGTTAATGTATAATGGAGATGCACATAGTGTGTTGAAAAAAGGCCCATCACAAATATGTGTTCCAATTCTGACTTTCTCCTCATCAAGGTGTGATTTGAGCCTGATCATTTGTGGCTTGAACTAATGAAAACTTCCACATAGAAATCAATGGGTGATCAGAAATGCCATCAGAAATTCGTGAAAAATTCAGGACTGAAAATCGCATTAAGAGGTGATAAAGTCATGACAATGGATGAGTCTGCTGAGAAAGTCGAGGCCAGAAAGAGGAAGAAGTATTTAGAGGTCAAGAAAAGGAAGAGGGCATTGGAGAGCTCGGGACATGGGGAGGATCCCGAGGAGATGACATGGCAGCCAAGGAGTGATCAAACCAGCAGATGAAAGGTGAGTGAGGGTGACGACTGAGAAAAACCTATTGGATCGGCGGCTCAGATTACAGCTTTTAGAGACCACCTGGCCTCAGAAGAAGGTAAAGGCTGAAACCATACTGCAGAGAACTGAGAAAGTACGTGTGTGGTTAATGAAGGGAATACAGCTAATGGAAAATGTAGACCACTGTTACTAGAAACTCGCTGCTAAAGTGTTGATCAGTCATGTCTGACTCTTTGTAACCCCATGGATAGTAGCCCATCAGGCTCCTCTATCCATGGAATTCTCCAAGCAAGAATACTGGAGTGGGTTGCCATTCCCTTCTCCAGGGGATCTTTCTGACTCAGGGATCAAACCCAGGTCTCCGGCATTGCAGGCTGATTCTTTACCATCTGAGGCACCAAGGAAGCCTGCTGTTAAAAGGAAGAAGAAAAACAGGACAGTGTTAGGGAAGTGAGGACATGATCAGAGGTTGAAGAAAAGCTTATATTAATAGTACAGTAGAAATCACTGCAGATGGTGATTGCAGCCGTGAAATTAAAAGATGCTTACTCATTGGAAGGAAAGTTATGACCAACCTAGATAGCGTATTAAAAAGCAGAGACATTACTTTGCCAACAAAGTTCCCTCTAGTCAAGGCTATGGTTTTTCCAATGGTCATGTATGGATGTTCGAGAGTTGGACTGTGAAGAAAGCTGAGGGCTGAAGAATTAAGGCTTTTGAACTGTGGTGTTGGAGAAGACTCTTGAGAGTCCCTTGGACTGCANATCCCGAGGAGATGACACGGCAGCCAAGGAGTGATCAAACCAGCAGATGAAAGGTGAGTGAGGGTGACGACTGATCGGCGTCTCAGATTACAGCTTTTAGAGACCACTTGGCCTCAGAAGAAGGTAAAGGCTGAAACCGTACTGCAGAGAACTGAGAGAGTTACGTGTGTGGTTAATGAAGGGAATACAGCTAATGGAAAATGTAGACCACTGTTACTAGAAACTCGCTGCTAAAGTGTTGATCAGTCATGTCTGACTCTTTGTAACCCCCTGGATAGTAGCCCATCAGGCTCCTCTATCCATGGAATTCTCCAAGCAAGAATACTGGAGTGGGTTGCCGTTCCCTTCTCCAGGGGATCTTTCTGACTCAGGGATCAAACCCAGGTCTCCGGCATTGCAGGCTGATTCTTTACCATCTGAGGCACCAAGGAAGCCTGCTGTTAAAAGGAAGAAGAAAAACAGGACAGTGTTCAGGAAGTGAGAACATGATCAGAGGTTGAAGAAAAGCTTATATTAATAGTACAGTAGAAATCACTGCAGATGGTGATTGCAGCCGTGAAATTAAAAGATGCTTACTCATTGGAAGGAAAGTTATGACCAACATAGATAGCATATTAAAAAGCAGAGACATTATTTTGCCAACAAAGGTCCCTCTAGTCAAGGCTAGGGTTTTTCCAGTGGTCATGTATGGATGTTCGAGAGTTGGACTGTGAAGAAAGCTGAGGGCTGAAGAATTGAGGCTTTTGAACTGTGGTGTTGGAGAAGACTCTTGAGAGTCCCTTGGACTGCAAGGAGATCCAACCAGTCCATCCTAAAGGAGATCAGTCCTGGGTGTTCATTGGAAGGAATGATGCTGAAGCTGAAGCTCCAGTCCTTTGGCCACCTAATGCGAAGAGCTGAATCACTGGAAAAGACCCGGATGCTGGGAGGGATTGGGGGCAGGAGGAGAAGGGGACGACAGAGGATGAGACGGTTGGATGGCATCACCGACTCGATGGACATGAGTTTGGGTGAACTCCAGGAGTTGGTGATGGACAGGGAGGCCTGGCATGCTGTGGTTCACAGGGTCGCAAAGAGTCAGACACGACTGAGCGACTGAACTGAACTGAAGTGAACTGAGAAGAAACTTGAACATATTGTTGAAAAAGGGGAAAGAGGAAATGACAGAGGAGTGAGACTCTGGAGGAAGCACATGGAAATAGGGTAGAAGTTTAGCTTTGGAGATAAGCCCACAACATATGCTTTGGGTGTTTTCCATAAGTGCATTGGAAACCCACTGGGGGATACAGAGCAAGAAAGTGACATAATCCAGTTTGCATTTTGAGAATACCACTTTGCTATATGGATGCTGGGTTAAGTAGGAGTTCAGTTCAGTTGCTCAGTTGTGTCCGACTCTTTGTGACCCCGTGAACCAGAGCATGCTAGGCCTCCCTGTCCATCACCAACTCCTGGAGTTCACCCATACTCATGTCTGTTGAGTTGGTGATGCCATCCAACCATCTCATCCTCTGCCATCCCCTTCTCCTCCTGACCCCAATCCCTCCCAGCATCCGGCTCTTTTCAAATGAGTCAGCTCTTCGCATCAGGTGGCCAAAGTATTGGAGTTTCACTTTCAACATCAGTCCATCCAATGAACATCAGGACTGATCTCCTTTAGGATGGACTGGTTGGATCTCCTTGAAGTACAAGGGACTCTCAAGAGTCTTCTCCACTACCACAATTGGAGAAGAGCATCAATTCTTCACCATTCAGCTTTCTTTATACTACAACTCTCACATCCATACATGACCACTGGAAAAACCATAGCTTTGATTAGACAGACTGTTGGCAAAGTAATGTCTCTGCTTTTTAATATGCTGTCTAGGTTGGTCACAACTTTCCTTCCAAGGAGTAAGTGTCTTTTAATTTCATGGCTGCAATCACCATCTGCAGTGATTTTGGAGCCCCCCAAAATAAAGTCAGCCACTGTTTCCTCTGTTTTCCCATCTATTTGCCATGAAATGATGGGACCAGATGCCATGATCTTAGTTTTCTGAATGTTGAGCTTTAAGCCAACTTTTTCACTCTCCTCTTTCACTTTCATCAAGAGATTCTTTAGTTCCTCTTCACTTCTGCCATAATGGTGGTGTCATCTGCATATCTGAGGTTATTGATATTTCTCCCGGCAATCCTTGATTCCAGCTTGTGCTTCTTCCAGCCCAGCATTTCTCATGATGTACTCTGCATATCAGTTAAATAAGCAGGGTGACAATATACAGCCTTGACGTACTCCTTTTCCTGTTTGGAACCAGTCTATTGTTCCATGTCCAGTTCTTACTGTTGCTTCCTGATCTGCCTACAGATTTCTCAAGAGGGAGGTCAGGTGGTCTTATATTTCCATCTCCTTCAGAATTTTCCACAGTTTATTGTGATCCATACGGTCAAAGGCTTTGGCATAGTCAATAAAGCAGAAATAGATGTTTTTCTGGAATTCTCTTGATTTTTCGATGATCCATCAGATGTTGGCAATTTGATCTCTGGTTCCTCTGCCTTTTCTAAAACCAGCTTGAACATTAGGAAGTTCACGGTTCACATATTGCTGAAGCCTGGCTTGGAAAATTTTGAGCATTGCTTTACTAGTATGTGGGATGAGTGCAATTGTGCAGTGGTTTGAGCATTCTTTTGCATTGCCTTTCTCTGGGATTGGATTGGAAAGTCACCTTTTCCAGTCCAGTGGCCACTGCTGAGTTTTCCAAATTTGCTGGCATATTGAGTGCAGCACTTTCACAGCATCATCTTTCAGGAGTTGAAAGAGTTCAACTGGGATTCCATCACCTCCACTAACTTTGTTTGTAGTGATGCTTCCTAAGGCTCACTTAACTTCATATAAGTAGGAGAGGATGATCTTATCTTAAATATACACACCCAATACTGGTATTGGAAATGTGATTCAGTGGGCCTTTCAGTGTATTCCAGAGGGGTGAATGAATTGGGCAATCATAAAGTGAAGTCTCTCAGTCATGTCTGACTCTTTTCGACCCCATGGACTGTAGCCTGCCAGGCTCCTCTGTCCATGGGATTTTCCAGGCAAGAAAACTGGAGTGGGTTGCCATTTCCTTCTCCAGAGGATCTTCTCAACACAGGGGTCAAGGCCGGGTCTCCCACATTGTAGGCAGATGCTTTTACCATCTGAGCCACCAGGGAAGTTGGGCAATCATAAATTGAAACTTAACCCTTGAGTATCTTCTTCTACGTTTCTTAAGTTCCAGAGTGCTGGGTCTAAGTGGCTTTTATAAGTGCTGATGTAGTAAGGACTTAGTCGCTCAGTGGTGTCCAAATGTATGTAGTAAGGACTTAGTCGCTCAGTGGTGTCCAAATGTTTGCGATTCCATGGACTGTAGCCCTCCAGGATTCTCTGTCCATGGACTTCTTCAGGCAAGAATAGTGTAGTGGGTTGCCATTCCTGTCTCCCAGGGAATCTTCCTGACCCAGGGATCAAGCCTGGGTTTCCTATATTGTAAGCAGATTCTTTACCATGTGAGCCACCAGGGAAGTCCAGAGTGGACTTTGATATCAGACTATTTTGGATACAGTTCTTGGTTCTACCATTTAAAAATTGTGTGATCTGAATTACCTCTCTGAGTTTCAAATTCCTTCTCTGGAAATTGCAGATAAAAACTGCTTCAGTTCAGTTCAGTTGCTCAGTTGTGTCCAACTCTTTGGGACCCCATGGACTGCAGCATGCCAGACTTCCCTGTCCATCACCAACTCCCAGAGCTCACTCAAACTCATATCCATCATGTTGGTGATGCCATCCAACCATCCCATCTTCTGTCGTCCCCTTCTCCTCCTGCCTTCAATCTTTCCCAGCATCAGGGTCTTTTCCAATGAGTCAATTCTTCTCATCAGGTTGCCAAAGTATTGGAGTTTCAGCATCAACATCAGTCCCTCCAATGAACACCCAGAACTTTAGGATGGACTGGCTGGATCACCTTGCTGTGCAAGGGATGCTCAAGAGTCTTCTCCAACACCACAGTTCAAAAGCATCAATTCTGCAGCACTCAGCTTTCTTTATAGTCCAGCTCTCATTGTATTTTCATTCTAATGAAATAGAATCAATATCTCAATAATAGTTGTGCAAGGAAGCTCTTTATATTTTTTCATATCTTTCACATTTGCTTTGTAGTTTTATAGTGTCTCAACTTTCATATGTTCATCTTAAAAGGAAACAGGAAGTGCAAAAGGTAGAAAGCTCCATGACTTCAAAGAGAAGGAGCAGTAGAAAAAGACACAAGAAGGGTGAGATCAATCCTAAGATAAGTGAGGCTGGGACCCGTGTGACAGGTCCCAAGGTGAAGACAAGGGCAGGAAGACAGGAGCAGAGTGAGGGGCCCTGGGAGCCTGGGTGTCCAGCAGCAGGAGGGAATAAAGCACGCGCCAGCCTGGGGTGGTTGGAAAGGAGGGCTGGTGATGGGAATCCACCGAGCTTGTGGTGAGGAGGCTCTGCCACCGACCGAGGATGACTGGCTGAGGGTGAGGTGGGCGATGAGACCCACTGGGCAAAAACCTGGGGGGCTTGGGAGAGGAGCCTGAGATGCTAAGGTTGAGAAGCCAAGATTAAGGCAAAACAGTGGGTTTAGAGACGTGAGATTGGAGGACATAGTGCAGGTGGGTCTTGAAGAAAAAAAAATTTGTCACGAAGGAAGTTAAGCCTTTTTTCATGTTCCAAGAGCCTAAGTAACACAGCAGTTGTGCTGCGTTTATTAGACCCCGTTTGACCCTGATCCGAGTGAGGGTAAGGCAGGTGAGGTCTGAAGCGGCTCAAGAAAGGAGTAACAGCAAAATGGCAGGGAGATGGAGAGGGTTTGAAAAACGAGACCCCCTTCCTGGGAAGGGTCCTGGAGAAGGGCTCAGGGAAGGTCTGGCAAGGAAAATTCCTCTTTCTGCTTAACCTCTCAGTTGCTTCATACCCATCCTGGGATGCGGCAGGGCCTGGAGAGTAATATATAGTCAGTCCCTGATGGCTTCAGAGCAGGCGACAGTATTGCCATCAGGAAAACATCAGCTTAAAACGTAACACGGGCGGTCCTTAGAGCTCATTAGCTACTGAAAATCAACCATTCACTAGATAAGGTATTGAAGGAGTCTTGCAATCTCCTTTGCTCATACCCACTCAAATTTTAGTTCCGTTCAGTCGCTCAGTCGTGTCTGACTCTTTGTGACCCCGTGAACTGCAGCACACCAGGCCTCCCTGTCCACCACCAACTCCTGGAGTTCACCCAAACTCATGTCCATGAGTCGGCTATCCAACCATCTCATCCTCTCTCATCCCCTTCTCCTCCTGCAGAGACTTTCAGAAGCTCTAGCTCGCTGTCACACACTGAGATACATGCTTCCAGCTATCTTCAGATTGTCAATGGATGATTGGTTTAGCTCATTCTTAGGCCACCTTTACCTCAATTTCCCTAATAAGAAAGCACATTAATTAGTTAGCTTAAGGAGTTTGCTTTTTTTGAGACATGGCACTTAAGTGACAACGTCTTGTCAACTAAAGAACTTAAGAGCAGTGATTGCCCTTTATAAAGATTTAGTCCTCTATTTATGGGAATGATTTCCTAGTTCGAACTAAGCTTCACAATATACCTTGGTTCACAAAAAATACAAGTTGTTTCAGGACAGGAAAGGTATTGGGATGCTTCAGACTGCAAATTTTATTTTGATCATAAAAAGTACTGGGTAAAATTAGTACTGAGTAAATGTCATAGAATTTCCACAAGACACAACCTCTTCTCTGTTCCCCTAGTAATGTCCTGTGGAAATCCTTCGGCATTTTATTTTACCCAGTACTTTTTATGGTCAAAATAAGTTTGCAATTTGAAGCATCCCAATACCTTTCCCCTTGTAAATAACTTGTAGTGAAGAACAGGGAAGCCTGGCATGCTGCCGTTCATGGGGTTGCAAAGAGTCAGGCACAACTTAGCAACTGAACGACAAATGCCGTAGACTTTCCGCAAGACGTGACCTGCTCCCTTAGTGGAGTGTGGACCATAAAGCCTTCGGAGTTAAATGACCTGGGTCCAAAGCTGTGACATGCACTTAGATTAGGTCAGTTAGTTAAGTTCTGTTACCTCAGTTTCCTTATTGTAAAGGAAGGATAATTAAAGTACCTTGTTTAAAGGGTTGTAGCTGGATCAAGTGACTCGGCATGCTGTAGAGCCTGGTGTATGATAAGTACTTGGTGCATATTAGTCATTACTCTTACTGATAGTGACAGATGTTAGCAGAAGCAACAAAGGAAACAGTGCCAGACCAGGTTAAGACTTTCAGAAATACTTTCCATTTTATTTGGAGCTGCTTCTGAATATTGAGACTGTCTCCATGAAACCTTTAAATGAGAATCAGCAAGTATCACTCCAAAGCCACTTAGGTTTTCACCACTGGGGTTCATGTTGTTCTTCATAAACTAAGATAGTCCTTCGTTTTGCCTGAGAGTTAGTTGCCAACTGCCCTGGTGAAGGATCCGTGGATTCTTTATCTCTGTGACATCAAGATGTTTGCAGGGAAAACTCACACCCATGCCATTTGCTTCTGGATGCTGCAGCAGATAGTAAGACTCATGAATCCCAAGGTCAAGCACTCTTTCTCACACCTATTTTGCTGTGAAATGATTGGATGCAGTATCTGTGGTGTTCAAAGATAAATCGGGGCATATTAAAAATTGTAAGAGTTTCACTTGCACAAAACTAGCTTCCAGTGGACCAGTGCCAAAGCAGAAGTGGTCAGGAGTGTTCCACCGGCGGGAGCTGGGCTGTATGTGGGTGACAGAGAGGGGATACTTTTATGGAGAAGTGTGTGAGTGCTAAGTCGCTTCAGTCGTGTCTGACTCTTTGCGACTCCATGAACTGTAGCCTGCCAGGCTCCTCTGTCCATGGAATTCTCCAGGCAAGAATACTGGGGTGGAGAAGAAGCAGAAGCAAAGTAAGGAAATCATTTGCCTGGCTGTACTTTTAGCTGTTGCATTACGAGGGCAAGGCTTGTTGGCTGCTAGTGACTGGTCATCCTCTGGTTTCCATTTCTCAACCTTAAGGCATTTTATAGGCTTAAGCTTTGGTTCCCTTACGTAGGCTGCTAAGAGAACTACCTCAGACTAATGGCCTCCTTGTTTAACTCATTTAACAGTGGGACTTTTTAAAGGGATTTTTTGGCAGTTCAAAAGATTGTTATGAGGGTTATAGAAATAAATTGACTTGTAAACGTCCCGGAAAATAACACCACAATTTAGCCACAGGATCATGTCAGAACTGTGACCTTAAATAATTGCTCTCATTAAGTAGCTAGATTGCTCTGCCTACACTATGTTTAGGGGAGAAAAATCAGGCTGCAGCTACCTGAAGGCTGATTACCATGAAGTGCTGCTCACTTCTGAATCAAAGTACATTAGTGCAGAAGACTGGCAGAGCAACTTCGCTGTGAGAAAGGCTGGGCGGTTAAGTTCTTTGGGACAGTGGGACTGCAACGTGAGACAACCCTTGTGAAGACGATAAACAGCTACCGAATGACACCGTCTCAGCAGATTGTTCCACCTCCCTTCTTATCCTTCCCTGGACCCTAGACAAGTCCTTCTCATTGAAGTCTTCCATAAACTGACTCTTGCCGAAGGAAACCTTCCTGATGCCCTAGACTTACGCTGGGTTCAGTTCAGTTCAGTTCAGTTCATTTCAGTCGCTCAGTCGTGTCTGACTCTTCGCGACCCCATGAATCGCAGCACGCCAGGCCTCCTTGTCCATCACCATCTCCCGGAGTTCACTCAGACTCGCGTCCATCAAGTCAGTGATGCCATCCAGCCATCTCATCCTCGGTCATCCCCTTCTTCTCCTGCCCCCAATCCCTCCCAGCTGGGTTACAAGACTGTAATTCGTAAAGGTGGGGACTGTGTCTGTCTTGCCCAGTGCTCTGTCCTTAGTAACTAACACAGGGTGTTTAGCACAGAGTAGCTGCTCAATAAACTTGTTAAACGAATGTTCAGCTGCCAAAGTGGAAGGAAGTGAAAGTCACTCAGTCATGTCCAACTCTTTGTGACCCCATGGACTTAAACACTCCATGGAATTCTCCAGGCCAGAATGCTGGAGTGGGTAGCCATTCCCTTCTCCAGGGGATCTTCCCAACCCAGGGATCGAACCCAGGTCTCCCGCATTTCAGGCAGATTCTTTACCAACTGAGCCACCAGGGAAGCCCAAGAATACTGGAGTGGGGAGCCTATCTCTTCTCCAGGGGATCTTCCTGATCCAGGAATCGAACTGGGGTCTCCTGGACGGTATGCATATTCTTTACCAACTGAGTTATGAGGGAAACCTCAGTCACCAAATCATCTCCAACTCTTCATGACTCCATGGACTGCAGCCCACCAGGGTTCCCCGTCCCTCACCATCTCCCTGACTTTGCCCAAGTTCATGTCCATTGCATTGGTGATGCCATCCGGCCATCTCATCCTCTGTTGCCCCCTTCTCCTTCTGCTTTCAATCTTTCCCAGCATCAGGGTCTTTTTCAATGAGTCAACTCTTCACATGAGGTGGCCAAAGTATTGGAGTTTCAGCTTCAGCATCAGTCCTTCCAATGAGTGTTCAGAATTGACTTCCTTTCAGATTGACCAGTTCGATCTTCCTGCAGTCTAAGGGACTCTCAAGAGTCTTCTTCAGCATCACAGTTTGAAGGTATCAGTTCTTTGGCATTCTACCTTCTTTATGGTTGAGCTCTCACAAACAGTTAAATTAATATGAGCTATTTATTCTTTTCTGTAAATCCAGCCTAATACCACCACAACCAGCAACCCAGGCCTGACTTATAATTAGGACATGTAAAATACAGTCATACTGGTAGAGATATATGTATTTGGGGGCTAAAATTTGTCTCGGAATGACACTAAATTACACATATGGAATGCCATCCTATGTCAAGTAACTTAACCTTAGCCCTGCCCGGCTGCCCCAGGCAGAAAATATGCTGGCCATCCTTCTATACCATTTGGACTGTATTTCCAATTTCATATGTGAAAAATCTCCCTCAAACAGTAACACAGCCTACTGACATTACTGATTTTATGAAGCTGAGGTCACTAGGTCAGAGTCGCAGAAAACAGCCAACACTGAGAATGCCACAAATACTACCAATAATACCAGGTACATTTATTAGGCTTGCTTTAGAGCTGTAAAAGCACTTTCATATAGATTATACCATTGATCCTGAGACCAATTCTATACAGATTCCATGGCATGTATTACCTCATTTTGCAAATGAGTAAACTGAAGCTTGATGAGGTTAAGTGACTTGTTGGGATCTTACTAGTGACCACTGGAAGCATCAAGGCAGGGGTCTAGCCTTCAGCTCTGTCCAGGGCGCTCTCTACGTTACAAGGCAACCAGAGGGACATTGAGGCCCAGATGGTCCCCACTCTGGAGAGAGATGAGCAAGGACCACCCTCCTCCTAGAGGAGAATATTCCTTCTGGTTCAGAGCACAGACTGGCAGCACCAGACAGCCAGCAGCCCCCTGCTCTCAGCACACAGTTGCAGAAGAGCAGCTGGGAGGGTGAAGCCGGAGCCCGCCTGCCATGGGCGGCTGTCCGGTGACTCTGAAGGGCTCTGTGCTCACGTGGAAGGGACGCGGGAATAGCCTGCAAGGGATGAGAAGAGTGCTCCTGTGTGGCTCAGAGACCAGGTCAGCAAACCTCTGATGCCTACTAAGCCAGCCTCTGCGCTAGTTACAGGGGTCCAGAGGTGAGGAAAGGAGTTCTGTGCATGTGTATGGGGTGGGGAGGTAATCTAACATGAGCTTCATCTTTTTCATTTGAAGCATCAGTCAGTTCAGTGGCTCAGTTGTGTCCTACTCTTTGTGACCCCATTGACTGCAACACGCCAGGCCTCCCTGTCCATCACCAACTCCCAGAGTTTACTCAAACTCATGTCCATTGAGTCAGTGATGCCATCCAACCATCTCATCCTCTGTCATCCCCTTCTCCTCCTACCTTCAATCTTTCCCAGCATCAGGGTCTCTTCCAGTGAGTCAGCTCTTCACATCAGGCGGCCAAAGTATTGGAGTTTCAGCTTCAGCATCAGTCCTTCAATGCATATTCAGGACTGATTTCCTTTAGGATGGACTGGTTGGATCTCCTTGCAGTCCAAGGGACTCTCAAGAGTCTTCTCCAATACCACAATTGGAGAAGAGCATCAATTCTTCAGCACCCAGCTTTCTTTATACTACAACTCTCACATCTATACTTGACTACTAGAAAAACCATAGCTTTGATTAGACAGACCTTTGTTGGCAAAGTAATGTCTCTGCTATTTAAAGTGCCATCTAGGTTGGTCATAGCTTTTCTTCCAAGGAATGAGAGTCTTTTAATTTCATGGCTGTAGTCACCATCCGCAGTGACTTTTGGAGCCCCCCAAAATAAACTCTGTCATTGTTTCCATTGTTTTCCCATCTATTTGCCATGAAGTGATGGGACCAGATGCCGAGATCTTAGTTTTCTGAGTGTTGAGTTTTAAGCCAACTTTTTCACTCTTCTCTTTCACTTTCATCATTTGAAGCACAACAGCCAATAACATGTTCTGAAGGAGCAGCCTTCAGAGCCAGGCTTCTTAGCATTCTTTGGTGGCTGATACCATTTGATTTGTGTGCGCCTATGAATGCAGAACACAGGGGAGTTTTAAAATGAGAACGTCTTGCCAGTATTCAACTTTGTTATTCTTTCTTTTCTAACTTGTATTCCCTTGCTGGCCTTCCATTCTGGGCATGCAATATTAGGGATATTGACTATTTATTTGCATACCATGATTAATTTAAGGGGCTTCTCTGGGCCCTATTAAGTCAGCACACCTGACAAGTGAAATGCTGGCCTGGGGGAGCGTTGCCATGTGCTGTAAATCTGGTTAACTCCTTTACTGAAGACAAGTGCTGTCAGCCAAATTTAAGGCTCAGAGATATCCGAGAAATGCTCAATATTCTTTGGCATAAGCCACAAGTCAAATGGCTGTCACCAATCATCAAGTTATTAGTTTGAGGTTATCAGGTGCAGTGTAACAAAGAGACAGTTTATGATTGCACCATGACTCAATGTTTGCCATAGCCAAACTGATCTCCCCTTGTGGCTTAATGGCAAAAGCATGTAGAAGCCACAGTTCAGCCTCTCTGCCCCTCCAACCTGCTGCTCCCTGTTCTTGTTCTCACAAATTCCCATCTCAGCTTTGCCCTCTGACCCATTTTGAACACATTTGGGGGACCTGATCTTGGCTTAACCTTTGGACATAATTTTAAAAATATTTTCCCTCTGAGCTCACTTGTTTTCTTTCTTACTCTCTTCTCTGGCCCCGAGGGACTTGCCATCTAGGCCTGGATATAAAATAAGTTTTATTCAGTCAGGATTAAGATAGGCTGAATAAATACGTTTTTCTCACCAGATACATGTCTCTTAAATTTAAGGGTATTTTGAGCTAATAGGAAACAATACTGTATTACTGATATGGTTTTACCCCTAATAACTCACAAGCAAGAGGCATAGAGTAGTGATTAGAGTCTCTGGAGACAGGCTACTGGGATCTGAAACTTGGTTCTGTATTACTTGATTGTGTGACTTTGGGAAAGTCACTTTGTTTCTCTGTGTTCACTTTCCTTGTCTGTAAAGTGGGAATGATAAGATAGCTGGTTCACGGTTACATGAGAAATCTTAACTGTTTATGTTACATTTTACTTTCGTAGTTCATTACAGAAAAAAATGTGTTGAGAGTTTTCTGTGTCAGGCAGGGTGCTAGCTATTGAGGAAAAGTGAGCACAAGATGCAGTTCCTACCCCCCCGCCCCAGAGAACTCATCGCTATTGGGAAAACAAAAAGGCAGCAATGGCTTAGTGTAAGTGTGTAGGAGGAGTAAGACAAGATGCTCTGAGAGCACGGAGGAGCCTAATTGAACCCAGCCATGGGCAGTCCAGGAAGGCTTCCTTGAGGAAGTGACATGACATTGAGTCCTGCAAGATGAGGGGGTGTTAGCCAGGCAGAGTGATGATCACATCCTAGGCAAAGAAAGCAACACGTGCAGAAGTCTGGAGGCAGAAGAAAAAATGGGTCACACTGGGAGGGACAGTAACTGGTTCAGTGGAGTGATTGTGGTACAACCTGAACGAGAAAGATCTGTGAGGATGAGGCTCTGAGGGAAGGAGCCTGCTGAGATTGCAGCCATCAGGATGCAGAAAGAGCAGATGGCAGCCAGGGTCCAGAGGGGGGTGATAAAAGAAGCGACTGATCAGTGTTCACAAGGTCCAGAAGAGGTAAGAGACGCAGAACCCAGCAGAAGACCGAAATCAGTAACATGAGGACATTTTAATCAAAAAGTCAGTTCAGTTCAGTTCAGTTGCTCAGTCATGTCCAACTCTTTGCGACCCCATGAACCACAGCATGCCAGGCCTCCCTGTCCATCACCAACTCATGGAGTTTACCCAAACTCATGTCCATTGAGTCGGTGACACCATCCAACAATCTCATCCTCTGTTGTCCCCTTTTCCTCCTGCCCTCAATCCCTCCCAGCATCAGGGTCTTTTCAAATGAGTCAGCTCTTTGCATCAGGTAGCCAAAGTACTGGAGTTTCAGCTTCAGGGTCAGTCCTTCCAATGAACACCCACGACTGATCTCCTTTAGGATGGACTGATTGGATCTCCTTGCAGTCCAAGGGTCTCTCAAGAGTCTTTTCCAACACCACAGTTCAACTCTCACATCCATACATGACCACTGGAAAAACCATAGTTTTGACTAGATGGACGTTTGTTGGCAAAGTAATGTCTCTGCTTTTTAATGTGCTGTCTAGGTTGTTCATAGCTTTTCTTCCAAGGAGCAAGCGCCTTCTAATTTCATGGCTGCAATCACCATCTGCAGTGATTTTGGAGCCCAAGAAAATAAAGTCTTTTACAATAAAGAAAGTCAATGGCACACGTTTTGTATAGTGTTGCATGGGAGAGACGGGTGACGCCAGTGCCCCCACTGAGAACAGGGCCTGGGGTGGGGGATAGCGGGTGGGCCAAACATGGCTGGAGGGACCGGGCATGAATCTATAGCCAAGGACTAATTAATGGGATGAGGGCAACAGAGCAGAAGCAGCAGCCAAGTTGATATGAATGGTTACAGTGAACTGTGAACTAGCTCTTTCAATGTTCCTGAGCACAGGATGGGGACTGGGATGTGAGACTTTGAGCATGTTGAGAGAAAGGTGGAAGTTTATGTCAAAGTGCTCAAACTGAATTAGGCTCTAGCATATTCACATTCCAGACGGGCTAATAACTTGTCTCTTTCAAAACTTATATTCTTTAAATATTGATATTTGGATAAAATGTGTTTGTAGGGGAGGTTGAATACTGTATGTAAGGAAGAGAGAATAGTTTTTCCCCAGTGGTCCCAGCATTTCAGATGTGGGCCACGGTCTTTCCCAACACTGTACTTAACAAGGCCCTTTCTTTCTTAGATGACAGTCAAGCACATTGCTTGAGGTCTCATCCTGTTTTGCATCTCAGGAATTTTACCAGTGTTCCTCCAAACTCCATACAGTGGTCTTCTTTACAAAAATGTCAGCATTTGCAAATTCCCCCCTCCTGTGACATTTCCCATGAGGTTTTAGCAAGGAGTGACATTTAAAGTATTTAATACTTGGTGTTATACACATGGGCTTCCTGGTGGCTCAGCAGTGAAGAATCTGCCTGCTGATGCAGGAGATGCAAGTTCTATTCCTCGGTTGAGAAGATCCTCTGGAGAAGGAGATGACAACCCACTCTAGTATGCTTGCCTGGACAATCCCATGGAAACAGAGGAGCCTGCAGGCTACAGTTCACGGGGTCACAAAAGAGTGAGACACGACTTATCAACTAAACAACAGCTATACACATACCGATTAGAATGGCATCTGCGTGAGTGCAGAGCAAAGCCGGATTGCCTGCTGGGCCAGACAAACCTTCTGTGTCTGGTTGGTGAAGGAGTCCAGAGGGCCATGAGCTGGGGTGGTGGGGAACTTCTGGAAGGCCCAGGGTGGAAACTAGGGAGACCAAAACAGGGGTCTAGAGACCCGCAGGCTCAGAAAAACCGTATGGAAGTATTTCAACATTTGAACTACTGGGGCAATTATGCTATTCGTATCTGTTCATCAGCAGCTCTGGTTTTGACCCCCGTCAGAGGTTGGTGCTGCGGTAAATTACTTAGCTCTACTATTTTCTGAGTCCAGCTGTGGGCTTCTGTGATGCTGAGAGGAGATGTCCTGGGGCAGAAAGGCAGATAATCTACATGAGACACACTGGGTGTTTACTGAGGAGAAAATACACAACCTGCAAACACATACGTGCATACACGTGTGCGTGTGTGAGTGAATTTGCACTGATTGCCAGAGAACCGAAAATTCCCTTCCTCTTTATCTCTCTATTCCTTTTACCTATAAGACCAAGAAGGAGATGCCTTAGAGTTCAAATCCACTTGGCTGTGAAGGCAGATCTAAGTGTAGCTCAAGCTCTTGAATGGAAGAAAGGTGGAAATAACCCCCAGGTGACCAAAATCCTGCTGCAGTCTCCTCTGGCGGTGAGCTAAAGCTTAAAAACTGCATCACTTTTTTTTTTTTTTTGAGAAAAATGGCTGGTTGCTGTGAGTCATGGAGAGGGACCATAGTCTTTACCCTAAAATCAGGAGTTGCTGTGCAATTCACTAGGGAATCCCCACAGACACCGTTATCAGGTAACAGCTCTGCCCACCAACTTGGGTTGATTTTTCCTCCAAAGCCTTCCTGATACGTAGTTGTTTCAAGAGTGAGAGAGTCAATGTATCCTGTGAAAATAGCTTTGACAGAATTAGTTTACATTCTTGCGGCTCAAGTTCATGGGATATTTCTTCAATTTTCCTCATCACAGGTAAGACGTCCTAGTGGTGAGTACCTTCATTGCGTTGTTATCATAATAATGATGATGCAAACATGTAGTCTGTCCTCTTATGTGTTTCTTTAACGCCAATTCACTCAAGTGTGTTAGAAAATAAATCGAAGCTTGTTAAAAATGTTGAGAGTTTGAGCAACAATTTGAATCGGGCAGCATCAAACCAGACGTGTCATGCATGCTGTACCACCAGGAACTCGGGGAAAGGCTTTAACAGAAGAGATCGAGGCAGAGCCAGGAAATTACTTGATTGGCTGGGGTATAAGCAGTTGCTTTCTTTGAATAAGCCTGGTTGGTGATTTGTGATTGGTTGTCCTTCCGTTTCCATTTCTTAACCTTGAGACATTTATAGGTTTGGTGTTGGTTTGCTTAGTAGACTGCTAACACGTTAGAACCATCTCATTCTGTCGATTTCTTGTTCGATTGACTTACATATGTATTTGTAAATTGGGAATAAGGCAGTATATTGTGGAAGCTGGGTGGGTTCATACACAATTTTCCTCAGCATGTTAATATTTCAAAGCCAAGCTTTCTCACAATTAGTGAGGAAGCTTCTGAGAGTATTAAAACTTAAGATAAAAGCTAAAAATTCTGCAGAAATACCTTTTCTTTGTATGAAATGTGGCTTCAAGAATCACTGCATTTTCTTGTTAAGCTCTCTGGGGAGTTTCAGGTAGAGAGAAGTGGAAAGATGTTTACTCCATGTTAAAAGAGAAATTAACGATAATTTAGGCCATTCTTGGATTGTACTTTAAATTTTGGTTAAACTGATTTCTGTGGAACTGCTTGTTTTCAAGGACATTCATTTCAAAAGAAAGAAAGCATGATTCTAGTTCAAAAGGCCATAAAATTTGAGTGACTGTGGTTCTAAGGCAAATGCCCATGGAAAGTTAACCATGCTAGCATAATTTTATCAGAATTCTAATTGGTTTTGTTAGGGTGCTGATTTCAAAACTGTATTTTTATCAATATATATTATTATATATTATATTAGTTTCAGATATACAACATAGTGATTCAACATTTTGATAAACTCCATATAGAATTATTATAAAATATTGGTCACATTCCCTGCAGTGTACATGTATCCTTGTAGCTTTTTTATTTTATATATAATGTATGTGATTAGTCACTCAGTCGTGTCTGACTCTTTGTATGGACTGTACACGTATGGACTAGCATGGACTGTAGCCCGCCAGGCTCCTCCTTCCATGGGATTCTCCAGGCAAGAATACTGGAGTGGGTTGCCATGCCCTCCTCCAGGAGATCTTCCCAACCCAGGGATTGAAGCCAGGTCTCCTACACAGCAGGCAGATTCTTTACCATCTGAGCCACCAGGGAAGCCTATATCATATACATAATTGTTTGTGCTGATTAATACCCTACCTTTATCAAGCCCTTCCCCGCTCTCATCTCCCCAGCAGTAACTGCTAGCTTGTTCTCTGTATCTGTGAGCTTGTTTCTGCTTTGTTATATTAATTCATTTGTTTTATTTTGTAGATGCCACATATAAGTGATAACAGAGTATTTGTCTGTTTTCTGTCTGGCTTATTTCACTAAGCATAATACCCTCCAAGTCTATTCATATTGTTGCAGAAGGCAAAATTTTCACACTTTTTATGGCCGAGTAATATTCCACTGTGTATATATATATGCACCACATTTTATCCATTCGTTGATGAACACCAGATTGCTTCCGTATCTTGATTATTATGAACAATGCTACTATGGATGTCGAAGTGCATTTATCTACGCCAGTTAGTGTTTTCTTTTTCTTCAGATACATACCTAGGGATGAAATTGCTGCATTATATGGTAGTTCTATTTTTAGTTTTTTGAGGAACATCCACACTGTTTTCCATAGTGGATTTTCAAATTTACGTTTCCACCAGCAGTTTATAAGGGTTCCCTTTTATCTGCATCTGTGCCAAACATCTGTTATTTGTGGTCTTTTTTGATGTTAGCCATTCTGATAGGTGTGAGGAGATATCTTTATTGTAGTTTTGATCTGCATTTCTCCAGTAGCTAGTGATGTTGAGCATCTTTTCATGTGCCTGTTAGCTATCTGTCTTTTTAGGAAAAATGTCTTTTTAGGTCTTCAACTTTTCAGTTGGGTTTTTTGCTTTTTTTATATTAAATTGTATGAGCTATTTGTACATTTTAGATTTTATCCCTTTATCGGTCACATTATTTACAAATACTTCCTCCCATTCTGCAAGTTGTCTTTTCATTTTGTCTAAATGGTTTCCTTTGCTGTTCAAAAGCTTTTAAGTTCAATTCAGTCCCATTTGTTTATTTTTGCTTTTGTTTCCTTTGCCTTGGGAGACAGATTCAAAAAAATATTGCTAGATTTATGTCAAAGTGTATTCTGCCTATATTTTCTTCAAGGGGTTTTATGGTTTACAGTATTAATATTTAGGTCTTGAATCCAATATCTGTAAATGCTATGAGAAGATGTTCTAATTTCATGCTTTTACATGTAGCTGTCAGGTTCTTCAGGCACCACACAGTGAAGAGAATGTCTTTTCCTGTTGTGTATTCTTACGCCCTTTGTTGTAGATTAATTGACCATAAGCGCATACGTTTATTTCTGGACTCTGTTCTGTTCCATTGAACAGAACCAAATGGCTCTGTTTTTGTGTCAGTACCATACTGTTTTGATTACTGTGAATTTATAATATGATATAAATTCAGGGAACATGATACCTCCAGCTCTGCTCTTCTCAAGATTGCTTTGGCTATTTGGGATCTTTTGTGTTTCCATACAAATTTTAGAATTATTTATTCTATTTCAGTGGAAAATGCTACTAGTATTTTGATAAAGATTACACTGAATCTTTGATTGCCTTGAGTAGCATGGTTGTTTTAACATTAATTCTTCCAATCCACGCACACAATACAGCTTTCTATCTGTTGTGTTATCTTCAATTTCTTTCATCACTGTCTTAAATTTTTTTAAGAACAGGTCCTTTTCCGCCTTAGGTTGGTTTATTCCTAGATATTTTATTCTCTTTGATGTGTTGGTAAATGGGATTATTTTCTTAATTTCTCTTTCTGATAGTTTATTGTTATTCTATATAAATGCAATAAATTTCTTTATATTAATTTTGTATCCTGCCACTTTACCACATTCATTGACAAGGTCTGGTAGTTTTCTGTTGGTATCTTTAGGATTTTCTATGTATAGTATTGTGTCATCTCTAAACAACATCAGGCACATAGATCAGAACAGAAGAGAGAGCCCAGAAGTAAACCAATGCACTTACCTTCAATCGATCTCTAACAAAGAACATAGGAATACACAGTGGGGAATGAAAGTGACAGGAGTCAGCCTCTTTGTCTTGTTTCTGATCTCAGAATGCTTTCGCCCTTTCACCATTAAGTGTGGTGTTAGCTGTGGGCTTATATCCAGCCTTTACTATGCTGAGGAACATTCCCTCTATACCCCCTTTGTGGAGAGTTTGTGCCATAAATGCATGCTTACTTTTGTAAAAAAGCTTTGCCTGCATCTATTGAAACAATCATATGGTTTTTATTCTTCAATTTGTTAATGATCTATATCACATTGACTCTGGTTTGTGAATACAGGGCCATCTTTGCATCCCTGGGATAAATCTCATTTGATTGTGGTGTATGATCCTTTTAATATATTGTTGCTTTCATTTTGCTAATATTTTGTTGGAGAAATTTTACATCTATGTTCATCAGTGATAATGGCCTATGATTTTGTTTTTTGTGTGATATATATGTATATGTGTGTATGTGTGTGTGTGTGTATATATATATATATATAAATCTGCTAAGTCTATTTAGTCTAATGTGTGATTTAAGGCCAATGTTTCATTATTGATTTTCTATCTGGATGACCTATTGATGTAAGTGGGGTGTTAAAGTACCCTACTATCATTATGTTACTGTACATTTCTCCCTATGTCTGTTACTATTTTCTTTATGTATTTAGGTAGTCCTATGTTGGCTGACTATCTTCAATCTATTTATCTTTATTTATGTATTTATAATTGTTATATCTCCTATGTGAATTTATCCCTTGATCATTATGCAATGTCCTTCTTTGTTTTTTGTTAGTCTTTATTTTATAGTCTATTTTATCTGATAGAAGTATTGCTGTGCCTTTCTTTTGCATGGAATATCTTTTTCCATCCCCTCACTTTCAGTTTGTGTGTGTCTTTATATCTGAAATAAGTCTTTAGTAGGCAACATATATATGGATTGTGTGTGTGTGTGTGTGCCTGTACACACAGCCCGAAGTAGTGGCAATGGTTAGAGAATGATTATTAAAAACTCATGAAAGGAGTCAGAAATGTCCTTGGCCATGTATTTCTTCCAATGAGGTTGTGTCCTTCAAAAACCCATCTTTTATCAACATTTATAAATAAGTGTTTCCTCCTCTTTGGGCACAAATGCAATGGCTACTATTAATAAAAGTCTACACTGCTTTGCTTGCCTTTCTAAGGTTCAGGAAAGTCATTTTCTAAGAACTTTAAGTACGTTGAGGTTGATTGGTCTTCAGACTTGTTACCCTGTCTTGTATCTCCTTAGGCACTCTAAACACACTGTGTGGAGAAAGCAATCTTTTCAAAGCCAGGTTCCACTGTGAGTTCCGAATTTATGACTGCCACTGGTATGTACAGGAAAGAGAGTCAGTTCCTAGGCAGGCTGATAAGTCCGGGGTCCCCAAGGAGGAGAGAGGGATCTGGGGCTCTTGAAGAGGAGATAGGGTCTGAATTCTCAAGGAGGAGGAAAGAACAAATGTTTTTTTTCCTACATTCCTTAGTAAGGATTATATAACAACAATGTATCCTGCTTGAGGACAGTGTCTCCTTCTTGAAAACCTTCTGACTAATCATGTTATCTTAGAATGTATATTATGGGAGTGGGTCTGGTAAGATCTTTACAACCTTGAGACATTCTTTTGATTTATTGTAAGAACTAATTTAAAAAAGCACATAATTCCCTTGCTTAGACTAGCGAGGGGGGCACTCTCTGTCCCCCTTCTGATGTCTATGTCAGAACCTTTCTCTGTCCGTTTTTCACTTAAATAAAACTCTGCTACACAAAAGCTCTTGAGTGATCAAGCCTGGTCCCTGGTCCCGAAGCTAAATCTTCTTCTTCGGAGACCATGAATCCAACATCGTTCACCGTAAGCTATCAAAAGGAACTTTGACTTTCTAAGTTTGTTCTCCTGTTTACAATTTGAATAAATACAACTCATATTATTTGAACCCTTTCTGGGGAAAAATGGGTCCATTGGGTGTAGTTAAGCTGGTCATAGCTGCCCTTCTTACCTAACAGGTGATTTAATAGTTTTGAGTTCTTGGTGTTTGTCCCTTTTTACACATTTCTAACTGGAGATAATCATAAGGGATTTGATTGAGGTCATACCTGAATGGTCTAGCGGTTTTCCCTGTTTTCTTCAACTTAAGTCTGAATTTGGTAATAAGGAATTCATGATCTGAGCCACAGTCAGCTCTTGGTCTTGTTTTTGTTGACTGTATAGAGCTTCTCCATCTTTGGCTACAAAGAATATAATCAATCTGATTTCAGTGTTGACCATCTGGTGATGTCCATGTGTAGAGTCTTCTCTTGTGTTGTTGGAAGAGGGTGTTTGCTATGACCAGTGCATTTTCTTGGCAAAACTCTATTAGTCTTTGCCCTGCTTCATTCTGCATTCCAAGGCCAAATTTGCCTGTTCCTCCGGGTGTTTCTTGACTTCCTACTTTTGCATTCCAGTCCCCTATAATGAAAAGGACATCTTTTTTGGGTGTTAGTTCTAAAAGGTCTTGTAGGTCTTCATAGAACCGTTCAATTCAGCTTCTTCAGCATTACTGGTTGGGACATAGACTTGGATAACTGTGATATTGAATGGTTTGCCTTGGAGATGAACAGAGATCATTCTGTCGTTTTTGAGATTGCATCAAAGTACTGCATTTTGGACTCTTTTGTTGACCATGATGGCTACTCCATTTCTTCTGTGGGATTCCTGCCTGCAGGATATAATGGTCATCTGAGCTAAATTCACCCATTCCAGTCCATTTTAGTTCGCTGATTCCTAGAATGTTGACGTTCACCCTTGCCATCTCCTGTTTGACTACTTCCAATTTGCCTTGATTCATGGACCAGACATTCCAGGTTCCTATGCGATATTGCTCTTTACAGCATCAGGTCTTGCTTCTATCACCAGTCACATCCACACCTGGGTATTATTTTTGCTTTGGCTCCATCCCTTCATTCTTTCTGGAGTTATTTCTCCACTGATCTCCAGTAGCATATTGGGCACCTAATGCCCTGGGGAGTTCCTCTTTCGGTATCCTGTCATTTTGCCTTTTCATACTGTTCATGGGGTTCTCATAGCAAGAATACTGAAGTGGCTTGCCATTCCCTTCTCCAGTGGACCATGCTCTATCTCACACCATTCAGGTATGATCTAAATCAAATCCCTTATGATTATACAGTGGAAGTGAGAAATAGATTTAAGGGACTAGATCTGATAGATAGAGTACCTGATGAACTATGGAATGAGGTTTGTGACACTGTACAGGAGACAGGGATCAAGACCATCCCCATGGAAAAGAAATGCAAAAAAGCAAAATGGCTGTCTGGGGAGGCCTTACAAATAGCTGTGAAAAGAAGAGAGGTGAAAAGCAAAGGAAAAAAGGAAAGATATAAGCATCTGAATGCAGAGTTCCAGAGAATAGCAAGAATAGATGAGAAAGCCTTCCTCAGCGATCAATGCAAAGAAATAGAGGAAAAGAACAGAATGGGAAAGACTAGAGATCTCTTCAAGAAAATTAGAGATACCAAGGGAACATTTCATGCAAAGATGGGCTCGATAAAGGAGAGAAATGGTGTGGACCTAACAGAAG
>SJYQ01005703.1:0-26955 GCA_006410935.1 Redunca redunca | reverse complement strand
TATGGCAGAAAGTGAAGAGGAACTAAAAAGCCTCTTGATGAAAGTGAAAGTGGAGAGTGAAAAAGTTGGCCTAAAGGTCAACATTCAGAACATGAAGATCATGGCATCTGGTCCCATCACTTCATGGGAAATAGATGGGGAAACAATGGGAACAGTGTCAGACTTTATTTTTGGGGGGCTCCAAAATCACTGCAGATGGTGATTGCAGCCATGAAATTAAAAGACGCTTACTCCTTGGAAGAAAAGTTATGACCAACCTAGATAGTATATTCAAAAACAGAGACATCACTTTGCCAACTAAGGTCCGTCTAGTCAAGGCTATGGTTTTTCCAGTGGTCATGTATGGATGTGAGAGTTGGACTGTGAAGAAGGCTGAGCGCCGTTAAGAATTGATGCTTTTGAACTGTGGTGTTGGAGAAGACTCTTGAGAGTCCCTTGGACTGCAAGGAGATCCAACCAGTCCATTCTGAAGGAGATCAGTCCTGGGTATTCATTGGAAGGACTGATGTTGAGGCTGAAACTCCAATATTTGGTCACATGATGTGAAGAGTTGACTCATTGACAAAGACCCTGATGCTGGGAAGGATTGAGGGCAGGAGGAGAAAGGGACAACAGAGGATGAGATGATTGGATGGCATCATCGACTCTATGGACATGGGTTTGGGTGGACTCCGGGAGTTGGTGATGGACAGGGATGCCTGGCTTGCTGTGGTTCAGTGCGTTGCAAAGAGTCAGACACGACTGAGCAACTGAACTGAATTGAACTGATTCATACATGATATTGGCCTGTATTTTTCTTTTTTTGTGGTATCTGTCTTTCATTTTGTTACCAGGGTAATGGTGACCTCAAAGAATGATTTTTGAAGTTTTCCTTCCTCTGCAATTTTTTTGAACAGCATCAGAAAGATTGATGTTAATTCTTCTCTAATTGTTTGATGGATTTCACTTCTGAAGCCATCATGTCCTGGACTTTTGTTTGTTGGATGTTTTTAAGTCGTAGTTTCAATTTCAGTTCTTATGATTGATCTGTTCATATTTTCTATTTCTTCCTGGCTCAGTCTTAGGACACTGCATCTTTCTAAAAATTTGCCCATTTCTTTCAGGTTATCTATTTTATTGGCATATAGTTTCTTATGATAGTCTCTGTGGAGTCAGTTGTAACTTCTGTGGAGTCAGTTGTAACTTCTCCTTTTTCATTTCTCATTTTATTGAGTCCTCTTCTCTTTTTTTTTTTTTTAGTGATGAATCTGGCTATTGTTTTATCGATTTTGTTAGTTTTGTCAAACAAGCAGCTTTTAGTTACACTGATGCTTGCAATTGTTTTCTTTGTCTATCGGTTGTTTATTTCTACTCTGATCTTCATGATTTATCTTTTCTACTAACATTAGGTTTTGCTTATTCTTCTTTCTCTAACTGATTTTGGTATAAGATTAGGTTGTTTATTTGAGATTTTTATTATTTCTTAAGGTATGATTTTATTGCTATAAGCTTCAGTCTTAGAACTGCTTTTGCTGCATCTCACAAGTTTTGGACCATTGTGTTTTCGTTTTCATTTGTCTTCAGGTATTTTTTCCTTTCCTCTTTTGATTTCTTTAGTGATCCATTGATGGTTTGGTAGAATATTGCTTAGCTGCCACATGTTTGTGATGTGATTTTTACAGTTTTTTTCTTGTGGTTTATTTCTAATCTCATACTGTTGTGATGAGAAAAGATGTTTAATATGGTTTCACCTTTCTTAAAATTATCAAGGCTTGCTTTGCAGTGCAGCATGTGGTCAATTTTGTAGAATGTCCAATGTACCTTTGAGAAGAAGTATATAGTCTGTTGTTTTTGCATGGAATGATCTATAAATAGCAGTTCAGTCTACATGGTCTAAAGCATCATTTAAAGGTTATGTTTCATTTTAAATTTTCTGTCTGGATGATCTGTCTGTTGATGAAAGTGGGGTGTTACAGTCACCCATTTTTATTGTTACTGTTGATTTCTCCTTTATGGTTGCTAGTTTTGCCTTACATATTGAGGTTCTCCTATGCTGAGTGCATATATATTTATAATTGTTATATATTCTTCTTGGATTGAATCCCTGATTCTCATATATTGCCCTTCTTTGTCTTTTATAACAGTATTTGTTTTAAAATCTGTTTTGTCTCATATGAATGTTGCTATTCCAGCTTTCTTTTGATTTCCATTTGATGGAATAATTTCTCCCATCCTCTTATTTTCAGTGTGTAATTGTCTATAGGTTTGAGATGGGTCTGTTGTAGACAGCATATATATGGGTCTTGCTTTCATATCCACCCAGCCAGTATGTCTTTTAGTTGGTGGCAGTTAACTTATTTACATTTAAGGTAATTATCAATATGTATCGTTATTGTTCAGTTGCTAAGTGGCGTGGAGAAGGCAATGGCAACCCACTCCTGCACTCTTGCCTGGAAAATCCCATGGACGGAAGAGCCTGGTAGCCTGCAGTCCATGGGATCATGAAGAGTCAGACACGACTGAGCGACTTCACTTTCACTTTTCAGTTTCATGCATTGGAGAAGGAAATGGCAACCCACTCCATTGTTCTTGCCTGGAGAATCCCAGGGATGGTGGAGCCTGGTGGGCTGCCATCTAAGGGGTTGCACAGAGTTGGACACGACTGAAATGACTTAACAGAAGCAGCTAAGTGGTGTCCAACTCTTTGTAACCTCATGGACTGTAGCATGCCAGGCTCTTCTGTCTTCCACTATCCCCTGGAGTTTGCTCAAACTCATGTCCATTGAGTCAGTGATGCCATCCAACCATCTCATCCTCTGTCACCCCCTTCTGTTCCTGCCTTCAGTCTTTCCCAGCAATAGAGTATTTTCCAGTGAGTTAGCTCTTCACATCAGGTGGCCAAAGTTTAGGAGTTTCAGCTTCAGTATCAGTCCATCCAACGAATATTCAGGGTTGATTTCCTTTAGAATTGACTGGTTTGATCTCCTTGCTGCCCAAGGAACTCTCAAGAGTCTTCTCCAACCTCACAATTTGAAGCATCAGTTTTTCAGTGCTCAGTCGTCTTTATGGTCCAGCTCTTACACCCATATATGATACTGGAAAAACCATAGCTTTGACTATATGGAAATTTTTCAGCAAAGTGATGTCTCTGCTTTTTAATATGTTGTCTAAATTTGTCATAGCTTTTCTTCCAAGGAGGAAGCGTCTTTCAATTTCATGGCTGCAGTCACCATCTGTAGTGATTCTGGAGCCAAAAAAATAGTCTGTCACTGTTTCCATTGAGAATTTCATTGAGAATGTCTCTGAAAAGAACATGACTCTTCAGAGAGTCAGATTCTGAAGAAAGCCATGAAAATATGTCTGAAACTCCCTGCACCAGTAGTCAACACTACCCTGAATTTTATGAATTTTATTATTGTTGCCTTGCTTTTAAGTTTTACTACATTATATATTCCTGAACAACATGTTATTAATACTGCTTGCTTTAGAATTTTGTATTATTAGTATCACAGTATATGTAATCTGCCACATAATTTTTCTGCTGAATATTATATTCATGAGATTTATCTATACTGATGCATGCAGCAGTAGTTTTTATTTTTACTGCTTTATATTGTTCAGTTACATGAATATCTCATCTTGTTGATGAACATTTGGATTGTTTCCAGTTTTTAGTCATCCCTATACTGCCGTAGATATCCTTTGCATGTCCCCTGGTACATATTGCTATAGTTTTCTGAAGTTACATAGCTGGATGGGGCACATTTTCTTCTCTAGAGAAAATTTGGGGCCTAGGATGATGTTATTTTCCCCCAGAGAATATTTTCATTTCCTCTGTCAAGTGTCAGAATTGTCATCCAACTTCAGGGCCTCCTTAAGCACCTGGAACCGGTCTGCAGTTGGTATGATGGTTCCTTTCCTTCCAAGTTTATCCTTATTCTTGGGGGGCAGCCTTCCAGTGTCTCATCCCACAGTGGGATAGGCTTTCCCAGGGTCCCCACCTTTGGATGACCCTGGACTCCAACTTTTTCAAAATTTCTTTCAAAGTGACCCCAAATGTCTTTCTTTGACATCTCATTAGCTGTTTGGTATATTTTTAAAAGATTCCTTTTAAGAATTGTCAAGCCTTTTTGGTCATCATTGGGAGAATTGGTCTGTTTTCCCTCATCATTAGCAGAGGTAGAAATTCCACACTTTGAGCCCTACTAGTTAATGCCAACTTGCTATGCAAACATGTTTTATGTACTCACTAATGGAGAACAGCATTCCCACTGATAAGAGTGACTTACTTTCCCATGTGTACCATTTTGTACTCTTTGCCTTTTGCGCTCGGGCATATATTAGTCATTCAAAAAATACGTATAAAAATCATGAAAAATAAAAGAGTGAATCATCATTAATTTATAAGGCAATTTTCCCTCAAGGAAACTAAACCACATGTTGCAGTTTCTTAATCCTGCTTCCTAGTGTTTTCTTTAATTCAATAATGAGCTGATTATTATGTCAGCCAGGAAACTTTTTTTTATGGATAACAATGTCTGTGTTCATAGAATCTAAAATGGTTAGTGTTGTTGGGTTAGAATGTATAAAAAGATCACAGTAATGGGAAAAATTCAATCAGGAAGTCTTAATGTATATAGAAAAATGGCTAGTTCATTTGTTGCTATGGGGAAAATGATGGTTTCAATTCCTTCTCCATTAACAGCATTCTTGGATTTAGTAAAATTTAAAACAGGTCAGTATGCCAGTAATGCTAATGCTGTAGGATACAATGGTTTAAAGAAACTCATACTGAATTCTGAAAATCCTTTGTATTTTATTTAGTATGTAAAAAAAACAAGTAATCTTCTAATAGGGCAATAATACCTGTACACATGTGTAAGTTATTTGGGATAAGCTCCTAGGGAACTGCAGAGTTTGTTTAAAGTAATGAAAAAGCAGAACTAAAATGCCAGGAAGAAGAATACAAAGTTAATTTTGGTTGCAGTGAGTGAGTAATTTCTTAAAATCTAGATTATTTTGAAGCTTATTGGCTTCTCCCTATCAGGTATCTAGAGTTGCTGAAATGTAACATGTAAGTAATGTTTATAACTGAGAATTTAATATCTAAAAGACTAACACCTAATGTGTCCAATAAATGCTTATTATTATTACTAAAATACATTTAATACTGAGTCTAGATCCTTTTATATTGTTAGTAATCCATTTATTTTTATTTTTATCCATTTAAATTAAATAGTTGATTATAAACTTTAAAGATGTATCAATATTTATTTTGTAGTTATGTCCCAGGTGGCTCAATGGTGAAAAATCTGCGTGCAGCGCAGAAGCCACAGATTCGATCCATGTGTCAGGAAAATTCCTTGGAGAAGGAAATGGCAGTCCACTCCAGTATTCTTTCCTGGAAAATCCCACAGACAGAGTAGACTGGTTGGCTACAGTCCCTGGGGTCGCAAAAGAGGCAGACATAGCAACTAAAGAACAAATGATCCATAAAAGACCTATAAATTAGATTATCTCAATAATGAGAAAAAAGCATTTGAGAAAATGTAACACCCTTTTTAGGAGAAGCCAATGGCACCCCACTCCAGTACTCTTGCCTGGAAAATCCCATGGACCAAGGAGCCTGGTAGGCTGCAGTCCATGGGGTCGCTAAGAGATGGACATGACTGAGTGACTTCACTTTCACTTTTCACTTTCATGCGTTAGAGAAGGAAATGGCAACCCACTCCAGTGTTCTTGCCTGGAGAATCCCAGGGACGGGGGAGCCTGGTGGGCTGCCGACTATGTGGTCACACAGAGTCAGACACGACTGAAGCGACTTAGCGGCAGCAGCAACACCCTTTTTAGGACAAAAACCCTGAACAAGTTGGTTATAGAAGGAACATACCCCAAATAATAAAGGACACATATAACAAACCTGTGTCATACTCAGTGTGAAAGGTTGAGTGTTTTTCCTCTAAGATCAGGAATAAAGCAAGGATGCCCACTCTCACTAATCTTATTCAGCTGGTAATCTGAGCTACAGAAATCAGGCGTGATAAAGAAATAAAAGACATGCAAATGGTAATTGTATGATGGGATGGAAGTGTTAGCTGATGCTATGTTGTTAATCATTTTTAATACATAAATATATCAAATCAACATGCTACATACCTTAACTTACACAAATTCATACATCAATTATATCTCAATAACAAAAAAATCTATAAAGGCTTGATACTGTAAGAGGTAGAAAATTAAAAGGTACTCGGAGTTAGACATCATAAAAGGGAGGAGAGATGGTGCCTGTATTTTCAAGGGTTCTATTCTGTATGTGCTTAATAGGAAATTTCTATTTTTATTTAAAAGCCTGGAGAATTTCAGGCTGAAATTTAAAATAATTTACAAGTTGAGTGTGGGTCATTTCTAATAGACCTGATTTATCACAGTAGCTTTAAATAGGTTAGTCTGTGAATTAAAAAGTCTTATTGGAAAATAATTCTAAAACCTAATAAATTTGACTTTAAACTGGCCCAGTAGAAAAAATAATGGTTACTGTTTCAGAACCCACTACTCTTCTGTTACCTTCATTGAGTTACCCAATACAGAGGTCTAGTATTCTTTAGATAAGCATTTGAAACTTTCAGGTTTTTTTTTTTGTTTTTTTTTTTTTTGGTTTTATTTTTGCAGGGGTGAGGAGCATGCAGGAAAGAGGAGGCAGGGGGAAAGGTGATGTGGAGGAGAAAAGGAAACGGAAACTTCTATTAAAAGATGAAAAGCAGCCAATTCCAGAGTATGTCTTTGTGTTTTCCATCCTTAAAACAGAGGGAAGCATTTCAGTTTTATTTTTAACTTCCTAATCACTTGTCTTCTATAGCCAACTGACTTTTAAAAGGATACAAAAAGCACTTATCCCTTGTGGCCATGAATTAAAGGACTCCCTAGAACTACTCCAAGTCTTTGCAGTTTCATTCAAAACTATCTTCCTGTGCCTGGGCTTTATTAAAATGTAAGCAAAAACACAGGAAAGCTCTATTTTGGAAGGTGTGAATTAGAGCTAGGGTTTAGAGGGAGGTCTCAGATCCCAAAACGCTTGATACAATTTTAAACGTTAACATTGTGACGCTATTTTTTATTCTGTCCCTCCCCTATTCAATACTACCTCATAAATATTGTAGGTGTTTAAACCTTGTGGGAATAGAGGCAAGGGTTATTTTTACAGCTACACCCTGCACCAATAAGTATATCCAATAAACATTTCTATAATCCAGTTTATTTCAACTTCAGGGTATCGTTTTTTTCTGCAGTTAGAGAAACGGAACCATCTCTAATGGCCAATTACTCTCAAAATCACGGTGAAAAACTTAAGGGGCCATGGTGAGCTGGAGGTCTTCCTGGAGAAGAAAACCACACATTCAAGCCAGGGGTCAAAAATTCAGATACTTTCAAGGGTCCTGTGGGTAATAGGAATATGTGAAACTACTGCAGTAAAATTGTTCAGAAATGATGTGCTGGCCAATGGGAGAATACCCTGCCAATTCACATGTTTAAAAAACACCCCGCTGGCGGAAATGAGTGGCCATATTTACTCCATCACAGTAAATATGGGTTTCCAAAGGAATCCATGTGGGATCCTTTTTTAAAAAGTCCTGTATAAAAGAGATGAAAAGGAATAGGGTTTATTTGACCGGGGTAAAACCCTTGAGTTTTACTTCTTTTTTTCACTTTTCCTAAATAGACATTAACAAATAAAACTTAGGCAAAAACCATCTCAATGAATCAGTTCAGTTCAGTTCAGTTGCTCAGTCGTGTCTGACTCTTTGTGACCCCACGAACCACAGCATGCCAGGCCTCCCTGTCCATTACCAACTCCCAGAGTCCATCCAAACCCGTGTCCATTGAGTCGGTGATGCCATCCAACCATCTCATCCTCTGTCGTCCCCTTCTCCTCATGTCCCCAATCCCTCCCAGCATCAGGGTCTTTTCCAATGAGTGAGCTCTTCATATCAGGTGGCCAAAGTATTGGAGTTTCAGCTTCAACATCAGTCCTTCCAATGAATATTCAGGACTGATCTCCTTTAGGATGGACTGGTTGGATCTCCTTGAAGTACAAGGGACTCGCAAGAGTCTTCTCCAACACCACACTTCAAAAGCATCAATTCTTCAGTACTCAGCTTTCTTTATACTACAACTCTCACATCCATACATGACCACTGGAAAAACCATAGCCTTGACTAGACGGACCTTTGTTGGCAAAGTAATATCTCTGCTTTTTAATATGCTGTCTAGGTTGGTCATAACTTTCCTTCTAAGAAGTAAGCGTCTTTTAATTTCATGGCAGCAGTCACCATCTGCAGTGATTTTGGAGCCCCCCAAAATAAAGTCAGACACTGTTTCCACTGTTTCCCTATTTCCCATGAAGTGATGGGACCGGATGCCATGATCTTCGTTTTCTGAGTGTTGAGCTTTAAGCCAACTTTTTCACTCTCCTCTTTCACTTTCATCAAGAGGCTCTTTAGTTCTTCTTCACTTTCTGCATAGGGTGGTGTCATCTGCATATCTAAGGTTATTGACATTTTTCCCGGCAGTCTTGATTCCAGCTGGTGCTTCCTCAAGACCAGCGTTCCTCATGATGTACTCTGCATATAAGTTAAATAAGCAGGGTGACAATATACCTTGACGTACTCCTTACACTATTTAGAACCAGTCTGTTGTTCCATGTCCAGTTCTAACTGTTGCTTCCTGACCTGCATACAGGTTTCTGTATGCCTTAGATGAGATCACAGTCCTGGATGACACCTTGAATGCAGTCTTGTGAGACTTTTAGCATAGGACCCAGAGAAGTTGTGCCTGGACTCTAGACCAACAGAAACTGAAACAATAGATGTATATTGTTTCAAGCTGATAAATTTGTTACATAAAATAGGAAACAAATACAATGTCCTTAAGAGCATCTGTGTGTTCCCACCCACAGGCAAATCTTAATTCTCAGATAAGAAATCATGACTTTCTATTCACACTCTTTCTCAATTTGTTCATTTTACTGAACTAGTTATAGCCTCTCTGCCTAAGACCTGGCTTTTGAATCTGTGCAGGGTCCTAGTTGGAATGATACCTCCGCTGGACTTTATGTAGCTGTCTGGGCCCACCTTTTCCCTGGATGATAATTTTTATTCTATGTCCCTTTCCACCAATCCTCCTATATCCTAATCCCACTTTCCTATACTTCCTGCCCTCCTTCCCCATCAGGAGTTGTTCTGTCTTAATCCCTTGCCAGTCTCTGGCTTCCCAGGTAAGATTTATGGGATATAGGGTGGCAGTTTAGACAGGAGACAGAAAGGGAACAGACTGAATAAGGCAAAGAGATTCTAAGTTAAAATACTAGTGAAGATGATATTATCTGTATAATAACATGAGTGAAATGGTGGAGGTTGTGGGAATGGAAATGAAAGATTCAACACAACTTTTGGAAGTAATATTGACAGGACCTGGTGGGGCTGAGTGGCAAAGGAATGAAGGGTCCTACATGATGTTACTTAATTGACCTAGCTTGGAGGAATAGGTCAAAGGCAAAATCATAACCCCACTTGAAATAGTCTACCCCTCACTGATGCCAAGATAGCAGACAAGTAGAAAGCAGGAGCACTTAATCTCTAGAATTCATCCTTGTCCCATTGCTAACTTGGCTCTGTCATTTCCAAGCCATATATCTCACAGCTAACCTTTCAGAGCCTCCATTTTCTCAATGGAAATGATAACGGTATATACCCTGTAGCGTCGTGAGGAATAATGACACAGTTCATATAAAGTGTTGGATGGTGCTTGGCACACAGGAAATGCTAGAAATAGTCCAGATCTTATTGTTGAGATGTGCTCCCTCTGGTCCACTCATGCTTTTACCAGGCTCAGATTTCCTACTGTTTATTTCTTAAAAAAAAAAAAAATAACATTTATTTGCTTATTTATGGCTGTGCTGGGTCTTTGTTGCTGCTGGGGCTTCTCTCTAGTTGCAGCCAGTGGGAGCCACTCCCTAGCTGTGGTCTGTGGGTTTGGCTGCTCCACAGCAGGTGGGATCTTCCCAGGCCAGGGATCCAGCACATGTCTCCTGCATTGACAGGCAGATTCTTTACCACTGAGCCACCACCAGAAGGCAGACAGAATGAAAACCATAATCTCAGCACACTAACCAAACTGATCACATGGACCAGAGCCTTGTCTAACTCAATGAAACTATGAGCCATGCCATGTAGGGCCACCCAAGATGGACCAGTCATGGTGGAGAGTTCTGGCGAAACATGGTCCACCAGAGATGGGAATGGAAAACCACTTCAGTATTCTTGCCTTGAGAACCCCATGAACAGTATGAAAAGGCAAAAAGGTAGGACACTGAAAGATGAACTCCCCAGGTCGTAGGTGCCCAATATGCTACTGGAGATCAGTGGAGAATTAACTCCAGAAAGAATGAAGAGATGGAGCCAAAGCTAAAACAATGCCCAGTTGTAGATGTGACTGGTGGTGGAAGTAAAGTTTGATGCTGTAAAGAGCAATATTGAATAGGAACCTGGAATGTTAAGTCCATGAATCAAGGTAAATTGGAAGTGGTCAAACAGGAGATGTCAAGAGTGAACATTGACATTTTAGGAATCAGCAAACTAAAATGGACTGGAATGGGTGAATTTAACTCAGATGACCATTATGTCTACTACTGTGGGCAAGAATCTCTTAGAAGAAATGAAGTAACCCTTATAGTCAACAAGAGTCCAAAATGCAGTACTTGGATGCAGTCTCAAAAACAACAGAATGATCTCTTTTCATTTTCAAGGCAAACCATTCAATATCACAGTAATCCAAGTCTATGCCTGCCAGGATCCAGCCCCGGTGGATCCAGGGTAATTCAAAGGAGAGACGGAGTCAGCGTCCTAGGAAAGAACTTATTTAATTACAGATATAAAGAGAGATTAGAAAAGAATAGTGTAGTAGGAAAATTAGTGGAGAAAAAGAGGCTGAATAACTTGGTTTACGTGGAATACCAATAAAACTCCAAGACAAGGAATTTGCACCATCTACATAGACCACCGGTGCCCACTTGAATAGCAGAGGGTGCCCCACCTTGGGCTCCCTCTTGCATGGGTCTTAAAAGCCAGGGCAAGTAAGTAGACATGGCAAGCATCCATGCTCCAGATGGGAATTCAGCCAGAAGGGGAAAGAAAGAATGACACGGTGGAATCAGTCTTTCCAGGAACTGATCCATTTCATTTTCAGGTTTGCTTACATACCTTTTTTTACACATAGAGACAAATGGGAATTTTAAAGTCATGTGGGGATCAGCAGTCCTGACCTTTATCAAAATCAGGTGCTTCATATAAATGTATACAAAAAGGTCTTAGGGGTTTTACATCATCTTCTGGCCATGAGGCCTGCTGACATTTTATGGTCCTTTCTGATAACAGTCAGTCAAACAGAAAACTTATTTTTTCCAGGGGTGATTTTTTCTTAAACTAGGCGCCACCCTCTGAAGGCACCAGATAAAGTTGCATTCCTATAGGGTGAGAGTGCAGGGGGTTATAATCAAGAAAAGGAATTTACTTAGCCTAAGGTTTAACATGATTAATATCAAACGTTAATACTTATTTCTCCCATATGCTAGTTATATTCATTATAAGGGCAGGGAATATGGAGATTTAGCAGCAAATATTGGCTCAACAAATGAAAAACCCTTCACCAATATAATTTCTAATCAACCCACTATACTATACTAATAATTTTTGTAACTTCTCAAGAGAATCTGTATTTAGAAAGTTTGAAGCATCTCATGCCTCTCACGGTTGGGAGGCTGTAAACAATCACATGTGGCCGGACGAACCTGCTCAGGCAGGCTAGAGAACCTTCAGAGGAGTTTGTAAGTTGAAACACTCTTGTCACGCCCAGGAATTTTTATTGACTGGAGCTGCAAGTTAACTCCTCCTCCGAGAGAGGTGGGGGACAGCCCCCTGTAAAGTCAGAGGTGTAGGTGAGGGCATAAAACAGTAAAGTAGGCAGACTCTGGTTTTGGGGGTAGATGCTCGGGAACAGGGGGTCTCCTGAGGCTCGATCCTGCCTTTGTGTAATGCCGAGCTTCCTTCCTCGTGACCTTTGCCATGGGCAGAGTTCCTCACGCTGGCTCCTGGCATATGCCCCAACCAGTAACACTGAAGAAGCTGAAGTCGAACAGTTCTATGATGACCTATATGACTTTCTAGAACTAACACCCACAAAAGATGTCCTTTTCATCACAGGGGACTGGAATGCAAAAGTAGGAAGTCAAGAGATACCTGGAGTAACAGGCAAGCATGGCCTTGGAGTATAGAATGAAGCAGGGCAAAGGCTAAAAGTTTTGCCAAAAGAATGCACTGGTCATAGCAAACACCCTCTTCCAACAACACAAGCGTTGACTCTAGACCTGGACATCACTAGACGGTCAACACCAAAATCAGATTGATAATGTTCTTTGCAGCCAAAGATGGAGAAGCTCTATACAGTCAACAAAAACAAGACCGAGAGCTGACTGTGGCTCAGATTATGAACTCCTTATTGCCAAATTCAGACTTACACTGAAGGAAGTAGGGAAAACCACTAAACCATTCAGGTATGACCTAAATCAAATCCCTTATGACTATACAGTATACGTGACAAACAGATTCAAGGAATTAGATCTGATAGAATGTCTGAAGAACTATAGAGAGAGGTTTGTGACATTGTACAGGAGGTAGTGATCAAGACCATCCTCAAGGAAAAGAAATGCAAAAAGGCAAAATGGTTGTCTGAGGAGGCCTTTCAAATAGCTGAGAAAAGAAGAGAAGTGAAAAGCAAAGGAGAAATGAAAGATATACCCATCTGAGTGCAGAGTTCCAAAGAACAGCAAGGAAAGTTAAGAAAGTCCTCCTCAGTGATCAGTGCAAAGAAACAGAGGAAAACAATAGAATGGGAGAGACTAGAGATCTCAAGAAAATTTCAAGGGAACATTTCATGTGAAGATGGGCACAATAAAGTACAGAAACGGTATGGCCCTAACAGAAGCAGAAGATGTTAAGAAGAGGTGGCAAGAATACATAGAAGAACTGTATGAAAAAGATTTTAATGTCCTAGATAACCACAATAGTGTGATCACTCACCTAGAGCCAGACATCCTGAAATGTGAAGTCAAATGCGCCTTAGGAAGCATCACTATGAACAAAGCTAGTGAAAGGGATGGAATCCAGCTGAGCTATTTCAAATCCTAAAAGATGATGCTGTTAAAGTGCGGCACTCAATATGCCAGCAAATTTGGCAAACTCAGCCATGGCCCCAGGACTGGAAAAAGGTCAGTTTTTATTCCAATCCCAAAGAAAGGCAATTCCAAAGAATGTTCAAGCCACCACACAGTTGCACTCATCTCACACGCTAGCAAGGTAATGCTCAAAATTCTCCAAGCAAGGTTTCAACAGTACGTGAACCGAGAACTTCCAGATATTCAAGCTGGATTTAGAAAAGGCAGAGGAACCAGAGATCAAACTGTTAACATCCACTGGGTCATAGAAAAAGCAAGAGAGTTATAGAAAACCATCTATTTCTGCTTTATTGACCACACCAAAGCCTTTGTGTGGATTACAACAAACTGTGGAAAATTCTTAAAAAGATGGGAATACCAGAACACCTTACCTGCTTCCTGAGAAATCTGTATGCAGGTCAAGAAGTGACAATTAGATCTGGACATAGAACAACTGACTGATTCAAAATTGGGAAAGGAGAACATCAAGGCTGTGTATTGTCACCCTGCTTATTTAATTTAAATGTGGAGTACCTCATGCAAAATGCCAGGCTGGATGAAGCATGAGCTGGAATCAAGATTGCCAGAAGAAATATCAATAACCTCATATATGCAGATGACACCACCCTTATGGTAGAAAGCAAGGAGGAACTGAAGAGCCTCTAGATGAAAGTGAAAGAGGAGAGTGAAAAAGTTGGCTTAAAACTCAACATTCAAAAAAACTAAGATCATGCTGAGTGACTGAACTGAACCAGGGAAGCTCATCAGATTTCCTCCTGTTTTGAAAGCTCCTTGAAAAAAATTAATTAAAGGATTGTTGATTTAGAATATTGTGTTGGTTTCTGCCATGCATCAACATGAATCAGTCATAGGTATAAATATGTCCCCTCCTTTTGAACTTCCCTCCCACCTCTCTAGGCTGTCACAGGCCTGGTTTGAGTTCCCTGAGTCATACAGCAAATTTGTATTGGCTATCTGTTTTGCATATGGTAATGTAAGTTTCTGTATTACTCTGTCCATACATCCCACCCTCTCCTTCATCCCTAACCCCCCACCCTGTGTCCATAAGTCTATTCTCTGTCTACAGCTCATTGATGCCCTGTAAATATGTTCATCAGTACCATCTTTCTCAATTTCATATATATATTAATATACAATATTTGTTTTTCTCTTTCTGACTTACTTCACTCTGTATAATAGGCTCTATGTTCATCCACCTCATTAGTATTGGCTAAAATGTGTTCCATTATATGGCTGAGTAATACTGCATTGTATTTATGTATCACAACTTCTTTATCCATTCATCTGTTAATGGACATCTAGGTTACTTCCATGTTCTAGCTATTGTAAATAGTGCTGCCATGAACAATGGGGTACATGTGTCTTTTTCAATTATGGTTTTCTGAGGTTATATTCCCAGTAGTGGGATTGTTGGCTCATATTGTAGTTGTATTCCTAGTTTTTTAAGGATTTTCTATACTGTCCCCCGTGGTGGCTGTATCAATTTACATTCCCAACAACCATGCAAGAGTGTTCTCTCTTCCCCACATCCTCTCCAGCATTATTGTTTGTAGTGTTCTGATGATGGCAATTCTGACCAGTGTGAGGGGATATCTCATTGTAGTTTTGCTTTCCGTTTCTCTCATAATAAGTGATGTTGAGCATCTTTTCATGTGTTTGTTATTCATCTGCATGTCTTCTTTGGAGAAATGTCTGTTTAGGTCCTTGAGATCTCCTTTGTAAGCTGTGTGTTTTATCTCCTAATTTCCACTGAGCTCCTAGGTGAGACTTGTTTTACTTGCTTTGACTTTGGCACTCATCCAGCTATAAGACATGATCGTCAGTAGCTGGTCAAAGACAAGGAATCCCTCTGTGCCTTGCCCTTTACTTTGTCTTGCGTTTTCCTCAAGTCCGTGGGACTGAATGATGAGTCCTGCCTTTCTTCTAGATTCATCAACGGGGTCAAGAATCAAAAGGGGAAGATAGAATGGGGTTATGGGCTTGTGAGGGGTGAGGGCAGCTTCTTCTGGAGTCTGTTGAAAACTTTCCAAAATAAGTAGTGTTAATAGAGATACACGTTCAGGAGAGAAATCAAAGTAAGTAAAAAATTTGAAATTATTAATGTAAGAGTGGTATCTCTAAAACCAAGGGAGGTAAGAGATTGCAAGCAAAACTGTTTACCTCAGATTGGGACTCAACCCCACATGGCTGGGACTCGAACCCAGCCAAAACCTTGCCTGGGACTTGAACCCATGTGGCTGGGACTCAAACCCCAACAAAACTCATAGTACCTGGTTTCAGGACCTAATGAAGCTCAGGTTCTTGATGTCTCCTTGCAGAAAGAATTCAGTGAGAGACAAAGTGATAGGTAGGAAGTGGATTTATTCAGATTCAGAGAGAAGCACCCTCCACAGACAGAGTGTGGGCCATCGCAGAGGGTGAATGCGGCTGTGAAATTTGGTGTGGTTAGTTTTTATAGGCTAGGTAATTTCATATGCTAATGAGTGGGAGGGTTATTCCAACTACTTTTGGGAAGGAGTGGAGATTTCCAGAATTTGGGCCACTGCCCACTCCTCGGTCATGTAACAGGGCTGGCATGGCGCCCCTGGGTGTGTCTTTTCACTTGTTGATTGAGGATTAGGGTCTCGTCTTGTCAGCCATCTTGGTCCCATTTGATTCTAATCAGTTTATATTGTGTCCTTGGGCTATGTCATTCTTTCAAAAGTTGTGCCCTGCCTCTTTCCCTCCTGTTACACAAGGGAGAGGTTATAAATGACATCAAACACTGCACAAAAACTAAGGATAAAAAGTGAAAAAAGAGCATTTGATCTGGCAACTAACCAGAATTTTCTGTTCACAAAGGATATGAGTCTTTTTTTTTTTTTTTTTTTTTTTGACAAATGAAAGAAAATTTCTTTTTCTGGAATAGTCACAGTTTTATAGGACTCACTCTAAAAAAAACCTTATGTGGTCTTATTCATGGTTTAGGCTTTCATCAACAGCTTAAGGAAAACAAGTAATTTTTAGATGATAGCATATTTTCAGAAGATTTCAGTCTCAAACGTCATTTGAGTATGCACTTTTCCCATGAAATATACAAAAATGAATTTTGGAATGTTAAGTAACCCCTTTAAGATACTTAATGAAATTGTAGAATGCAGCTTCAAATTTTTTAGCTTTTATCACCTCAGAAATTGACTGTGCCTGTGATGCTGACTTGAGAACAGCAGAAGTGGACTGGGATGTGGGTTCTGAATGGTTGGGCAGGACACTCAAGGCTTCTCCTGGAGCTCCAGCCAGAATAACCCTGAGCAAGGCCTCTGATTGCTCTGGCTTGGGTCCCCTGCCAGTCCTTGGACCAATCACTGTAGCTAGAGAACGCAGATGCTCTGATCATCCCAGACTTACACTGAGCCACATGACTGTGTATTTCCCAGAAGGAGGGGAAGAACCAGTGCTGAACGGGCAAAAGGGAAAAAAAACGAGCTCCTAGAGACATTTCAGAGATACCTCCTCGTACCCTGTTTCTTGACAATATGCTTACATCACAGCAGTACTCATCCCACTCCAAAGTACCCCATGCCTCTCATAATCTAAAGGTACCTTGATTTCCCAGTTAGGTTTTTGTCCATAAAAACGTCAAAATTCCCTGAGGTTTCCTCATAATTGTTTTCTTTCTTTTTCATTTGTTCAGTCTCAACACCGTTTAACCTTGAGAGTGTAGATTGTATCTGGTTCACTCAGTACCTCATTCAGCCCCTTTTCAGGATTCCTTACTCCACTGCAGAGTCTGGAAAGCAAAAACTTCATCTCCCAGAGGTCTTTGCTCCCAGGTTCTGAATGTTCATCAGGCCAAACAGAGGCACTGGGGGGAGACTTGAATCTGGAACTGAGTTAAGCGGGGAGAGAGGCAAAGCTTGAGTTATTCTTTTGGCTGGGACAGTTTGTAGCATCCCCAACATAGTTCAGGAGCCAGCAGCTATGGTAATTGCTGCCCAGAATAGCAGATAGCTTCTGGGTCATGGCAAGGGAAGCAGCTTTGTTGGTGGCCAAGTTCTACATGGTGGCTTTGTGATTTGTTCTGGAAGCTCCTTTCCCAATGATTATGTAATAGCCTGTAATAAATCCTTTTCTGGTTAAATAGCTTGAATAGATTCAGTTCTCTGTGACTGAACCCTGACTGATACAGCATAGAGGTTAGATTTTAAAATGTCACTGGTCTTTTTGGCAATTTTATTTTTCTTTCTCATCTTTGTAATTACCTGGATACAAAGCTTGAAGTGAGGTTGGCATTATTTGTTGATTTCAATGCACTGGTCAGTTGTAAGGTGATCACCATCCCTAACTGACTTGTGGTTAGTTAGATTCCCAGGGACACACTCCATTATTCAGTATACCTATGCTGAGATCTGCCATTCGCGTCTCCAGATCCACTGGGCACCCTTCTCATTCCATTTCACACCCCAGGCCTGCCCAGCAGCAGGGGGCTCCCTTGTGCTCTGACTTTGCCAGTGAGGGGGCCTGCTTTATGCTTTAGAGAGGCTTTAGGCCTCTCCTGGCCCCCACTACCCCTCCCCATCAGGGAGGCATTCACTTTGCATTTAAGAAGCCTCCTTGCTGATTTAGTCCTCCTATCTGTGGGCCATCTTTCTCCCTAGAGTTCGAACTCTTGGAACAGTTCACATGTATTAATTTCTCCCTGAACAGCCTCTTTCACAAGCTGAGGATTCAGAAACCAAACCCACAAAGAGAATGCCCTTTCTGGCCCTTTCCCAACATTAAATGCACATATTTTGATCTCCAAACTTGAAACTTTCCCATGCTTCATTGGTAAAGAGCAGTTTGATGGAACGCTCTAGACAGTTGTCAACAACCATAGCAGACTCCAGACACTGTTCGCCTCTTTCTTCCTCTATCTGCATTATTTTCAGTAGTTCCTCCCAGGTTCCAAAACTCAAATAGCTGGTGCTGCCTACTTTTGCGGTCTGGCCCTCAGGAGTTCACTAATCCTCCTACTTTTCCAGCTAAGGTATGGAGAATGCCCTTTGTCCTCAGGGCAGCAGTGTAAATGAAAAAAAAAAAATTCTCTCAGAGAAAGTTTATACTTTCCCATGAATTTAATGTATATATCAACCAAGATCGGTTGAATCAGAATTTCTTGTGGTGGAGGTAAGGAATCTTTTGCTAAGACAACTTCCCTAAATTATTCTGGTGCATTTCTTTGCTTCTCTTTACTCACTGCATCAATTAATATCTGTTGAAAGGAAGGAAGGTAAAGAAAAAAAAATAAATTTCAGTATTTGGGTATTTTATTTACTAGTGCACTACAAAAGTTAAATGAGTGATATAAAATTGTACTGTATTACGATTTTTCAGTTTTCACTCTTTAGAAAGGGAACTGTTGGACGGCTAGGCTAATATAGACACTGTAAAAGTTTAGCAAACCACCACAAGGACTGGGAAGCTCAGAGGGAAAACAAATCCAATACAATGCTACAGAAGCAGAAGAGCCCAGTATTTTCACTAATTTAACTCGAGTTTCATTTTGACATCTTTGGCTGAGCCACCCACTCGTCGCTGGACTCTTCCCCTCCTTGTGGCCCTGACGCTGAAGCAGGCTAGCAACTGAACAACCAGAATCTCTGGTGCTGGGCCCAAGTGACTCAGCTCTGCAGTGCTCTTCAGCTGCCCTGGCTGGACTGTTTGACTTTGGGTTATTCCTGGACCTATAATACATTCCCTATCCTGTAAAAGCTCTGTCTACCTTTGGTCATCTTCTTTATCAAATCCATTTACTGTTCAGATCATTTTATTGAGCTTTGATCTCTTTATTGGTTAGAATCTCAGATGTCATCTTTCTTCTGAGGTTGGGATAAGTTCTTTTGATAGAAGCTGACTCATTTTCCATCAGTGAACATTTTCAGCCTGCTTTAAATTTCTCATTTCTTATTTGGGAGATATTCACATTTTCAGCAAAATGAAGAATCAAATCTTTCGTTTCTGGAGTCAAGGTCCTTCCTTAGTTTCTGGTCAAGTATTCCCTCATCAGTCACTTTCCAGGTCTACATATCCTTCTTGCCTCGATGAGATAGGCTGTCATATCCTATGATTACAATAACGGAAATACCTAGATGTACAATGTAGTAATATTAATGTGGCAAATAGACTTTTTCCTCTCCCCTCTCTCATGTGAGAGAACATGAGAACTGTTTGGTAGCGTGACACTCTGGTTCTTTAGAAAATATAGTTGACATCTACTTCTGCTTCATTGACTATTTAAAGCCTTTGACTGTGAGGATCACAACAAACTGGAAAATTCTTAAAGAGATGGGGATACCTGCCTTCTGAGAAACCCATATGCAGGTCAAGAAGTGACAGAACTGGTCATGGAACAACAGACTGGTTGAAAATTGGGAAAGGAGTATGTCAAGGCTGCATATTGTTACCTTGCTTGTTTAATTTAAATGCAGAGTACATCGTGCAAAATGTCAGGCTTTATGAAGCACAAGTTGGAATCAAGATTGATGAGAGAAATCTCAATAATCTCAGATATGCAAATGGAACCCCCCTTATGACAGAAAGTGAAGAGGAACTAAAGAGCCTCTTGATGGAAGTGAAAGAGGAGAGTGAAGAAGTAAGCTTAAAACTCAACATTCAAAAAACTAAGATATGGCATCCACTCCCATCACTTCAAGGAAATTAGCTGAAGCTCCAATACTTTGGCCACCTGATGCGAAGAACTGACCCACTGGAAAAGATCCTGATGCTGGGAAAGATTGAAGGCAGGAAGAGAAAGGGACAACAGAGGATGAGATGGTTGGATGGCATCACTGACTCAATGGACATGAGTTTGAACAAGCTCAGGGAGATGGTGATGGACAGGGAAGCCTGGCTAGCTGCAGTCTATGGGGTTTCAGAGTCGGACATGTGTGAACAACAACCTATGTTTTCAAACCAATATTTTTATTATTTCTTTTGGAATATGCAAAGAACATGCTCACTCCTGGGTAACTCATTTGTTTTTTTCAGCTTTTTGTTTTTCAGTCACTAAGTCTTGTCCAACTCTTTGATAACCATGAATTCATTCTCTAAATCTGTTACTGTTTTGTGAATAAGTTCATTTTTTAAAGATTCTACATATAAAAGATATCGCATGATAATTGTCTTTCTGACTTACTTCACTTAGTATGATATAATCTCCAGATCCAGCCATGTTGCTGCAAATGTCATTATTTCATTCTTTTTAAAAGCTGAGTAATATTGCACTGTATATAGGTACCACATCTTCTTTATCCATTTATCTGTCAATGGACATTTAGGCTCCTTCCACGTCTTGGCTATTGTAAATAGTGGTGCTATGAACATTGGGTACATATATCCTTTCGAACCATGGCTTACTTCAGATATAAGCCAAGGAGTGGAATTGCTGGGTCACATGGTAGCTCTATTTTTAGTTTCTTAAGGATCCTCCTTACTGCTCTCCATAGTGGCTGTATCAATTTACATTCCCACCAACAGGGTAGGAGAATTCTGTTTTCTCCACATCCTCTCCAGCATTTATTGTTTATAGACTTTGATGATGCCCATTCTGACTGGTGTGAGGTGGTACCTCGTTGTAGTTTTGACTTGCATTTCTCTAATAGTGATGTTGAGCATCTTTTCACGTGCCTATTGGCCATCTGTATGTCTTCCTTGGAGAAATGTTTCTTTGGTTGTTCTGCCCATTTCCTTTTGACTGGATTGTTTATTTATTTATTTATTTTGATATTGAGCTGCATGAGGTATTTGTAAATTTTGGAGATTAAGCCCTTGTCATTTCCTTAGCTGCTTTGTTTGCAAATATTTTCTCCCATTCTGCAAGTTGTCTTTTTGTTTGGTTTATGGTTTCCTTTGCTGTGCAAAAGCTTTTGACTTTAATTAGGCCCCATTCTGTATATATTTGTTTTCATTTCTGTTACTCTAGGAGGTGTACCCAAAAAGATGTTGCTGCAATATATATCAAAGGGTGTTCTGCCTATGTTTCTCTCTAAGAGTTTTATAGTATCTGGTCTTACATTTAGATCTTCAATCCATTTTGAGTTTATTTTTGTGTATGGCATTAAAGAATGTTCTAGCTTCATTTTTTAAAACATATATCTGCCCAGTTTTCCCAGCACCTTTTATTGAAGTCATTATCTTTTCTCTGTTGTATATTCTTGCCTTCTTTGTTATAGATTAATTGACTGTAGGTGCAGGAGTTGACCACAGGTGCATTAATTGATTGTAGATTATTTCTGGGCTTTTAATCCTGTTCCATTTGGTATATATTTCTATTTTTCTGTGCCAGTATCACGTTGTTTTGATGACTATAGCTTTGTAGTATAGTTGGAAGTTAGGGAGCCTGATTCTTCTAGCTCTGTTTTTTCTTAAAATTACTTTGGATATTCAGGGTCTTTTTTGTCTCCCTACAAATTTTACAATTTTTTTAATTCTAATTCTGTGAAAAATGTCATTGATAATTTGATAGAGATTGCATTGAATCTGTAGATTGCCTTGGGTAGTATATTCATTTTTTACAATATTGATTCTTCCAATCTAAGAAAATGGTATATCCTATCTGTGTCATTTTTTATTTCTTTCACCAGCAAGTTATACTTTTCAGATTACAGGCCTTTTGCTTCCTTAGGTAGCTTTATTTCTAGGTATTTTATTCTTTTTGATGCAATAGTAAATGGGATTTCCCCCTTAATTTATCCTTCTGATCTTCTGTTGTTAGTTTATAGAAACACAACAGATTTCTGTATATTAATTTTGTATGCTGTAACTTTACCAAATTCATTGCTGAGCTCTAGTAGTTTTCTGGTAGCATCTTCAGGATCTTTTATGTATAGTATTGATGGCTTACGGTGTCGGAATCGTGATCTCCAAAGAAGATTTAACTTCAGGACCAGGGACCAGGCTTGATCACTCAAGAGCTTTTGTATAGCAGAATTTTAGTAAAGTGAAAAGAGACAGAGAAAGCTTCTGATGTAGACATCAGAAGGGGGATGGCGAGTGCCCCCCTCTCTAGTCTAAGCAAAGGAGTCATATAATTTTTAAATTAGTTATTGCAATACATCAAAAGAATATCTCAAGGTTGTAAAGACCTTACTAGACCCACTCCCATAATTTACATTTTAAGATAACAGGATTAGCCATAAGGTTTTCAGGAAGGAGAAACTGTCCTCAAGCAGGATACATGTTGTTACATAATTCTTAGTAGAGAGTTTAAACTGAGTTGTTTGTTGTAGAATCATCAGTTTCAGGCTTAGAGAAAAAAACATTTTATGTGACTAAGACTAAGGAACATAGAGAAGAAAAAAAAAAAGAGAGAGATTTTTCCTTTCCTCCTCCTTGAGAATTCTAGACTCCTATCTCCACTTTGAGAGCCCCAGACCCCTTCCTCCTCCTTGGGGACCCAGGGCTTCTTATCAACCTGCCTAGGAATTGACTCTCTCGGTATCATGTCATCTGCAGACAGTGACAGCTTTACTTCTTTTCCAACTTAAATTCCTTTTATTTCTTCTTCCTCTCTGATTGCCATGGCTAGGACTTTGAAAGATATGCTGAATAAAAGAGGTGAGGTTGAACATCTGTGTTTTATTCTTGATCTTAGAGAAAATGATTTCAGCTTTTTGCTGTTGAGTATGATGTTAGCTACAGGTTTGTCATACATGGCGTTTATTATGTTGAGGTAGATTCTTCTGTGACCACTTTATGGAGAGCTTTTACCATAAGTGGGTGTACAATTTTGTCAAAAGCTTTTTCTGCATCTGTTGAGATGATCATATGGTTTCTATTCTTCAGTTTGTTGATGTGGTGTATCACATTGATTGGTTTGTGGATACTGAAAAATCCTTGCATTCCTGGGATAAGTCCTACTTGATCATGGTGTGTGATCCTTAATGTATTGCTGGTTTCACATTGCTTGTATTTTGTGGAGGATTTTTACATATATTTTCATCAGTAATATTGGCCTGTAACTTTCTTTTTCTGTGGTATCTTTGTTTGGTTTTGGTATATCAGGGTGATGGTAGTCTCATAAAATGAGCTGGGGAATTTTCCTTCCTCTGCAATTTTTGGGAACAGTTTCAGAAGGATAGGTATTAGCTCTTCTCCAAATGTTTGATAGAATTTGCCTGTGAAGCTGCTAGGCCCCAGGCTTTTGTTTTGTGGAGTTTTAAAATCACAGTTTTGATTTCAGTACCTGTGATTGGTCTGTTTATATTTTCTAGTTCTTCTGCTTCATGCTTGGGAGAGTGTGTCTTTTTAAGAATTTGTCCATTTCTTCTAGGTTGTCTGTTTTATTGACATATAGTTGCTTGTAGTAGTCACTTACGATCCTGTACATTATTGTGGTGTCCATTGTAAATTCTCCTTTTCCACTTAGAAATTTTATTGATTTAAGTCCTCTCCCCCCCTTTTTTTCCCCTTGATGAGTCTGCTTAAAGGTTTATCAATTTTGCTTGTCTTTTTAAAGAATCAGCTTTTAATTTTATTGATCTTTTCTGTGGTTTTCTTTTCTTTATCATTATTTAATTTATTTCTGCTCGGATCTTTATTTCTCTCCTTCCACTGGCTTTGGCTTTTGTTTGCTCTTCTTTCTCCAACTGCTTTAGGTATAAGGATAGGTTGTTTATTTGAGATATTTCTAGCTTTCTGAGGTAAGATTGTATTGCTATAAACTTCCTTCTTAAAACTGCTTTTGCTGCATTCCATAATTTTGGATTGTCATTCTTATGCTTTCATTTTCATTTGTTTCTAGGTTCTTTTTGCTTTCTTCAGTGATCCATTGGCTTTTTAAGTAAAATATTGTTTAACCTCCACGTGTTTGTGTTTTTTAGTTTTTTTCTTATAGTGATTTTTAATCTAATAGTATTGCGGTTGGAAACGGTTTTTGATATGATTTCACTTTTCTTAAAATTACTGAGGCTCAGTGTGTCGTCCAGAATGTGATCAGTCCTGGAGAATGCTCCACGTGCCCTTGAGAAGAACGTGTTGGTGTTCAGTCGCTCAGTCCTGTCTGACTCTTTGTGACCCCATGGACTGTAGCACAGCAGGCTTCCCTGTCCTCCACCATCTTTGGAAGCTTGCTCAAACTCGTGTCCATTGAGTCAGTGATGCCATCCAACCATCTCATCCTCTGTTGTCCCCTTCGCCTCCTGCCTTCACTCTTTCCCAGCATCAGGGTCTTTTCTGATGAGTCAGCTCTTCGAGTTAGGTGGGCAAAGTTATTGGAACTTTAGCATCAGTACTTCTAATGAATTTTCAGGGTTGATTTCCTTTAGGATAGACTGGTTTGATCTCCTTGCAGTCCAAGGGACTATCAAGACTCTTCTCCAACACCACAGTTCAAAAGCATCAATTCTTCAATGCTTTCAGCCTTCTTTATGGTTCAACTCTCATCCATACATGACCATTGGAAAAACAATAGCTTTGACTATACAGACTTTTGTTGGCAAAGTAATGTCTCTGCTTCTTAATATGCTGTCTAGGTTTGTCATAGCTTTTCTTCCAAGGAGAAAGCGTCTTTTAATTTCATGGCTGAGAAGCACATGTATTCTTTTTCTTTTGGATGAAATGTTCAGTCGTTGTGGCAGAAAGAGCCATAAACAAGATCAAACCTGAATATCAGGTTTCCTGAACCACTATTTGTTTAATGTTCAAGTTAACAATATCTGGTAAACAAACTCCAGCATCTCAAATAACTTAACAAAGCAGGTACAGGCCTGGCATTTTAATAAACTGACATGATTCGTTTAGACATACTTGCAGGATTGCTTTGAAACAACAAACCTTACTGATTGTGATATTTTACATTTTTAATAGAATTCATGGATTTCTCTTAAGTGTCATAGAAAAGTTTTATGTAACTAAGTAATGACTTTCTAGTAGATAAATGGGCAAACATATAATTCTCAAAATAGGAAATAAAAAGTAAAACATCTAATCAACGTATATTCAGTGTAGTGTTGAACCTCACAGTAACGAAAGAAGTGCAAAGCTTAAAAACATGTGTTAATGATGAGTTACTTCCTAGTTGAAATGAACAGAGGGAAAACCCACAGGAATACAGATTGTCAACTGGAGAGGGGTGAGCTCGGCCTGTCATTTACTGAAGAGGGACAGAAGAGGGTGAGGGCTCTGGGTTCTGTCTGGCTGCAGGAACTAGGGGCACACTCAGATTATTCTAGGTGGCAAAAGTTTGTCAAATAGATGTCTGGGGTGGGGCGAATGGGAAAACAAGTCATCAGTCCTCAAGTCACCCAAAAAGTTCTTCAGGAGTCCTAGTAGTCTGACTGCAGTTTTGATCACTTATTGAGAACTCTTGTTGTTGACTCTTAATAGAATCCGCCTATACAGGTACACTCTGAGGATTCAGTGAGATAGAGTACATGTAAATACTTTCAAACCACAATGTTTTAGAGGGATTTATTAGTTGTTGTGGGGTCACTGGCCTTCTTTGAAGGAGTGTTTCTTTTAACTTGACATTTATATTTTCTTCCTTTTTTTTTTTTTTGGATTTTCAGTAAAATGGTATAGATTTTGTTGAGTAGGCTTGGCTTGTGATTTGGCCTGTAGGGGAGAAAACTATCATTCTCTTTGTTAATATCAAGATATCAGGAATAACAAGAATGAGGGACATTGCTCTTTTTTGTTTGTTTGTTTTATTCTTTTTTAAGGTGGTGTTTAAAAAATTAAGTTCTGGGGTCATAGGAGCCTATGGAGGTACCTAAGCATTCACAGTGTGTGTGAAGGGGTAGATGTGGGAATGGAGTTGAGAGCCAGTTGGCAAGGACTGAACGGGTGGGTTTGTTCCTCTTCATCAGAACAGCTCTGTCTGTTTTCGACATCATGATTATGGATAAGACTTTACATCGAAGAGGAAAGTGGTGACAGGTTCAAATGGTAGCAACTTTGGCAACAAAAGAGAAGAAATGAACCCAATGCTGACATTAATTGACAAAAGCTAATGAAGACAGAGAGGCCTGGCGTGCTGCAGTCCATGGGGTCACAAAGAGTTGGACACGACTGAGAGACTGAACTGAACTGAATGAAGACAGAACTGCTGCAGTTAATCAGAGCAAAATGGAACACTACTTGATCAACATCTGGAATCCAAGCTGGCAAAAGAGAACTGATCAACAATAAGCCACTGCAAGGAGATCCAACCAGTCCATCCTAAAGGAAATCAGTCCTGAATGTTCATTGGAAGGACTGATGCTGAAACGCCAATACATTGGCCACTTGATGTGAAGAGCTGACTCACTGGAAAAGACCCTGATGCTGGGCAAGATTGAAGGCAGGAGGAGAAGGGGATGACAGAGGATGAGATGGTTGGATGGCATCACCGACTAAACAGACATGAGTTTGAGTAAACTCTGGGAGTTGATGGTGGACAGGGAGGCCTGGCGTGCTGCAGTCCATGGGGTCGCCAAGAGTCGGACACGACTGAGCGACTGAACTGAACTGAAGCCATGGTTGTATGTGTTGCAATGGCTAAAGCCTGGGATGGACTTCCTCCTCCTCCCAGGTTCCGTCTGAGACTAAGGACGCTGAACTTTTGAAAGGTAAGCTGACCCTGAGGACAATATTAGTGTTTTCCAACCTCTCTCTGTATTTGCAGAAGACCGTGTAGCTAGTTCTGGTCAATGAAATGTGAGTGGAAGGGATATATATTATTCAGCAAT
>SJYQ01005702.1:14985-93326 GCA_006410935.1 Redunca redunca | reverse complement strand
GGGATACTAGAAGTATCTTGGAAGAACTCAGTAAAGCAAGTGGCAGCTGAAGTGGAAAGCCGAAAGCCCAGGCTGAAGATTTGCTTTTGGAAATAATGAACATAGAGTTGAGAATGGGAATTGATTTAGGGATTAGAATGGTAAAGATAATTTAAATGGAAGTATAAGTATAAGGTGATGGTAAAACCTGGTAGGTATTTAAAAATGATGGGAGATGGAAGGAAAGGATTGTTTATTTTTCTCTCTTTAAAAATTCAGATTCTTGACACAGTAATGGTTGAAACCATTTGAAAAAGAGGAGTGTAGAGAGGCTTAAGGAAAGGTTTGGGGAGATGTCCTTAGGAGACAAGAGGAATGAGTGGTTCATTAATTTGTTCAGCATACATGTGATGAGTGGGAACAAAAACCAACCATGACTTCTGGGTTTGGAAAATTTAGGTTAGTGTTTATTTTCCACCAACCTTGTTTCTATCGAGCATCAGGAATAAAGCCAGAGGTTCAGGGGTGATTGGGGCAATAAAAAGTTTAGTTTAAAAAGTACTTTTGGAAGGTTACCTAGTTATTCTGCAGTTCCCTTTCATTTCTATTGATGATACAGTGCCCCTTATGAACCAAATCTATGTAGTGACCTCTGTGTGCCAGAAGCAGTTCTGGGCCCAGGAGATATAAGTAGAGGATAAGACAGACTCCTTTGGCAGATTTCATTAGAGCATGTGACAGCCTGCACTTGTGTGTGTGTAGTGTGTTGGGGTTGACATACCTAGAACAGATAAGTAACTTCAGGTAGTGTTAAGACCTATGAAGACAAAACTACAGAAAGTGTGACAGGAAGAGGGTAGAGGAGCTCTTAGAAAGGTGGTTAAGATAAATATGGAAATATGGTCCAGTGGTTAGGACTGCGAAGGACCCCAGTTCAGTTGCTGGTCAGGGGACTAAGATCCCAACCCTAACCTTTGTCAAGTTAAATGTTGTTCTCAAAGAGAACGGTAGTTCATAATCTAAGAGCAGCATAGTTTATCAAACTGAGAAACTAAGAATGAAATCTGGAGCAAAAACTTCTGTCTGTGGTAAGGTAAAGGGATGTCTTGTCAAATAACCAGTGAAAAAATGGTTCTCATGTATGTGAGTGGCCTGTAGATTACCACAGGCATGGTATGTGGTTTGAATTTTTATTTTTGTGTGCTCGTCTCTATGCAGTGGAGATATGCCCCAGGATGAAGACTTTGCCCTTTTTTAAGATAACTCAAAGATAAGAAAAAATATCCTCCAGACATAATTACTTGTAAAAATGGTTTTTGTCTCAAGAAATTTTTGGTTCTATGTTACAGTCAGAATTCAAAGTTGACTTAAGCTTATCTTTCAGCTTGGGCCTCTTTTGGGCCAAAGCCATTAGAGAAGGGGGCATGCTCCCTCTGATCTCAGCTTTCTCCTTGAGATCAGGGGCTTGTAAGCTGCAGTTTCACTCAGTGGGTTTAAAGGATAGACAAGAGCGGGGAATGGTGTTTCCTCTTTCTCCTGAGGCTTCCTCTACTTCTGAGGGCCCTACAGACAGGATCCTTTGCTTTCCCTCACTCCTGAGTGGCTCACATCTGGTCCACAAGAAAAATTCCCACATTCCTGGCCTCAACAATCTGAAGTTTCCTAGGTTTAGAACTGCTGCTACTGCTGCTAAGTCACTTCAGTCGTGACCGACTGTGCGACCCCACAGACGGCAGCCCCTCCAGGCTCCCCTGTCCCAGGGGAGAACAAGGCAAGAACACTGGAATGGGTTCCCATTTCCTTCTCCAATGCATGAAAGTGAAAGTGAAGTCACTCAGTCGTGACCAACTCTTAGCAACACCATGGACTGCAGCCCACTAGGCTCCTCCGTTCATGGGATTTTCCAGGCAAGAGTACTGGAGGGGGGTGCCATTGCCTTCTCTGAGGTTTAGAACTAGAAAGTAGTAAAACTATTCTAAGAAGGTTGTATTAAATACTTACAACTCAAATTTCTTACAAAATTTTTCCCTTAGACTCCTTTAGATCTTTGATTTGGCTGAGGATTCTAAAAGCTGTGACCAGATGTGAGCCACTCAGGAGAGAGGGAGAATGGATAAACAAGATCCTACTGTATAGGATAGGGACCTGTATTCAATAGTAAACCATAATGGAAAAGAATATAACAGGTACATATGTATAATTGAATCACTTTGCTGTACAGCAGAAATTAACATTGTAGGACAGCTATAGTGTTGGTCGCTCAGTTGTGTTCGACTCTGAGATCCCAAGGACTGTAGCCCACCAGGCTCTTCTGTCCATGGATATTCCAGGCAAGAATACCAGAGTGGATTGCTATTTCCTCCAACTATAATTTTAAAAAGCTGTGACCTGGTTCTTGGATACATACTGTGTGTGTGTGTGCGTGTGTGTTTGTGTGCCTGTGTGTCTGCCTCCATGCTTAGTTACTCTATTGTGTGACTCTCTGCAATACATTGGACTGTAACTCTCCAGGTTCCTCTGTCCATGGGATTCTCCAGGCTAGAATACTGAAGTGGGTTTCCTACTCTAGGGCATCTTCCCAACGCAGGGATCGAACCTAGGTTACCCGTGATTCCCGCATTGTAGGCGGATTCTTTACCCACTGAGTGTGTCTGTTGTTGAGTCACTAAGTCCTGTACAACTTTGGCCCATGGATTGCAGCAAACCAGGCTTCCCTGTCCTTAACCATCTCCCAGAGTTTGCTCAAATTCATGCCCATTGAGTGGATGATGTCATCCAATCATCTCATCCTCTTGTCACCCCCTTCTGCCCTCAATCTTACCCATCATCAGGGTCTTTTCCAGTGAGTTGGCTCTTAGCATCAGGTGACCAAAGTAGTTGAGCTTCAGCATCAGCCCTGCCAATGAATATACAGGGTTGATTTCCTTTAGGATTGACTGGTTTGATCTTGCAGTCCAAAGTGCAGGAGTCTTTTCCAGCACCACAATTCAAAAGCATCAGTTCTTCAGCGCTCAGCCTTCTTTATGGTCCAGCTCACATCCGTACGTGGTGGTGGTGCAGTTGCTAAGTCATGTCCGACTCTTAAAACCCTGTAGACTACAACCTGTGAGGCTCCTCTGGTCCATGGGATTCTCCAGGCAAGAATACTAGAGTGGGTTGCCAGTTCCTTCTCCAGGGGATCTTCCCAACCAAGGGTTTGGACCTGAGTCTCCTGCGTTGCAGGCAGATTCTCTACTGACTAAGCTATGAGGGAAGAGGCATCCATATGATACTACTGGAAGAACCATGGCTTTTGACTGTGCAGACCTTTGTTAGCAAACTGATGTGTTTGCTTTTTAATGTGCTGTCTAGGTTTGTTGTAGCTTTCCTTCCAAGGAGCAAGCATCTTCTCTGTCTGATTTGATACTTTCCAGCCCACTGAGAGCCCTAACCATTGGACTGCCAGGGTAGTCACAGCCCTAATCTTAAATGTTACATTTGTATAGTTCTGGAAAATACATCTATCTAGCACATGTAGAAGGTGTGTGATTTGCTCTCAGAAAAGGTTTAAAATGATCTGAACTCTATTATATATAGTTACTATTGGAGATAATTAAGTCCTTTAGGGGAAAGATCTTTTTAAAAAAATAAACCTGAGGACTCTCCTGGTGATTCAGTGAATAGGCAGCATTCCCTTGCCGATGCAGAGGACATGGGTTTGATCCCTAGTCTGGGGAGATTACACATGTTGCAGGCAACGAAAGCCCATGAGCCCTAGAGCCTCTGCTCTACGAGAGAAGCTACTGCAATAATCCTGTGCACCGAAACAAAGACACCCAGTGTGACCAGAAATTTGTTTAACCGATAAGGTGTTGGAGAAAGGTCTAGCTCCTTTAAGTTAGAGCAGGTGGAAGAGGTGACCAATGGAACTGTTTCAGACACATCACCATTTTGGGCAAATGAAGGAAGGCTTGTCAGTAAATGGTTCATCCAGCTCAGAGTGGAAAGGGCACAGAGCAGAAACTGTTCATGGCCCCTGTGTTGCAGGGGAGCAGCCCTCAGAGAAGTAGCTCCCCAGGGCAGGAGAGACAGGAAGCAGGAAGCCTCAGAAGGAAGTACTGTCCAATTAGGGATGACTCTGGAGAGAAGCCTCTGGGAACATATGCCTCTGAGGGAGCACACCATGGTGCTCTGCGTTTAGAGTTGCAAGAGGCTTGAGATGGTGTAATTAAATTTCCTTATTTTAGAGAGGAACAAACTAAGGCACAGAGTTTTATTGTAGATATATATATATTTCTTTGCTAATAAGGATTCTGACAACAGTGAGTGTTGGAATGCACTACAATGTAAGGTTCCTTTTGTGGAAATTTGTCTTTATTAAATAGAACCCTGATTCATCTATAGCCTAGATGTGGAAACAGTGCTAATCATACCTCATATAGTACAGAGATCTAAGATAAGATAGTATTCACATACATGACTAGCACTGGATTCTCTTTAAAGATAATAGCCATTTTCTGGTCATCTTAGAGCAAATCTGCCATTTTCTGATTCCTCTCCTCCCAAGGAAGTCCTATGAGAATATACTATGGAGTAAAATCCTTAATAGTTTAAAATTTTTGAACAGTTTTAAATTTTGAGTAAATTTCATATTCTTCGGAGAGCTCTTCAAACCTGCATAGGTGAACTCTAGGCAGATTTTATCACATTGTGCCTTCTGATATTTTTCAATTACTTGGCATTTAGATCAATTATAAAGTTTAGTTGTAGATGCAAGCATAGATGGGAATTTAGTATTTGCAGAATAAAAATCAGCTACTGCTCAAAACATGATAATTATGTATAAATACCAGAAATAACAGGTAGTGAATTAAATACAAGCATCCAGTTAAAATAGCTGGTATATCAGTGATGGCTCAATGAGGAGACAGAAGTCACATAGTAGACTTGAACAGGAAAAGATTAAGGGATTAAGGTACTAAGGGACTGGAAAGGAAAAACTGAAGTGAACTATATAGGAAGAGCAGAAAGAAGTAGCAGTCACTTCCCCTGGAGCTGAGATAAAGCACCTGAGGAAGAGGCCTCCTCCACCCCCGAGTGGAGAGCTGGATGTTGGGAGAAGGTGCAGCATAGTTCACTGGATATTGAAATGTCTTGTTTCTGGGACTTGATGGGAAGCCACCAGAGGCATGACTGGGGAAGTCATTCCTGAGAATGGCCTTGCCTAACAATGTTTTGAAGCTGCCCTAAGGGAAAGCTCCTGGAAAGCCTTTTGTAAAAGTCAACTATAATGTACATAATCCACTAAGTCATTAGAGCATTTTCCATATTAAAACTTCAGAGTCAAGTAATGTAGAAGCATTTCAATAAAAACAAAATATACTAGAGTTAGGGCTTCTCTGATGGCTCAGACAGTAAAGAATCTGCAATGCAGGAGACCTGGGTTCAATCCCTAGTTCAGGAAGATTCCCTGGAGAAGGGAATGGCTACCCACTCCAGTATTATTGTCTGGAGAACTGCATGGATAGCGGAGCCTGGCAGACTACAGTCCATGGAGTTACAGAGTTAGAACAAATTCCTAATATAAAAAACTCCCAATCCCAAATAAAATCAACTTAATTTTAAACACATTTCATGATGTACTTGAATTTAATTGTATTTCATTTTATATAAGAGAAATGATAGATATAAATAATATGAGAATTAGTCATTTCACATAATATGTAAGAAATAATATTCCTTAACTAAAAAATAATCAGGTCTTTAACTCTTATGTAATTCATTAGTTATTAAAGAATCCACCAAAGCATATATAACAGCTCAGTTCTTTATATCCTCAATACATTTAATGTAACTTAGTAAATCTCTACCATATGAAGATTCTTTTAGAAAGTATAAAATATCTCAGAATATTTGGGGACCTCTCTGGTGGTCCAGTGGTTAAGAATCTGCCTTCCAATTCAGGGGACAAAGGACTGATTGCTGGTCTGGGAACTAAGATCCCACATGCCTTGGAGCAACTAAGCCCCCGGGACACAACTAGAGAGAAATCCAAGGGCTGCAAAGAAAGATCACGTGTGTCACAACTAAGACCTTGATGCAGCCAAATTAAGTATTTTAAAAGTATCTCAAAATATTTGAAGTATAAGATGGAGACCAATATACTTTACATTTTAAAAATAGTTTATATTTTCCTGTTTCAAAAGCATTTAAGGGTGACAGAAAAGATACAGATGAACCTTAGTGGAAATTGCTAAGGGAAAGAGCCAGTTTGAAAATACTACATGCTATATGAGTCCAATTATATGATATTCTGAAACACGAAATTATAGAGACAGGAAAAAGGATGGTTGAATATGTGAAGCAACAGGACAATTTTTAGGGTACTGAAACTATCTGTATGATATGGTAATAGTGGACACACTCAAAACAGTGGATACATGACACTGTTAAAACCCACAAAAATTTATAGCACAGAGTGAACCTTTTTTAAAAAAAATTTTATGGACTACACTGGTCTTCCTTGCTCACGACTTTCTCCAGCTGCAGAAAGCAGGGCTACTCTTCACTGAGATGCACAGGCTTCTCATTCTGGCACTTCTCTCATTGCAGAGCATGGGCTCTAGGGTGTGCAGGCTTAGTTGTCGTGCTGCATGTGGGATCTTCCCAGAGCAGGGATCAAACCCGTGTCCCCTGCATTGGCAGGCAGACTCTCTTTTTCAGCTGTGCTAGGTCTTTGCTGCTGCACAGCCTTTCTCTAGTTGTGGAGAGCGGGGCCCACTCTGTCTGCAGTGCATGAGCTACTTCTTATGGTGGCTTCTCCTCTTGCAGAACACAGGCTGTAGGGCACACGGGCTCAGTGTTGGGCTTAGTTGTCCTACAGCATGTGAGATCTTCCCAGTTCAAGGGTGGAACCTGTGTCTGCTGCCTTGGCAAGCAGATTTTCTTAACCACTGGACCACCCGGAAAGTCCCAGAGTGAATCTTAATGTATGCAAATTTACTTGGGAAGTTGTAGTATATGGCCTAATATTAAGGCTCAATATTATGTGTTGCCTTAATAGTCATGTTTATTACCTGGTAAAACTGGGAGGGCCTAGAATGGCTTAACTGTATGTCCTTCTCTTCAGTCTTCCCATAAATTAGTTCCTCTATCTAAATCTCTAGCTTTCCTTATTGAAGGGACCAGGCACCGTCAGTGCTAGTCCCTGAGAGTAGGTTTCAGTTCCCTACGAACTTGTGGAACTATTCAACCATATTCTTAATATTCAAATCAAATAATCATATTCACAGGAACTGGGGGCACCATGCCCTCTTGGTACTACGAATCTGCCTTCCATAACCTCTGGTGGTTTCTTCTCTTCTTGAGTGTGACTTCCCTGTGGCCCTGAGTGGTATTGTGGTGTCCATGGCTACAAGTATATGTGACCACAGACTGATGTTGATATCATCTGTCCTGTGTCAGGAGCTGCTTGCCTACTCCTATAGCCCTAGGGAGGGAACTCCTCTCACCAACAGGGTGAATAGGAGGCAATTAATAGGGGGACCTGAGGATAGACTGCAGATTGTGACAACATAATCTATGTGTATTATACACATATGAAATCACCTCACTGAAGAGGGTGGAAGAAATAGGTGATTATCTAAGGAAATGGTAAAGTTCAAAATTACCATCTGCAAGGGACTTCCCTGGTGCTCCAGGGGCTAAGACTTGAAAATGAAGCCTATAAAACTAAAGACAAAAGGAACTGCATACAAGCACTGGATTCAAATTGATAAGATTGTTATCCACAGGGGTAAGGTTAATAATTCTGATACTTCCATAAATGTAAACTCAAACTGAGCAATTAGGTAAATGGATATTAGAAAATGAAAACTAAGTTTCTTAGTGTTGGAGCAGGAGTTTACAGATAAGCAAAGGGAAAGGCTAGAATATGCAGCAATAAATTGAGTTGTTTGTATGGATCAGTATGAAGTCATGTTTAGCTTAATATAGATAGGGATGATTCTACACAGAGAAAGAGAGATATCAGTATATTTATTAGTTAAAATACACACATATTTCTTTGCTCTGTCAGCTGAGAGAGTCTCAGTTCAGTTCAGTCACTCAGTCATGTCCAACTCTGCTACCTCATGGACTGTAGCACGCCAGGCCTCCCTGTCCATCACCTACTCCCGGAATTTACCCAAACTCTAGAAGCAATTATACTCCAAACAGCAAATTTTGGTTTCTAATATCACTCTCCAATAAAAGTAACAAGGACACCTTCGAGAAATGACTGATCCTAGGACCAGGACAGGACAAGTTGAGCAGCTTGTAGTGTCAAAAAGTGACAAAGAATAAAAAATAAAAACTACATTGAAGGAGGCATATCAAAGGGATACAGGAGCCAACTGAAAGGGCACCCAATGACCAAAGCTGGAACAATCTGAGCAAAGAAATGAAGGTTGTATCAGATTATAACTTGGTGTATAAAAAATAAATATTCATGAGTCCATACTGCTATAAGCAAATGACACATCCTCCCCACCCCACTAAATGCATGCTTAGCTGGCCTGTGAGCTGCTGCCTAAAAAGTTAGGGTCTGGTAACCACAGGGTCCTTGTTTCCTGGGATATCACTCCAGCTGTCCTCTTTCTCTGCCTTTCCACTTAAATTCTGAATCAATTTTTCAAGAATACTGTTTTGAAGGAGACCAAATTACTAGTACAAATAGCCCAATTATTAGCCTATTCAAGGCATCCACATGTCATCAACCCCTTTTATTACCAAACTTAGTAAAGGCAAATCCTAACAGTGACCAGAAGCAGTCCATGATTTCTCTCTCTGATAGTCTCAGGTGATGCAAGGGCACAGTTGAGATGATCAGCCTACTCTTCCTGCAGTGATCCAAGGCCATTATTTCCCTTAACTGATAAGAACAGGGCAGCAAAGAGTTTGGAGTTACATTGTTTTGGTGAATGACTATTCTTTGTGCTACTGATCATGGACAGATCCACATGCCTGATACTCAGTAAATCAACTGAGCGGTGGGCAGGGTTAACATCTTATTAAAAGTAAGGAACCCATCCAGGACTAAGCAAGCACAGTTACCTAGAGATAGACCAAGGGGGTCCTTGTGAACAGTGCTAAGATTTTCTCTAGAAAACAGCTCTGGGCCTATTTCAACATGGGTGATTGAAGGTTAAAATTCATCGTCATGAGGGGGTTGCAAACATTTTAACCTAAAAATATTTCAAACCAGGAATTGGGAATTATCTACCCTAGATAAACAGGGGGACAATTATCCACAAACAAATTTTAATCACTGTAATTTCCTGGAGAACGTCTAACTTTATGACTATTTTTTCCCTATTTCTTTCATAGGCTCATATTGCTTTCATAGGCTCATATTGCTTCTGGATCTTCTTAAGTATTCATGTTTTCTAAGTAAATGTCCTGTCCCTTGGGTCCCTTAACTGCACAACTTGGAGAGATCGCACCCAGCTTCCCGGCCCTACTATGCCATTTGTTTGATGAGGACACCCAATCTGTATCTCTAGGCTGACCTTTCTTTGGGCTAGTGGACCTGTATTACCAGTATATTTCTGGATACCTTTTGTGACTGTCTCTCAGATGCCTTGATGTTACAGACAGAATTGATTATTTCTGTTCAACCTCCATTCCCCACCCTCCTGCAAACCTCTCCAGAAACCTGGAAGGTTAGTGTGGGCTCTCTGTATCTTGCTAATTTCATATCTAAATAGGTCTTGAGTTTTTCCTTTACATATGTGGTGCCTGTGTCATCATTTCTTCACTAGATGATTGCAAGTCTCTTGTTTTACCACACTTCCGTCTCACTCTTCTGCAATCTATCCTCCGTACTAATGTCAGAGTCAAAAACGTTTTTCCCCTAACAGTTAATTTTTTTTCTGACTCTAATACATGCTTGAGGTTTAAAGCCAAAACATTATACAAGAGTACATAGGGCAAAGTTTACACTTTGCACCTGACTCTAAGTCACCCAGTTTGCCTTCCCAAAGGCACCCAAAGCTATCAATTCCTTTGGTAAAGAATGTATTTATTTCTCAAATGCATCTACATTGAGACTTCCTGGTGGTCCAGTGGTTGGGACTCTGCACTTCCATTGCAGGTGGCAGGAGAACTAAGATCCTGAATGGCACACTGTGCAGCCAAAAATAAATAAAATGCATCTACGTCACGTCTTCCCTTGGCTCACCACTGTCTGTAAGAAAATGGTGACATTGAGAAGCACAATCCCTCAGGATTTTGTCCTGTTTCTCATTCCTTTTAGCCATTCCCTCTATCAATCCAGATTTTGTTCCCTGTAAACATTTTTCTTCTCTAAAAAGTCTAAGGCTTCCTTCCCTCTGTGATTTTGCATATCCTTTCTCCCACCAGGGTTACCTTCTCCAAGTTCCTTCATCCCCATGCCATCCTTTTTTTTTTTGAGTACAGAGTACCACCTCTTAATACTTCTCTAAATATATTCAAGTTCAAAAAACTGAACCTCCACAGATAAAGGTTATACCGTCCTCTCATGAAGCCCTTTTAGGACCATATATATGTGTGTGTATATATATATGTATGTGTGTGTGTGTGTGTGTGTATATATATATGAAAGAAAGTGAAAGTGAAGTCGCTCAGTCGTGTCTGACTCTTTGTGACCCCGTGGACTGTAGCCTACCAGACTTCTCCGTCCATGGGATTCTCTAGGCAAGAATACTGGATCGGGTTACCATTTCCTTCTCCAGGGGATCTTCCTAATCCAGGGATCAAACCCGGGTCTCCCGCATCAGAGGCAGACGCTTTAACCTCTGAGCCACCAGGGAGGCATATATATATATATACATACACATATATAATTATAGCACCTATCACACTGCTTGGCCATGTTAAAAGCAGTACTGTAGGTTCCTTTGTTTTCTGAGTCCTCAGAGTCAATTTGCCTAATACCTAGTTGTTAACAAATAATGAATATTAGTTACAATGTAACTGCAACTAAGGAAATATTAGGCTGCATTACTAGCACAGTACTTAAAATTTTTAGTTCTGGCCACCATGTATACAGATAGACACTAAGGAAGAGTACTATCTCTCTGACAGTATAGTGTAAAATGTATTAAGAAGAGGTGGAAAGAATACACAGAAGAACTATCCGAAAAAGATCTTCATGACCCAGATAATGATGATGGTGTGATCACTCACCTAGAGCCAGACATCCTGGAATGAGAAGTCAAGTAGGCCTTAGGAAGCATCACTATGAACAAAGCTAGTGGAGGTGATGAATTCCAGTTGAGCTATTTCAAATCCTAAAAGATGATGCTGTGAAAGTGCTGCACTCAGTATGCTAGCAAATTTGGAAAACTCAGCAGTGGCCACAGGACTGGAAAAAGTCAGTTTTCATTCCAATCCTAAAGAAAGGCAATGCCAAGGAATGTTCAAACTACCGCACAATTGCATTCATCTCACATGCTAGCAAAGTAATGCTCAAAATTCTCCAAGTCAGGCTTCAACAGTACATGAACCATGAACTTCCAGATGTTCAAGCTGGTTTTAGAAAAGGCAAAAGAACCAGAGATCAAATTGCCAACATCCGCTGGATCATTGAAAAAGCAAAAGAGTTCCAGAAAATCATCTACTTTTGCATTACTGACTATGCCAAAGCTTTTGCATGGATCACAACAAATTGTGGAAAATTCTTAGAGATGGGAATATCAGACCATCTTACCTGACTCCTGAGTAATCTGAGTAATCTGAGAAGCAACAGTTAGAACTGGACATGGAACAACAGACTGTTTCCAAATCAGGAAAGGAGTACATCAAGGCTGTATATTGTCACCCTGTTTATTTAACTTATATGCAGAGTACATCGTGCTAAATGCCAGGCTGAATGAAGCACAAGCTGGAATCAAGATTGCCAGGAGAAATATTAATAATCTCAGATATGCAGATGACACCACCCTTATGGCAGAAAGCGAAGAAGTAAAGAGCCTCTTGATGAAAGTGAAAGAGGAGAATGAAAAAGTTGGCTTAAAACTCAACATTCAGAAAACTAAGATCATAGCATTTGGTCCCATCACTTCATGGCAAATAGATGGGTAAACAATGGAAACAGTGACAGAGTTTATTTTGGGGGGCTCCAAAATCACTGCAGATGGTGACTGTAGTCATGAAATTAAAAGATGCTTGCTCCTTGGAAGAAAAGCTATGACAAACCTAGATAGCATATTAAAAAGCAGAGAAATCAATTTGCCAACAAAGGTATGTCTAGTCAAAGCTATGGTTTTTCTAGTAGTCATGTATGGATGTGAGTTGGACTATAAAGAAAGCTGAGTGCCGAACCGAAGAATTAATGCTTTTGAACTGTGGTGTTGGAGAAGACTCTTGAGAGTCCCCTGGACTGCAAGGAGATCCAGCCAGTCCATCCTAAAGGAAATGAGTCCTGAATATTCATTGGAAGGACTGATGCTGAAGCTGAAACGCCAATACTTTGGCCACCTTAAGAACCAACTCATTTGAAAAGACCCTGATGCTGGTAAAGACTGAAGGTGGGAAGAGAAGGGGACGACAGAGGATAAGATGGTTGGATGGCATCACCAACGTGATGGACATGAGTCTGAGTAGGCTCCAGGACTTGGTGATGGACAGGGAAGACTGACATGCTGCAGTCAATGGGATGGCAAAGAGTCAGATACAATTGAATGACTGAACTGAACTGAACACTGTAATGGCCTCAGGAAGAAAAGACTAGAGGATACACAGCTCCCTTAGAATCTGAAGGACTAAAGCGGAAGCATCTGACAACTAACTAGTGAGTTTTCCCATGAGACCCAAGATTCTCCACCACAGTTCTTCACCACAGTTTGTCTTCATCATTGCTGAAATCTACTGTAACTTATTTGCATTAATAGAAGTGGATGAACTGAAGTTTGAAAACAATTTACTTCCCCCTCCTCTTAAACTAGGCTGGATTCTAGGTTACTTCTACAAAGTCACTCCTGCCCACTTATATTAAAATATACTTTGTTGAGATAGGGGTACAATTGATGTGTCTGGAAGCTGGGCATAAGTCCCAGTTTACCTTATCTTCACTTCCACCTTGGAAGAAAGATGAGCTTGTGAATATTATTTATTGTGAGGTTGGGAGGATACAGAGAGTCCAGAGTAGGGACCATGGCTTTTCATTTTGTGTCTACCCAGTGTCTAGGTGGAAGGGAATGTGACAAAAACTTTTAAAAAGGACTGAAGGAAACAGAAAAACCAAGGGAATAAAGGAAGTTTATTATTTCCTTTCTTAGAAACTGCTGACTTAATTTGGCTTTTAACTCAGATAAGGGGGGAAAAAAAATCAAGAAAAGCTGCTTAAAAAGCCTGTGGGAGAGTGGATGAGTTCTAAGTTCCTATTCAATTCTTTGATCTATGATTATAAGTTTTATTTACCTAACAATACCTTTAAGTGATTAATGGCATTTAATGAATATGTATTAAATAGAATCATAATCTAAAATAACAGTTCATTTAGCAGAAATGAACTGTTTCTGCTAAAAATTGAACTGATAGTTTTATGAAGACACTAGTAACAGGTTTGCAAAATGCAGCTTCAGACTGCTCCCTTGCTGGATGATGCTCTGTGGCTTAACTGGCCGATGCTCTGTGGCTTAACTGGCCTGGTACGGGGCTGAGGTACCTTGCAATTGTTTTTTCCTTTCAGATTAAAAGAAATCACAGAACCTTGCTGGGCTAACTTCTAGACAAGACTCAAATTTAAAGTAATTTATTGGGGGTGGGTTAAAGGGGCTTTTTTTGTTTGGTTTAGTTTCTTCCTAAGAGAATCCAGAGTGCTGTTTCTGTTTTGTAGAGACCACAAAAGCCAGAGCTGCAGAAACTCAAAATTCAAACAGATAAAGGTGAAGAAAGGAGAGAGGAAACATTACAACAATAACCTATGCTTCCCTCCCAGTATGTCAGTAATGAAAGATTTCTTAACTTTTTGGCTCTTCAAACTATACTGCAGTCAATACTACAGTAGGAACTGACTTATCCAAGATTAGTTGTTAATGTCTTCTGATTATGTGATGTAATTCTAAGCTCAAAGGCTTTTTTTGCCTCCTCTACAGTACCTTGCTTGGAACAAAGCTTTGCTTAATGCACATTACCTTGATTTCATCAAGTATATAAAAACCAAAATAGTTGAGTAACTTTTATTGGGAAGGAAAAAATAACATTTTTATTATTTTTTTTACATGATTTTCATGAAGAGGCCAACTNCCGGCGCGGCCCTGCCCGCCCCCTCCGCCCCCTCCCGCGGCGCCATGCGCAGACTCAGTTCCTGGAGAAAGATGGCGACAGCCGAGAAGCAGAAACACGACGGGCGGGTGAAGATCGGTCACTACATCCTGGGGGATACGCTGGGGGTCGGGACCTTCGGCAAAGTGAAGGGTGAGGACCCCCGGGGCAAGGCTCGGCCCCCCGCCCAGGATCCAGGAGATTTCCGCCTTTCGCACCTCTTCATCCTCCCCCGCCCCTTGCGTTCCCGGTCTCCCGGGCTCCGCAGCCCCTGTCCTGCTCTGGCGCGAGCAGAACCCGAGGCCGCCGCGGGACTGCGGCGCATCCCCCCGCCCCCTGCCCACGGCGGGTGGGGGTGAGGTGGGGACTGGTCGCCATGGCGACGGTGCGGCGGCTGGAGGGGCTTGTACGTGAGAGGGGCGGGGATGCGGAGGTGCTAACTTTCCCAGGCCCGACCCTCGCGGGCAGCGCTGAGTGTTCCCTTTGCTGGGTGCGGGCGCTGGGGTCTCGGCCCGGAACCCGGGAGAGGCGGCCTCCTATTCGACCCAGCTGTGGTCCCTCGGATCAGGGCCAGCCCATCGCTTCCCTGGTCGTCCTCGGCACTGTCCGTATTTCCGTCCTCTTTAGGAGACTGTTGGCTGCCCTAGCTGGCTGACAGGTGTGAAATGTGTACCCCGCGAAGTAAGGTTGCTTTGGAGGTAGTTTACAGAATTTATTAAAAAAAAAAAAGGCCGTCTCGTCGGAAAGGATTACTGATTTTTTTTTCGGAGCGGTTAATGATTATAAATTGGTCCTGTATGTATTTGCGATCTATGGTTTATGGTCTGAATGCACAGCCGGTGTCCTCAGTGTTTCTTAATTATCAAACCCGGTAGGTAGATTTTTCCTCCGGATAGTGTTTATTCATTGATGCAATTCGCTTCCGTTTATTTTCACAAGATATTTATATTTTAATGAATAATGTTCATCATTTGAATTTTTTTTTTTCATTTTTGAAGAAAAGTGGAATAGCTTTTTCTTGTGTTTCAGTACAGTATTCTGGAAATAACAAACTTGCCCTTCAAGTCACCAATTCTGGCACAAAGAGTTTAATTGCAAATTTTGTGAGGCATAAATATTTTTTCTTTGAAATACTTGATTCTGCTATTAGGAATGTAGAGGAAGGAAGTATGGAACTGATAAAAATTATTATGCATTGGCTTTGAATAAAGAATAGCCTATGACTTGCATATAATAAGCTCTTGGTAAATATTTGAAAGAGAAAATAGTTTGTGAAAGTCTGTACAGTGAATTAACTAACCGAGCCTTGCTCTATCAGAGCTAAATAAACATTTTCTGATTTTATCTAGGGATGGAAGAGGAGAGCCCTTCCTTCTCTTGCTCTTTCTGAGTCATAGAACTGGAAAATTGCTGTATAGCCCACAGGGAAGCAACTGCCTAAACCTTCTTAAGAAAATCAGCAAGGCCAACAATGTAAGAAAGTAAGAAGCAAATGCCAGAATAGGGTAATTACAGCTATTAGGGTGGGTTTGTTTTGGGGGCCAGTAAGATGTTTCTGTGCTTTTGAAGTTACTTATTTTTGACGATGTTGTTTCTTTACTTGTTAGCCATTACAGACTGCTTTCAGTTTATAAATACTGAAATATTCACTATTTCCCCCCAAATAGTAATGACAGCTTTGTTGCCTTCACTCCACCCAGGGTTCTGCTTGTTCTCCTTGTTCTCCTAATTCAGACCTGAGTAGAGTCAGGTCTCACGTTCTTATGTGCTAGGTGGCTTTTGGCAAGGTGGATGGTAGATAGGAAAGTCAGAAGATATTCCTCATTTCCTGGGTTTGATCTGTGATGTGGCAGTGACATGAATCCCTCCAGTGACTGCTATTCCTTAACCTTCACTTCTCCACACCTGCCTCTCTTGAAATAACAAGCGCTGTCAGAGTCAACCGTCTCTCCAAATATAGAAAGGCCAGTGTTAGTCAGAGGATCACAGGTTTCATGGATCAGGTTCCTTTGTTCATAAATACATTAACTGATGATGGTCAAAGACTTCAATCACAGCCTTTTTAAAGCTGTAAAACACTTGAAATGCTTCCTGCCCCCAAATAACAGAAAATTCAACACAGCCCACCCAAGAACGTCTTTTCTGTGGTTCTGTGTCCAGGGCGAGGACGCCCCAGCAGCGCCCGCAAGAGTCTTACTGGCCCAGTCAGTCCGTCTGGCCAGGTTTATTATGTGCTAATTGGCTTAGGCTTATGTTCCTAAAGGGCAGATGGCAGTACCCTTGAAGGAAGAGCACCCCCTCTCTGGGATGTATGGGTGGGAGAGCATCTTCTGAAGTACTTGAATAGTATGGGGAGATAGGGTAGACACCTGCACAGAAACAGGGTTTTTTTTGGAAGAGAGAAAGGGGGACCTAGATGCTTGGTGAGCACGCAGAAACAGCCACTATAGTGGTGACATGTTAACTAAGAAGCCTAGAATTTGACCGGAATTCTTACAAATTATATGACTAGCCACATATTTCAAAGGAGGCAGTTTGGAGGAGATAGAGCTTTTTAGTCATACACACTGGTAAATTTAACATAGAAAGAAAGTCTAATAGAAGATGTGATATCATATCATTCCCAATATGATCTTTCTATCTTATAGGAAACTTATTGAGGGGATGGGGAGGACTGCAGATTCAAAGGCATTGTTTTGTTTCTTGTTAAGGTTTAAAAAATCCTTTGGTAATTTAATGGGAACATTTTGAGGGGAAACTTAAGACAACTAGGGTTAGTTTGGAATTATGCTTGAATTATTTGTTTCCAAGATACCCTTTTTTCCGCTCCTTGATTGTCAAGGGGTTGGTCTCCACTCCCTTGTGGGTCTACTCCCCTCTCCTCCCAGCAAGAACATTTATAAAAGCATGGATGAATAGAGTTATTATTGCAGTAAATATAAATGGAAGTTTTTGCTCATTTTCTAAGAGAAGATACTTCTTCAGTAGGGTGGGTAATCTTTGCCAAATGAGTTTTTATACATATAATCTGTTTATTAAGTTGATGAATATTTTATACATGAAACTGAAAGTTTAGGTAAATAGGTGACTTCTCTTTGAATCATATAAGTTATTTAAAAACTTTTAAGTAAAAAAGTCTAGATATGAATTAGAGCTATATATACCAGCATGGGTGAATCTCAAGTATATAAGTTTAGGCCACAAAAACAGAAGTTGTTATTCATATAAAATTTAAAAACATGAAAAAAGACTCATACATTGCTGACTGGAGTACAAATTGGTACCACCTCTATAGAGTATGACAGTATTTATAAAACTAAACCAGCAATTCAGCTTCTAGGAATTTATCCTATAGGTATATGGAATAATGAGTTATTCATTGCTATATTGTTTGTCAATACAAAAGATTGGAAGTAACCTTGCTAGTAGGACAATAGTTAAATTATGGTTTACCCATACAATGGTATATACCTTGCAAACACTGAGGGAAAAAAAAAAAAAAGCAAGACTTTATATAATATAGGGAAAAATTTCCAAAGTGTATAGCATACCTACCATTTGTGTATAAAGAGCAGGGGCAGATTAAAGTATCTAAGTGTAACTGTGTGCATCTGTATACAGTGTTTCTTTAAAGATACACATGAAACTGTGTTACAGTACAAACAACATTATGCATGTTCAGAGGAGGGGAACTAGGTTGTAGGAGGACATGTCACTGTATATTTTTTTATATTTTTGAATCTGCATGAATTCATTAAATTAAGTTTGTGAAAATAAACATATGGAAAAATTGTTACTATATCATTTATGGATTCATCATATATGTGGGAAAGACAAACCACATTCAAGATAGTGGTAACCTCTAGGGAGAAGGAAAGGAGGAAGGAATCTGGGAGGAGTCAGACTGGGCTTCAGTTGCATCTGTAATGTTTTATTGCTTAAGCGGCTATTGGGTGGAACATGGGTATTTGCTTTGCCTTTTGGGATGCCTGAAATGTTTTGTTAAGAAAAGGTACCTTTCTTAAATTTCCACCTATAGCTTTTAAAATTCATCCCTCTCCAACCAGAATTCAATTATTTCCCTGACACTTTTAGCAGTGAGTTTTTGTTTTTGGTTTGTTTTTGTTTTGTTTTTTCAATTTTAGGGTGAAAATGAAATGGTTGGGTGATTAGAATATCTTTAGTAAACATTTCTATCTTTGTGGCAACTCTTTATCAGTGTTTAAAATTCTCTCTTTCAAAGTATGATCTTACTTTACTTCAGAATTACATATCTGATTAGAAGAGCATGTGTTACAGAGTTCTACAGTTAGACAGAGTTCCTTTTAGAAAGCAGTAACAGGTTGTTAGCTAATGTTTAGTTGACTCATCTCTTGCTGTTGTTGTGCGGGAGATATTGTGAATTGTGGTAATCTTTGCTGTGAGTGACTCAGGTTTTCCATGGCAGAAATACCTGTCTTCCATTTCACCCAAAAGCCACAGCTTGGTATTACTGTAAAACAGTGACGTCTGAAGAGTAAAGTTTTGAGCTTTGGACCAAGGGAGAAATATTTCAGAAGTGCATATCCTTGACAAAGTCCATGTACTGCACTGATTGACTTATGGAACAGCAGTTAATTTGGTTGCAACTGAGTTTAGTCACTGGAGAATCTTTAGCCTAGTTTTGAGGAAACAGTTCAGATTTTGATATTGTTGTCAAGGCTTCTTTCCCTTCACAGTGCACACTGATGGTGGTGTACAGTGGATAGGTCCCAGACATGGAATTCTTCTAACTAGAAGACCTGTTCTGCCTTGATCACTTAATAACTTTACTTCAGTGAGTTAATCTCTCAGAGCCTCATATTACCTGCATCATAGGTTTATTGTGAGGCTCAAATGTGATCTTGTGTTTCCTAAGCTATAAAACTATGTTTTCAAAAGTATTATGCTACTGAAATTCTAATACTGAACTATGTTGGCAGTGGGTTCAAGGCAAATATTGTTGTTCCTATAAGTAAGGAAAACATATTAATCATATGACGGCTGGAAAATTAGCGAGATTTTGCTGGGAAGAAAAAGGGGAAAAAAAAAAAAAGGAAATACTGCCTTCTCTTAAACAGAAAATATTTGGAGTCCTCAATGTTCAGTTCAGTTGCTTAGTCATGTCTGACTCTTTGTGACCCCAAGGACTGCAGCATGCCAGGCCTCCCTATCCATCACCAACTCCCAGAGTTTACCCAAACTCATGTCCATTGAGTCGGTGATGCCATCCAACCATCTTATCCTCTGTTGTCCCCTTCTCCTCCTGCCCTCTTTTTCAGCATTAGGGGCTTTTCCAATGTGTGAGCTCTTCGCATCAGATGGCCAAAGTATTGGAGTTTTAGCTTCAGCATCAGTCCTTCCAATGAACACCCAGGACTGTCTCCTTTAGAATGGACTGGTTGGACCTCCTTGCAGTCCAAGGGACTCTCAAGAGTCTTCTCCAACACCACAGTTTGAAAGCATCAGTTCTTTGGTGCTCAGCTTTCTTTATAGTCCAACTCTCACATCCATACATGACTACTGGAAAAACTATAGCCTTGACTAGATGGACCTTTGTTGACAAAGTAATGTCTCTGCTTTTTAATATGCTGTCTAGGTTGGTCATAACTTTCCTTCTAAGGAGTAAGCATCTTTTAATTTCATGACTACAGTCACCATCTGCAGTGATTTTGGAGCCCAGAAAAATAAAGTCAGCCTCTGTTTCTACTATTTCTCCATTTATTTGCCATGTAGTGATGGGACCAGATGCCATGATCTTAGTTTTCTGAATGTTGAACTTTAAGCCAACTTTTTCACTCTTCTCTTTCTCAATGTTGGGACATTGTTTTCAAACCTTGGAGGAAAAAAACCTGTATCCAGTTAAGACTGGGAAATACCAGATTAAACACTTGATGGGTTTCTTTCCAGTAGGGCTCTATCGGTGTTACTGTGTTAATATGCATAATAAGTTTCTAAAAAGGAGAGGAGACATCCTTTCCGAGACCACTTGATTGTGAAATCTTTTCCCATGAAGAGTGTCCAGTCCTAGTGTTTTGTAAAGCATACTTTAGAAAATTTATTCTAATAATTTTAGTATCATGGTTTTTCTAGCCCACTGAAAATTAGAATTCCTGAAATTAGAACATTGGAGAAGAGGCTGTGAATTGACTGCTGATAGACCGTGAAGGATGAAACAGAACTTCAAAAAGCAGAAAACCCTAGGATTTGGCACGTAATAGCCTGGGAGCAAGAAATGCTATCTAGAGAAATAACTCCATGATATCCCTGAGGTTCCCTGTCATCATGTATTCCATTTAAGAATGTTTGGACACATGTAGTGCAGTTCAGAAAAATCTGTTTTCAAAAAAGATTACTTTTGTTAACTTGTTGATTTCGATGTGACTGTCATAAACCTAGGGCTTTCCACGTGGCTCAGTGGTAGAGAATCTGCCTGAAATGCAGGAGACTCAGGGAATGCGGGTTTGATCCCTGGGTTGAGAAGATCCCTTAGAGGAGGAAATGGCAACTCACTCCAGTGTTCTTGCCTAGAGAATCCCCATGGACAAAGGAGCCTGGTGGGCTACAGTCCCTGGGGTTGCAAAGAGTCGGGCACGACTGAGCGAATAAACACAACACGTCATAAACCTGTCGGTTTCTTAGGGCTTCGGCAACAGTACCACAAAGCTGGGTGACTTAAAACAACAAGTCATTTTGGAGTTCTGGAGGCCAGAAGTCCCGAAAGCAGTGGTTTAGTAGAGTCCCTCTGAAGACTTTAGGGGAGAATCTGTTTCTTCTTCTTACAGCCTCTGGTGACTCCTGGTGTTCCTTGGCTTGTAGAAGCAAAACTTCAGTCTCTGCCTGTCTTCACATGGTCACCTCTGTGTGTGCGTACCTGTGTTCTCTCCTTTTCTTATAAGGACACCAGTCATTAGATATAGAGCCCACCCTAAATCTAGGATGATTTTATCCTGAGATCCTTAACTAACTATACCCCCCAAAACCCTGGTTTCAAATAAGATCCCATTCTGTGGGATGGTAGACATGAATTTGTGGGGAAGAAGGGACACTCTTCAACCCAGTACACTTGCATTATGTTTTATGTACTTTTATTTATTTATTTGGCTGCAGTGCATTGCTTGCAGGATCTTAATTCCCCGACCAGGGATCAAACCCGGGCCCAGCAGTGAAAGCCCTGAGTCCTAACAACTGGATCGCCGGGGAATTCCCTATGTGCTTAGTTTTACGCTCTTCATTTCTGTTTTATGATGCAGTCACCCCTCAGAATACTTGAGGGTTGTTTCTAGGAGCCCCTGAGGATACCAAAAGGCCCAGATGCTCAAGTCCCTTTTATTAAGTGACATAGTACAGTGGGCCCTCCATACCCTCGGGTTCTACATCTGGGGATAAGGGGGTTAAATGTTTATCTGCTGAAAAAATTCTAGTATTAGTGGACTCTTGCAGTTCAAACCCGAGTTGTTCAAGGATCAGTTATAGATTTTTGAGTAACTTTTAAACAGATTTAATAGAATGAATAAAATGTCTTTCTTGGTATCTTGTTATAAAACATTGAAATTGGTAAGAAGCAGGTTTTTACTGCATGTGCATGTATTCTTAGTTGCTCTGCTGCTGCTAAGTCGCTTCAGTCGTGTCCGACTCTGTGCGACCCCATAGACGGCAGCCCACCAGGCTCCTCCATCCCTGGGATTCTCCAGGCAAGAACACTGGAGTGGGTTGCCATTTCCTTCTCCATCTTAGTTGCTCAGTGGTGTCCAATTCTTTGTGATGCCATGGACTGTATCCTGTCAGGCTCATCAGTCCAAGGAATTTTCCAGGCAAGAATACTGGAGTGGGTTGCCAGTTTTCTACTTCAGGGGATCTTCCCGACCCAGGGATTGTACTTGGTGTCTCCTGCATTGACAGACAGATTTTTTTTAACCTCTGGCCACCTGGGAAGCCTATTAGAGTGGATTTATTTTCTCATACAGGAGAAAGGTCATAGTAGCAAGTGCCTGGCACATAGTGGGTGCAGGTACTCAATAACTATTTCTTAAATAAATGAATGAAGTTTTAGAGTAAGTCTTATTAGTTTGGAGAATTCAATCTGTTATTCTTTTCAAAATTATAAGACTGAATCAAGGGTTCTACTTACATGTTCAATTTCTATTTATCTTTTATTAAAAGGGTATTTATTTAGTATTATTATATATAAGTAGTAAACAATAGCTTTCCTGGTGGCTGTTCTTTTGAAGATTATCTTTTAAAAAATAATCACATTTCATTTACCATTTTTGGAAAAAGGACAAGTTTTTGAGACAGACATGGGTTCCTATTTTTGTCAGTCACTAGCTATGTAACTTTGGGCAAGTTATTTCATCTTGATTAAGTTATTTCATCTTCCTGTACCTCAGTTACTTGTAAAGTGTTGCTAATATTGCTAGTCTTCCAGACTTGGGATAGTTAGAGGCAGTATGTTTGGGTATAAAGTGGGTATGTCATGAATATTAACTAGTGAGTTGTATACCTTAATTATGTTATATATTATAAGTCAATTAGATATATATTTTTAAAAAATAGTAATCGTTTAAAAAATCTGGTTTCAAATTAAGTCAGATAAACCTATTTTTACCTCTGTGCTCTTCTGTGACTGAGTAAGTGTTTCTATAGTTTTTGGGTAGTAAGTGAAATCTTACTATGTGTATATACATCTGGCAATATCATGTTGAAAATTAACCAAAGTCAGGAAATGGGTTGAACTTTGGAAGCTAGGAATCTCTGGTGTTGATGGGAGCAGGGGATGGAGCAGGTTAGTGAGATTGAAGCTTATGGGGATAGAAGCCAGGTACATAGAAATTACAGCTATTTGAAAAATAAATGAAAGTGTTAGTTGCTCAATTGTGTCTGACTCTGTGACCACATGGACTGTAGCCTGCCAGGTTCGTCTGTCCGTGGAATTCTCCAGGCAAGAATACTAGAGTGGGTAGCGATTCCCTTCTCCAGGGGATCTTCCTGATCCCACCCAGGGATTGAACCCCGGTCTTCTGCATTATAGGCAGCTGTCTGAGCCACCAGGGAAGCTATTGTTTAGTACTTATTGTGGACCTGGACAAAGGCATTTTACTGGATCTAATTGTAAAAGGGACAAATGAAAAAGCTGAGATAAAATTGGCTATACGGGCTTAATGAGAAACTTTAGGACGGATTAGCTAGGAACGGGGGAGACATTTGGGAACAATGGAAAATAAATAACCCTAAATAGTAATAATCATTGTTTCTTCATAAAGAAGTTACTGTGCTGGGCATGATGGAAAGTGCTTTACAAGCCTTACTTCATGTCACCCTATGGGGTATGTAGTATTGTTATTTTGAATACAAAGTTGAAATAATTTAACTTGTTCAAAGTTAAAGTTTAGTAACTAGAGAGCTTTCCACAAAGCTATTGCTTCAGACTTTGCTTCATTAACTTACTGGGAATCATCTTCTTTTTCTCCTATATTGGACCCCTTCTTTACTGAATACCATCTTGGCTTACTTCTTGATTTTGTTGGAATATAAAGTCTCCACTAGACCCTTAGAAAAGACTTTGCCACTATTGAAAAATGTCTAAATTCTGTTATAACCACTGATTATCTGGGTATAACATTCAAAATGGAAAGGTAATCACTTAAATTTTTTTCTTATTTTTAAAAATAGAAACTACATGCTCATGAACCAAAATTTAAAAGGTTCAAGGGCTTATAGAGAAAGTGTGTCTAACATGAGGGAGGTTTTTGGAATGAGGAAACTGTTCTGTATCTGATTATAACAGTGATGACACCATTTCCACACGTGTTAAAATCCACAGAACTGCACACTGAGAGAGAAAAGCTCGATTTGTATGTATGACATTAAAAGTGAAAAGTAAATTAAGAGAATTTAAAAGTGTAAAAAGGTGGAGAACAATAAAGAAGTTGCTTTCTGTCTCTCTGCCTTAGCCTTCCAACTTTCCTTTCTGGAAAAAGCCACAGTCAGTACTTTCTCATGTGTCTTCCCACTGGAAAGTGAAAGTATTAGTCACTCAGTCATGCCTGACTCTTTGCAACCCCATGGACTCTAATCTGCCAAGCTCCTCTGACCATGGACTTCTCTAGGCAAGAATACTGGAGTGGGTAGCCATTCCCTTCTCCAGGGGATCGTCCCAACCCAGGGATTGAGCCTGAGTCTCCTGCATTGTGGGCAGGTTCTTTACTATCTGAGCCACAGGGGAAGCCCATACTTAGTCACTCTTAAACACTCAGGCGTAAATCAGGCAGAATTGGAAGGAACTTGGAATTGCTTGAGTATTTTTGGAGAAGGCTAAGATTTCTACTCTTAGAAGAGTTCTAAATATGTTATTAACCAAACCTGGCACTAATTTATTAAAATTATTTCTCCTACAGTTGGCAAACATGAATTGACTGGGCATAAAGTTGCTGTGAAGATACTGAATCGGCAGAAGATTCGAAGCCTTGATGTAGTAGGAAAAATCCGCAGAGAAATTCAGAACCTCAAGCTTTTCAGGCATCCTCATATAATTAAACTGTAAGATCTGATTATATTAAATATAGTCATATCATTTTTTCATCATTTTTGTTAACCTACTTAATCCGAAAAGTGAGAAAGCTGAGTGACATTTCTTCAGTTTATTCCTGAGAGTTTTAGAAGTTCTTCCTGTTCATGTATTCATCTAACCCCATTCATGGTCACTTAAGCCTGAGTCCACATTTTGCCCTTGTGTTTATCGGCTGTTATATTTCTTATTTTTTGAGCTGATGCCCTTTTGATAGATGACTTTCATTGCCCCCCTTATTGCTATAGAACCAACAATGATTCACAAAACAAAAACTCCTGACCTCCAAATTTCCACGTGATATCACTTAGTCTCAATAGAGACAATGCAGTAGAAAGTGTCCCTCACTCCGCTACACTGGTTCTATCTGATAAAACAAATAATAAATAGAATTTTAGAAATCCAGATTTCAAAAGGCAGTAGTACTACTGTTTTACAGTTGCCGGTTGTAGGGTCTACAGAGAACTTACTTACTGCGCGGCTTTATTATGCAGACTATAAATTAAAACCATTTAGGCTTTTGTATTGAACTGGCTGACTCAAAATTTGTTTCACTCTCACCTCTTCTTATTTGTTGAAGTGCCATGGTTTTAAATACCATCTTCGTGCTGACAGCGCTTAAGTATACATCTCCTGCTTTGAAACCCGTTCCCTGGATTTCAGACTCCTATGCCCGCTACCTATTTTACTTCTCCATTTGGGTGTCCACGAGGCACGTGAAACTCAGTATGGGTAAACCTGAACTCTTTATCACCCTCCCACACCTGGTCTTCCACAGTTTTTACCATCTCAGGTGATAATCTGGTTCCTCAGGGCAGAAACTTAGGAACCATCCTTAACTTTACTGTTTCTCTCACTTCCCAACCTCCATTCCATCTCTTCCTGCAAAAGTATATCTAGGACCTGATTCTAGTTCCTTCATTGTCCTTACCCTCGTGTGGGCCCCCTTCATTTCTGTCATGGACTACTGCAGTAGCCACCTGCTTCTACCCTAGTGCGCAGTCAGTTCTTCACATTGCTGCCATCAGTCAAAGTTATTACCCTTCTAATCGGCCAGGCCACATGACTGCTTTGCTTACAACCTTCATTAGCTGTCTCTCTGCCGCAGAATGAAAGCTACAGCCTCATCATGGCTTTGTAAGGTTCTGTGCCCTCTGGTGCCAGTTGCCTCTTTGACCCCACATCCTGTTTTCTCTCTCCCAGCTCACTCAGTTCTAGCCTTCCTACTGTAGCTCAGAGATGCCCGGCAGGCTTCCCCCTGTGGGCCTTTGCACTTGCTCTTCCCTCTGCCTGGTTCACCTTGGTAATGGCATAGTTTGTTCCCTGATTTGCATTAGGCTCTGTTACATGTTACTTTATCAGAGAGGCCTTCCTTGAACACCCTGTATGAAAGATTTCCTTCCCTTAGTTTGCTTTATTTCTCTTCATAGCATGTTCCACCACCTGAGATATTGCTTTTTTATTTAGTGTCTGTTTCCTGGCTCCTGGAAAATAAACTCTGTGAGAGCAGAGAATCTGTTTTGTTTACTGCAGTTCTCCCAGCTTCTAGCACAGTGCCTGGTGTATTATAGGCGCTTAGTAGATATTTATTGAATGAATGAATATACATGTTTTAATACTGGTAGATAATGTTTTCTCTCACCAGGTACCAGGTCATCAGTACACCATCTGATATTTTCATGGTGATGGAATATGTCTCAGGAGGAGAGCTATTTGATTATATCTGTAAAAATGGAAGGGTAAGCAGTTCTGATTTAATCCTGTATATATTTTGTAACTCCCCTTATCCTTTATGAGCATCAGAATATTAGAAAGCAATTCTGTTAAGAGTTCTATTTAATAACCAGTCCCCTTAGTCACTTATTTGCCTAGAATCATAGACTTGTTAGAGCTAGGAAGGATCTTAAAGATTATATCCTTAGGCTACTTACACATATACGGAAACTGGGACTTGCAGATTTTTTTTTTGCTCAAGGTCACTTGATTTATCAGTGATAGGATTAGATTGAGACCCTAGAATTCAGGATCTTCAGACTTAGCATCTGGGGCATACGAATACTTGTAATATATATCTTAAAGTATGTATTTAATCCTTAAAAAACATATTATTTAATACTTAGAAATATGGGCCTTGCTAGTCAACCCTAGCCACATTTAAATTGCATTCATTTTTTGGTTTCAGAAATCTGATGTACCTGGAGTAGTAAGAACAGACTCCATGAAGGAGGTAGGAATTAGACTTAAAGAATTTAGAGTTGGAAGGAACTTTAGAAGACATTTTGAACAGTATCTTCAGTTACAGATACAAAAACAGAACATTGTCCCTGCCATACTTTTTCTCATACCCAGAGTATGTGGTATGCAAAAACCTCTTCTGGAGGAGCCTCATCAAGCACTGAGAAGCCAACTGTTTTCCCTCCTAAAGTCCTTTATATCATTCATTCATTTGTTCTGCGTAGCATATTTGTTCATTTTCATCAAAATCAAAATCATTAACCCAAGTTAATTTTGATTTTACCATTTCTTAACATGATTCATTTCAATTTCAGGTATTCCACTTGTCTTTTCACCCCCTGCTTCCTCCACCGACCCCTCTGCCCCCATCCCTGGCACCAATATTCTGCCTACTGCCCCCATCCCTGGCACCAATATTCTGTCTAAAAGATGGGAAAAGACACAAGTTGAATTGGTGTCATGCTTCTTCTTTTTTCCATTTTTCATGTCCTGATCATTTTGCTTTACATTTTGGGAATTGTGCTCAATTTTACCCATTGCATATTAAAATTCCAGCTGTCATTTATTTCTTTCTTATTTTCTGAAGTCGTCTTTCTTTAGATAGCCTATTTTTTTCTTCCACAGAGAAAATACACATCTGTTTGAGGATGCCAATTTCTTTAAAAATTTTTTTGTTTTCTTTCCTTCATTGCTTCTGTACCTTCTGTCCTCCCTGCTTTTTTTCTGTTCATTTGATTGGTCTTTGTCTTTTGTGCATGACCCTTGCTTACATATCTGGTGATTGTGGGTTGTCCACTCATATTTGAGAGTGAAATTCTAAATGCCAAGGTCAGGAGGGTGGAATTTATTAACTGATGGACCTTCCCATTGGTTGAATGGGTAGGGACCTGTCTGTTTTATTAGGGAACACCAAATGTCAATAATAAACAATATTTTTTCCTTGCTGCAATAGTTGCTCCAGAAGAAACCTTCCAGTTTCCTTGAGGGTGTGAGCTTAGCTGCCAGTGCTCTGTGAGCTAAATGGGGAAAGGTCCAGAAGGCTCACTGATTACTATGCTGACTTTCATTTAAGCCCCGTGTTCTCCATGTGGTGCCTCATTCCTCCTCTAGTGTCCTTGGGGAACAGGGCTGTGTTTAGCCTTCAGCTCAGTTCAGTTCAGTTGCTCAGTCGTGTCCGACTCTTTGCAACCCCATGAATCGCAGCACGCCAGGCCTCCCTGTCCATCACCAACTCCCGAAGTTCACTCAAACTCATGTCCATCGAGTCCGTGATGCCATCCAGCCATCTCATCCTCTGTTGTCCCCTTCTCCTCCTGCCCCCAGTCCCTCTGAGCATCAGAGTCTTTTCCAATGAGTCAACTCTTTGCATGAGGTGGCCGAAGTATTGGAGTTTTCAGCTTTAGCATCATTCCTTCCAAAGAATACCCAGGACTGATCTCCTTCAGAATGGACTGGTTGGATCTTCTTGCAGTCCAAGGGACTCTCAAGAGTCTTCTCCAACACCACAGTTCAAAAGCATCAATTCTTCAGCACTCAGCTTTCCTTACTAATAAGTAAATCATGGCTCTTATTCCCCAGTAAGGGTGGTGAGCTTAAAACTTCTTTGTTCAGTCAGCTGTCCTGTTTTCAGTCCATTTCTCACTTCTACCATCAGAAATTCCCAACACTTCCAATATCTAAGCCCTTCAAGAAGTCTGTGTGCAGATGAGTTTATCATTGAGTTCTACCCCTAAAGGCTTAGGTTTCAGCTTTCTGTGGTTAGCCAAGTCTTTATCACTGTTCATCTACCCTCTCGCTTGGTGACTCCCCTGTTACTGCCGTCTCTTTCTTGCTCTTTTGTCTTTATATGCTGTCATCTTAGTGGTGTTCTATCTTCCATGTTTAAATGGAAATATGCTTTGACTTTTCTAGTCTTTCTTTATAGGCTTCCCCTCCTTGATCCTTTGTACTGTATTTATTATTAATATAGTATTGAATATAATTTTCATTTGTGTAGCCTAACTAGTTATTTTACCTCTTGTATTTTGTTTACTGTTAATTTTCTTCTCTTTCATATTTAGAACACATTGTTCTTTTCATTTAGTATCTTTATATATGAAGTTGTATTACAAAATGAACCTATATTTCTTCTGGAAGTAAATTAGATTGCTAACATTATTACCTGCTCTTGAGCAAGGGTATCTCTTATCTCTTTGATAGTTTTGGTTTTGCTTTCAAAAGAATTTACTGGTTCATCTTCCAGATTATCTATTACCATTTAAGGTGTAGGAACCTGGTTTTAGAATGCTAATATGTGACCTGTGTTAAAGAATTGCATGTTAGCATCCTTTGCCTAGAGTATTAATAGCTTATTTATTAAAAATATGACTTCTTGGGAGCAGGCATATCCAAGTAATGGTTTTCTCTTATGGAAAAAATCATAAAATAAGAAAATGTGGATAAATGCAAAGAAAAGTTTTTAAAAAATATTTAAAAAAATGTAGTACAGCATAAGATGTAATTTTTTCAGTAAGCAGAGTAAAGATAAATGCTGTTATATTTTATAAAGGCTTCCCTGGTGGCTCAGCTGGTACAGAATCTGCCTGCGATGCATAAGACCTGGGTTTGATCCCTGGGTTGGGAGGATGTCCTAGAGAGGGAACAGCTACCTGCTCCACTATTGTGGCCTGGAGAATTCCAGGGACTGTATATAGTCCATGGGGTTGCAGAGTCAGACACTGAGCAACCTTCACTTTCACTCTATTTTATAAAACAAATGAATTAGGTTTTTCTTTTTAATTAAAACACGTTTTAGAAGCTAGGATAACATGGTTGCTTGCTAATTCATTAACGATGCTTAAATGTTGCTTTCTCATATAGTTCAAACCAGTATTCCCCACCCCAGCATAATTCTCTGTGCCCTTGTCCTGCTTTGTTTTTCTTCAGAACACTTATTCTTTTTATTTATGTGTCTATTAACTAGATTAGGGCCTCTTTTTATCATTGCTATATCATGAGTGTCTAAAACAGTGCATGGCACATTGAAGGTATTCAATAAATATTTGTTAAAGGAATCAAAGAGTAAGTATTTGTAATTTATAGGAGATAACACACCTAGTTTCAAGTAAAAATTGAAATTATTTGAAATAGCACATGATATTTAGATGAGAACAAGCTATTAGAGTGTAGTCATGACAGTGATAATATGAGAAAACTGAGTTACTGATTTGAGTTCTAAGATCCTCCAGGCATTTCTGTTTTGTGTGGCCTATACCACCTCCCCATTTGAAAAGCATCTCATGAGTGAGGTTCATTTGGAAGGTTCTTGCATTTTCACAGTTTTATAGGCTAGAGAATTACAGATAGACTACTTTCTTTAGAAAGATACACCTTTAAGTTGCCTCTCTGCTTTTTCTTAGCTGGATGAAAAAGAAAGTCGACGACTGTTCCAACAAATCCTTTCTGGTGTGGATTACTGTCACAGGCATATGGTGGTCCACAGAGATTTGAAACCTGAAAACGTCCTGCTTGATGCACACATGAATGCAAAGATAGCTGATTTTGGTAAGGAGATTTTTATAGTTTCATATATTTATTATATTTAACAAACATCAGTAGGTTTCTTCAGGTAACTTGCATATAATCAACTGAATATCCCAAAGTAGTATATTCTCACTGTTAGTCTAGTAGCATACAAAAAGGAGTAAAAATAAGGAATTCTCTTTTCATAGCTTTATGTCTTTAAAATTGACTTTTATCAACATCATCTGAAAAGAGACCATTATTTGTGAAGGAGAAGTTAGCAACCTATTTCCATGTGTTCTTTTGATCAACTATGGAGCAAGAGGAAAGAGACTGGGATGAAGTTACTCAGACTTTGAAAGTCAGAAGGCAAACCATGTGAACAAAAGTATTTTTTAAAAATGAAAGTAAAGTATTTAAATGATAGAAAAGCATAATTTCAGCTTGAGGAAAATGTGATGAATTTGTTTTCCTATATAAATTGCCATTGACATTATTAAACCTAAGATAAAAATGAATCTCTGCAACTCTCTCTTGCTTAGTNCCATGAAATTAAAAGACACTCCTTGGAAGGAAAGTTATGACCAACCTAGACAGCATATTAAAAAGCAGAGACATTACTTTGTCAACAAAGGTCCATCTAGTCAAGGCTATGGTTTTTCCAGTGGTCATGTATGGATGTGAGAGTTGGACTATAGAGAAAGCTGAGCGCCGAAGAGTTGATGCTTTTGAACTGTGGTGTTGGAGAAGACTCTTGAGAGTCCCTTGGACTGCAAGGAGATCCAACCAGTCCATCCTAAAGGAAATAAGTCCTGGGTATTCATTGGAAGGACTGATGCTGAAGCTGAAACTCCAATATTTTGGTCACCTGATGTGAAGAGCTGACTCATTTGAAAAGACCCTGATGTTGGGAAAGATTGAAGGGAGGAGGAGAAGGGGATGATAGAGGATGAGATGGTTAGATGGCATCACCGACTCAATGGACATGAGTTTGGGTAAACTCCGGGAGATGGTGATGGACAGAGAGGTCTGGTTGCTGCGGTTCATGGTCGGACACGACAAATAGTTGGACACGACTGAACGACTGAACTGAACTGAACTGAACTGAACTGTGATTTGTGGGATCTTAATTCCCTGACCAGGAATTGAACCTGAGCCATAGCAGTGAAAGCACTGAGTCCTAACCACTGGACTGCTAGGGAATTCCTGAGTTTTTTATTTTTGTAGTAGAACTGTGAAGGAACTTGGATATTAAAAATTACTATAGGGGCAGATGCACGGGGATGACCCCGAGAGATGTTATGGGGAGGGAGGTGGGAGGGGGTTCATGTTTGGGAATGCATGTACACCTGTGGTGGATTCATGTCAATGTATGGCAAAACCAATACAGTAATTTCTTTATTAATAAAAACATACCCATTTTTTAAAAAGTTTTTTATTTTATATTAGAGTATAGCCAATTGACAATGTTGTTATAGTTTCAAGTGGACAGCAAAGGGACTCAGCCATACATATACATGTATCCATTCTACCCCAAACTCCCTTCTCATCCAGCTAACCACATGACACTGAACAGAGTTCCCTGTGCTCCAGTAGGATCTGTTGATTATCCGTTGTAAATATACCAAGAGCATTCATGTCGATCTCAAACTCCCTATCTCTACCCCCTGTTCTTCCCCACCTGGCAGCCATAGGTTTGTTCTCTAAGTCTGTGACTAATAGCTTAATATGTATTCACTGAACTCCTGACCTTGCACTAACTTTAACTGTTGAAACAGATTACAACTTTTATGGCATAGGAAAGGGAAAGTCGCTCAGTCATGTCCGACTCATCGAGACCCCATGGACTGTAGCCTACCAGGCTTCTCAGTCCATGGGATTTTCCAGGCAAGAGTACTGGAGTGGGTTGCCATTTCCTTCTCCAGGGGATCTTCCCGACCCAGGGATCGAACCCGGGTCTCCCGCATTGCAGGCAGACGCTTTAACCTCTGAGCCACCAGGGAAGCAGGCAAAATCCCATGGACTGAGAAGTCTGGTAGGCTACAGTCCATGGGGTTGCGAAGAGTCGGACATGACTGAGCGACTTTCCCTTTTATGGCATAAAGGCAAAATATTTGGAAACAATAAAGGATGTAGGATTCTGTTGAAAGAACGAACAAAATGATGATTTATCACTTTAATGCAAACTCAGTTTTATTGTTTAATGGAATTGTTTTTTTGTCCTTGGGAAATCTTGAGCAGTGAATTTTGTGCATTTTCAGGTCTTTCAAACATGATGTCAGATGGTGAATTTTTAAGAACAAGTTGTGGCTCACCCAACTATGCTGCACCAGAAGTAATTTCAGGAAGGTAGTGTTTGACACCTCCTCCCGGCCCAGTATATTTGTAATCATAGTTTTATCCTAGACTTCGTTAGTCTATGGTATAATACTCAATTCTAGTGAAAGAAATTTAAAGCTTATTCTTTTCTCATCCAAAAAGTGTTCTATTATAAGAATAAAATATTTTAAGTGAATCAGGATTAAGAACTCCATTTATAGAGGAGGCTATTGGTTTGCAAGTTAATATAATATTAGTTACATGAGAGTACTTTCATTTTCTCCCCTGGTGGAAGAAATTGAAGGCTTAAAAACTAGCAAGTTTTAAAGTGAGACATTAAAAACTTGACTAATGCAGAAATATCTAGTAGTAAGAAATGGTTTACTATTCACTTAGATGAAGAATTAAAAGTGTAATGTGTAGCTTTCATTTTTCAAATTAGCTTTAGCTTTTATGATAAGGTACTTTGGGGAACTGGACTGAAGTATTGATAAAATCTTCAGATTTCATTTATTTTTAATTTTCATTCTTTAGATTCTAGAGACTGAAATAAGAATTCTAGTCTCTCAGTTTATTTATACGAACTACCAGCATTGAGAACATGAAGATCTTAGTATAAGGCAGCTTTTTGAATAGTTTAGATGACAGTAAAATTTACTTTTTTGAAGAGGAATTGTTCTTCGTTATACTACTGAACTAGAAAACAGAGAAGCTAAAGTTTGTTTACTAGTTTTTATAATTAACTTTTAATAACTTTTCATTAAAACCTTATTTCTTTGTTTGAATGACTTACATCCTGATTTAGAATTCAGAAATGTAGTAGTATTTTCTTTCTATTTTTACAAGCTAGCTAGCCTAGCCTACTCAGAGAAATTATGTTTGTGTTAAGGCATAGATATTAGTAAGGCAAAAATATCTAATTTTAGACTTATCAAGGTTCATCATTATCTTTTTATAATAGCAGGTAAATGTTAAAATTATTTCATGTGTGCTGTGTAGATTACTTGGGGAAGAAGACAATTCAGGACCTGGATACTGGGGGCGTTGTTAATTAACTAAACAAAAAGATATGTAATTGTGCATATATATAATGGGCCGTTACTGAAGTCTGTTTTCCTAGTTTGGATAAGATCTTTCTGTGTGGTCTAGATGTATGGAAACTTTTACTTTCAAAACAGTATTTATTAGTCAGTTCAGTAATTTATTTGACCAATTTAAAGAAACCCTTTCCCTAAAGCCAGACTTTGCATGGGTTATCTAATTAGTCTGCAGCTAGTTATGTCAGTAGGGCTTCTCTAGTGGCTCAGTGGTAAAGAATCCACCTGCTATGCAGGAGACCTGAGTTCGATCTTCGGGTCAGGAAGATCCCTTGGAGTAGGAAATGGTAACCCAGTCCAGTATTCTTTGCCTGGGGAATTCCATGGACAGCAGAGCCTGACGGGCTACAGTCCATTGGGTCGCAAAAGAGTTGGACACGATTTAGCGACTAAATAACAACAGTTAAGTCAGCAAATAAGTACAGTACAATGCAAATAAGAGTTTAAAATCCTCTGCAGATCAGTTAGCTGGGCTTCATTCCACAGCTTCAGGTCCCTTTTACCTTGGTATAAGGTCTTGGGTAATTGGGGAGAGTTCATCACTACAGAACATTCCCAGTTGAGGAAAGATTGCTTAATCTGTAACCAAAAAACAGTGGTTTTAAATACAGTAATGATATGTTTGTTCAAAGTTTGGCCCTATTAGTTGGATATCATGAGGACAATTGTGAGGTACTAAGGAGAGAATTTTAGCTATAGTCTGTAACTTTTAAAAAATTCTTAATTTTTGTTTCCCAAGATAATACTGATAGAACTTGTGTAGAATCTCTATGTGTAGTACATAGCAGTGACTTATAGAAACCATATTCTGACTAATAATTCTTTATAAAATATCTATATTTAAAATGTATGATTAATTAATTGACTCTTAAGTTACTAATGATTGTTTAACCCAGTTGGTATTTCCTGTTGCAGATTGTATGCTGGCCCAGAGGTGGATATATGGAGCAGTGGGGTTATTCTCTACGCTTTATTATGTGGAACCCTTCCATTTGATGATGATCACGTGCCAACTCTTTTTAAGAAGATATGTGATGGGATCTTTTATACCCCTCAATATTTAAATCCTTCTGTGATAAGCCTTTTGAAACATATGCTGCAGGTGGATCCCATGAAGAGAGCCACAATCAAAGATATCAGGTGATAAAGCAATCTGATTGTCAGATCTAACAGTATCAGTGATAAAAGTCAAGTGAAAGAGAAATTTGCAGAACAGTTTGTACAATGTAATCCCATTTTTATATTAAAAATAGTATATAGACTCAAACTTATTTTATCTTGATATTTAAAAATACTAAACTGGCTACCTTAGGAAGTAAGATTAGGAGGAGGAAAGGCTTTCACTTTTTGCTTCTGCTTCTTTATTTGTTTTGAAATTGTAACTGTGAACATTATATTACTTTTTAAATTTAAAAAAAGATGTAATGAAAAATAAAAAAGACCCTAGTTGGGTATTAGATTTGGTAGTGATTATTTAAGATTTTCTGTAATATGCTTCATGTTTGACTTTTACACATTCTCATACTTTTTCATAGTAAATTTGTATATTGAGTTCTCATCTTACAAGTTACTGTATTTTTTCCTTTTGTTCATCTCAAGGAATGAGAAAATTTTAATTCAGTCAATGACGTTTGTTTTTGTAGTAGTATACATTGAATTACATATGAAATTACTGTTTTGTAAGTAAAAAAGTCCACCAATATTGCCAGTTTTATGTGGTTCAACCTAATAGTTTAAATAAGGCAAAAGTGATGATGACAAATCTCAAAATTTGAGCAGGTCACTTCTGATGAAGATAATACTGCAAACTTTGTTTCTTCCACCATTGTTTTTCTTTCCTTTTCTCGTTAGTGGAAATTTCTCCTTTGGTCTTCTGATGGCTATATAGAACATTTCTCTGAGATGGAGGGAGAAGGATGAAAGAAATCAGATGTGTATCTGGGACCAGTAAAGAAGAAAGTATTAGGGCAAAGAAGAAAGAGCATATGTAGAACTTAAAGTTTGATTCCTAAAATAAATAAATAATAAGGACCTACTTTATAAGCACAGGGGACCCTATTCAATACTATGTAATGACTTGTATGGGGAAAGAGTCTAAGAAAGAGTGGATATATGTGTAACTGATTCACTGTGTTGTACAGCAGAAAGTAACACAACATTGTACACCAACTATACTCCAGTAAAAAAAAAAGCTTAATTCCTTTCCATTTACTCCATATTCTGCAGACTAAAAAAGAGAAGGAATGGCAGGTCATGACTTTACTACTAGAGGAGAAGGACTGATCCATCTCTAAAATTTATATTTCAGAATATCTTAGAGGTGGTTTTTCTTGTGTTTTACATATTTTTTCCAATTTAAATGAAATATGTGACAATTGGAAAAGACTTAGAAAACACCAAAAACATTAGAGAATTTAAATGATCTTTAATTCCATTATCCAGAAGATAATCTTTTTTCTTTGGGATGTTTCCTCTCAATATTTTTACTTTGAGCATATTTTTATATAATTCAAGTCCAAAAAATCCCTTTATATGTAAAATTAGGATATCCTCAGTTCCTTCATTAAAACAAGGGGATATTATTATTATCTTATTGGAGTTGTTTGAAAATGAGGTGAGATAACAGATATGAAATGTTCAGCCTAAAATCTACCACATAGTAAGCATTCGATGAGTGAAAGCTGTCTATTTTTGTTTATATATTTTTTTCACTTAACATTATATCCCAAGAGGAAGCCACAGGCTAATTTTGTTCTTTTCTGAGCTGGAAATAAGATGGTCTTTACCATTAGCATACCATTGCCATTTGTTCCAAAAATTTAAAGTGTAGACACTTCTTCCTGGTTGCTCCAGCAGTGTTGTCTCCCTCTTACTATCAGAGGAAGGCTGGAACATTTCTGTTATACAATGAAATGTGAGCCAAGAGAGAAAAATCTGTCTTAAAAAAATGATAACACAGTATGAATATAAACATGATAATACTGTACGAGTATAAATTCCCCCAAACAGTTACTTTCAGTCTCCTCTCTCCTCCAAACCCTTCTGACACCTACCATTTTCTCTCAGGGAACATGAATGGTTTAAACAGGACCTTCCAAAATATCTCTTTCCTGAGGATCCATCATATAGCTCAACCATGATTGATGATGAAGCCTTAAAAGAAGTATGTGAAAAATTTGAATGCTCAGAGGAGGAGGTTCTCAGCTGCCTTTATAACAGAAATCACCAGGACCCTTTGGCAGTTGCCTACCACCTCATAATAGATAACAGGAGGATAATGAACGAGGCCAAAGATTTTTACTTGGCAACAAGCCCACCAGATTCGTTTCTCGACGATCACCACTTGACCCGGCCCCATCCTGAAAGAGTACCATTCTTGGTTGCTGAAACTCCCAGGGCGCGCCATACCCTCGATGAATTAAATCCACAGAAATCCAAACACCAAGGTGTAAGGAAAGCAAAATGGCATTTGGGAATTAGAAGTCAAAGTCGGCCAAATGATATCATGGCAGAAGTTTGTAGAGCAATTAAACAACTGGATTATGAATGGAAGGTAAGAAAGAAAGAGCATTCTGAATATTAGCACATTTGACAGACCTGTAGTCTATCATGTTTTATAGAAGAATTCCTTTTCACTTTGTTTTTGTCCATACCATGCGCTAGGTTGTAAACCCGTATTATTTGCGTGTTCGGAGGAAAAATCCTGTGACAAGTACATACTCCAAAATGAGTCTTCAGTTATACCAAGTGGATAGTAGAACATATTTATTGGATTTCCGAAGTATTGATGGTATGTATGTCACACAGAACAACATAAACATATTAGACCTTGTTACTTAGTTTGGCATTTTAGTAAATCTTTGAGTCTTTTGAAGCTTGTTAAATTGTACCTTGTAATTCAATAGCAAAAGAACATAAAAGCACCTTTTAGATTTGAATATTTGAGAATCTAGGAAATAGTTTATTGTCCTTTTAAGACTATCTTCTAAAATCCTTAAAGCCTTATACAGCTTTATCCTAAACTGATTGTTACATTTTTGTTTCTTGTAGTTCATTTTGGTAAGATGAAATGGTTTGTTTAGAATAAATATTGACTTTGCTGTTAAAGTCAATCGCATTAAACTTAAAAAATATCTGATATTTAATAAAATTAATTTAAGGAAAGTACAGTGCTTCCCTGGTGGCTCAGAGGTAAAGAATCCACCTGCCAATGCAGGATTATTTCCCTGGGTCAGGAAGATCCCCTGGAGATGGAAATGGCAACCCACTCCAGCATTCTTGCCTGGGAAATCCCATGGACAGAGAAGCCTGCCGGGCTGCAGTCCATGGGGTCGCAAAGAGCTGGATGTGACTAAGCATGCGTGCACACAGCTATGTATATATAAATGTTCTCTCACAAACAGAATCTTTTAATTAAGTAGACGTGTTTATGGCTATTCTTCATTGGCCAAGTCAATTAAGATATGTTGCCACTTTTGTTCACTTATGAGATTTACCCATGGCTTTATCTTCTTTATAAACTCAGATAGTACCTACACAGTATCAAAAGACACAGCTTTAAGCTATGATATGTTGGCCAAACCTGTTTGTCTGTTTATGTCCAGGTGGTATTAACAATGTAGTTTGAGATACAGAATGGGTTTAACTTTTTTTCTATTGTATTTGGATTAAATTTGTAACCTTAGGTTTATTAGTACCTGGGTTTACCAACTGAATGACCATTTACTGTTTTTATGTTGTGTTCTTAATTTTAGTTTTTCCTTGATTTTGTTCATTGGAATTGTTGCTCTTTTATAAGATCTTAAATATGAAGACAAAGTAAGAGCACTGAGATGAGCGTTAGTAGACTTAGACCTCTCTGTTCACTTGTTACCTTAAGTCACTTGTTAAGCAAGTCACTTAACTGTTAGGGGTGTATGTTTTCTTATCAATAAAGCAAGGAGTTAGATGAGATGATTTCCAAGATTCAAATTTTCAGTGCATTTATTTTATTATTGTAATATAGAAAGGTTGACTTCTGTTGCTAGTGAATGATGTTTATTAAGCATCATTATTAGTTCTTTGAGCTCTTAATCCTGGATTGCAAGACTGATGAGTAGCCAAATATGTATGCAACCTTAATAAGTCATCAGGGGACTACATTACTGTGAGTAAAAGAGGCAAGTGGCATAATTCATTGCCTCTGTTATAGGGAGTATTCAAAACAAGCATGCTCTTGATAGCTGGTCTTACTTAAAGAAGCAAATTAAATACTGTTAAAATTTTGGGAAGGGTGTCATGGATTAGAATAAATTGAATTTTTTTTTTACCCAGATGAAATTACTGAAGCCAAATCAGGGACTGCTACGCCACAGAGATCGGGCTCAGTTAGCAACTATCGAGCTTGCCAAAGGAATGATTCAGATGCTGAGGCTCAAGGAAAATCCTCAGAAGCTTCTCTTACCTCATCTGTAACCTCACTTGACTCTTCTCCTGTTGAATTAACTCCAAGACCTGGAAGTCACACAATAGAATTTTTTGAGATGTGCGCAAATCTAATTAAAATTCTTGCACAGTAAACCTAAAACTTTGCTTATTTCTTTGATAGCAATAAGCATGCATAATAAATCATAGCCAAATGCTTCCATGTATAATCAAGTTATATGTAATTATAACTGAGGGTTGGCCTTTTGGAATGCAGTTTGCACAGAGTTTGAAACATGATTAATAGTTAAAAGCATAATGTGCAAAAATGAATTAAGACAATTTTGTTCATTGTTCAGTAGGCATATAGAATAATATACTATGCGCAATGAATTATAGGTCTCTCAGGCTCACTTGATTTTTTGGCTATTTTATATTTAGTGTGTACAGGGCTTTGTAGAATATTAATTTACCATAAAGGCCTTCATATGTTAATTACATGTTGATGTGTTATATATTTGCTTCAAAGATTTATTCAATAAATATTTGCCTAGAGACTTCCCTGACAGTCCAGTGGGTAAGACTCTGTGCTTCCAATGTAGTGGGGTGCAGGTTCGATCCCTGGTGGGGGAACTCAGATCCCTCATGCCATGTGGTGCAGACAAAAATGAATAAAGAAACAAATATTTGACTAGAATCCCCAGAGACTTTTAGAGGTGATTTTGTTTTCTGGGCTCCTTAATTTAGTAAGTATTTTCAACATTAGGGACAGCCTGGATGATTCTTCCATATTCTTTCTTTAATATTCTATAGTATATGGTAAGTCACATTAAAGATACCTGACACAAGTTAAATTTTTTTCTTTTAGTTTGGTAAGTGCAAAAACATACAGAACTTATATATTCAGATACTCCAGGCACTAATTTTAGTTCTACAATTTGCCCCATTATATTTCTGTATATAAATTGCTCTTTTTGTCACAAGAGCTGCGTTGCATATACTGTAAATAAATCATTGGTTGGTTTGACATTTGCCAATATCACAGAGTCCTCTCTCCTAATCATGTTAGTCAGTATTAACTGTATGCAGGAATGTCTGGTCATTCAATCATGTACCTTTTAAATTGATTCAGTGCACAGGACATGTCTTACAAACTGTTAACTGCTTAAACAGGACTTTTTCTCCTAATTTCATTTTGGCCATGTTTTAGAAGAAAAACTGAAAGGCTGTAAGGTGATCACATGTGTTATCTACCACTTAGATTCAATACTTGTTAACATTTTGCCATATTTATCTATATATCTGTATGTAGATACAGTTATATATATGTGTGTGTGTATATGTTTGTGTGTATATATGCTTTTTTCCCCTGAACAATTTGGACATTGCAGATAGACTCATCACTCTTCAAAACTTAAATCATCTCCTAAAAAATAATGACATTCTCCTAAAAAACCATAATACCGTTCTCTAATGCCATCCAATCGTGCATATTTAGATTTCCCTCATTGTCATACAAATTTATTTCAAACCAGGCTCCAACTAAAGTTTACACATTGTATTTGGTTATCTCTTAGCTATTACCTTATTGTTTTGATGAAATATGGAACAAATCAGTTCTTCTAACTAGTCACATTTGCTATGGATTTTCATTACTTAAAGTAGCATTATGGGAACTGCCCAAAGTTGCTTAATCCTCCTAAGAACTCAGATTTATAATTTCTTTTTCTTGCTCTTAGTGTAATGCATTACATACTAGGTGTAAGAAAAAATTTAGCCACTTCAGATAAAATTTGTGTCATGTGTATGCTAATAAAGAAATACTGTGTCATTCATAATTGTCTTATATTTTAACTTCAAGAAAGTTTTTTGGTATTCTCTTTCCATTGCAACAGAACTCTTCCCCCCTCCACCACCCATTTTTAAGACTCTTGGTATTGTAGTATTGTTTTTGGCACCTATGTAACCAGGTGATAATGCTCTTCAGTGTCATGATAGCTTGTATAGTTGTAGATGTAGCTTCAGCATCCCTAGCAACATGGACTGAATTCAAGAGAAAACCTTGCTTCCTCTGTCCAGGGCTTATTCTATTCAACTTAGAATCGGAAAGCTGTATAAAATTATAGGAGTTCCATTTAAATATAAGTTCAAACTGCACTTATAACTTGTATGTGGCCCTCTGTTTTGGAGATACTGACTTCATGTAGGCTCTCTAAGTGCAGCATTATGTTCCTAGTGTTAAGAACAGAAGACTATTTTTAAAGCTACAGATTTGTATATAGAGCTAAGACGTTGTTGTAATGTCTCTGACCTGTTGTGGGGAGTGGGGAACAAAAAGAGGAACCAATTAAATAGGACCTTCTAAAAATTGTTAATTTTGTAAACGGCTTCTTTTTAAGTTATTGTGATTCCTTTAAGTTACTGAGTTTTATTTTGGATACTTAAATATTGCACTTGTACAAATAATATGATAAATACAGACTATTGCAAGTAGGTTCTTTTTAAGCTGGGATATCGGAAATGACAACTTTTGGTTGAGAATGTCAAGGTTTCATCACAGTTTCCACAAATTTACTGTTGTTTGCAAATTCTTACTAATTGAAGATGTAAGGGAGTCAATGCAAATGATTTTTAATCTTTTTTTATTATCTTTTCAGCAATTTATATTTTTTGTGATTTTATGCAACCATATTTTTACTTTGTCTTGACAACTGAAAGATGTATAAGGCTTTTGCCAGAAATGTACTGTACACAGTTTTAAATAACAGATTTTACTGATATGTAAAATTTTTGCCATTAAACTAAATGATTTCTCACTGAGAGGAACTTTTCTATCAGGTTGGGGGACTGGGGAGCTTAATGTATCTAATTTAAGGTAATTTCACTGAAATAAACTCCATTGCTTTTACTTTGATTATATTTTTTCTTTGGATGGCTTTGTAGTTTTTCAGAGTTTTAAATCATTTTATACAGAAAATCCTGACCTCTCACCCTGCCCCCACCCCCACCCCGCCGCTTTTGGCCTTTCAGTGATACATACCATTCACACTGAATGATTGGTGGACTCCATGCACCTTTGGAATGAAAGAAAAAAAATGTGCTTTAAATCTTTTCCCCTTAACTCCTTCAGAGTCCCCCATCCATAACAGAAATCCTATTTTTATTGTGAGTTTTCTTCACTAGATGAATCAAAGCCTACATACGACATAACTATAAATTGGTAGCATGATAGAAATCAGTCTTTGTGGTACAAGATTTTTGAGGCTTGTTCACGTTTGTCTTGATCAGGGTATACTTAAGGATACAATTTCAAATACTTTGACTTGGAAAATGGATAATAAAAAATATGATTTTTCATTGGTTTATAATGTGGTTAACTTCCGAGAAAACTACGTGGAAAAAAAAAGTTACTTGTTATGGCCAGCCATCTGTGTACCTTTTAAACAGTGTGCCTAAATATAAAGTATAGTGCTTGAGCAGATTTTGGCACTTGAATGTTATGATTTTTGTTTCATTTAAATTAGTGAGCTTTTGTTTCATCTAAAAATTAGACACCTGAACAAAATATTAAGTTATATATTATAACAGAAGAGCAGTTACCTTTGGCTGCTAACATTGGATTTGGTTAGAATTCCAATACTGTTAGAATTCAATCAGTAAAATATATCCCATATGGCATTGTTGGCTTGTGTTAGATTGTCGACATTCTGAATCTTTAAAATAACTTGATAATTGAATAACAGAAAACAGTACTAAAGAATGTTATGAACAACACATGGGTTGTTCTTTTAGGGAACTTATAAATTACTCTAGATGTTTACCCTGACTGAACAAAATTGTACAAGAAATTCTCTTGTCTGAAAAATCAATATTTATTGAGCTGTTCTATTGTAAAAAGATTGTTCTATTTATTGTGAATGACAATAAATGTTAACTTTGACAAATTTAGAGGATTTCTAACAACTTGGAAGATGATCATGTTGTCTATATAGGCAGCATGGGAAATTATTAAATATACCAATAGGTGCATTATCATAAAGCAAAGTAAGTAGGGGAAGTGGAGCCTTTACCAGGGTAGAGTGGATCAAGATAGTTATTTGAGAGGTTTGGTACAGACTCCTAGAAAGGTGTACTGCTTCAAGCACCATTGACTTATTCACTCTGCAAACTATATCTTCTTGTATAGCTACTATGAACCAAGCACTATGAATGTGACCATAAGGCATAAATCCTGCTCTGAGTCCCTAGATACATACATTTTAAAGATTTTAAGAGGTCTGACATGTAGAAAAGTGCTCAAATCAAATATTTCCCTTGATGAATTTTCAGTGTTTTAGGTTTGCAATGAACACGGCCATGTAAACCTCTACCCAGATGAAGAAACACTGCCACCACCATAGTAGTATCTTTTTATTAATACCAGAAGTGATATAATAAGTGATATACTATCACTTCTGCTATATCCTTGAGGCAACAGAGAACAATCCTGGTATGATGTGGGAAGTAACTACACAAGAGTGTGAGTGCAAGGGGAGGGCTCAGGTGGCTATCTTGGAGGTTAGCTACCACAATTGCGTACTGATTATTTTGAAAAACTGGTTTACTTCCACAGTTCTTTTAAATGTTGGAAACAGCTAATCCAACAATAAAAAAGAAAATCACATTTGATACCACCGATATCAGAAGTCTGGGGACTTCCCTGACAGTCTAGTGGAAAAGACTGTGCTTCCACTGCGGGGATTGTGGGTGCATTCCTTGGCTGGGAACTTAAGATCCCACATGCCCTGCAGTGTGGCCAAAAAAAAAAAAAAGTTTGGAAGTACCAGGAAGCTGGCAAGACAATTACAGCAAATACAAGTATTCCAAAATGGTTTGTTGTTTAGTCGCTAAGTTGTGTCCGACTCTGTGATTCAATGGATATGATAAAATTTTGCAATAACGAGCTCATAGTCTGAGCCACAGTCTGCTCCAGGTCTTTTTGCCGACTGTATAGAGCTTCTCCATTTTCCACTGCAAAGAATATAATCAATCTGATTTCGGTATTGACCATTTAGTGTTGTCCACACACAAGAGTCATCTCTTGTGCTGTTGAAAAAGGGTGTGTGCTACGACCAGTGTGCTCTCTTGAAAAAACGGTTAGCCTTTGCCCTGCATCATTTTGTACTCCAAGGCCAAACTTGGCTGTTACTTCAGCTATCTCTTGCTTAGGGTCTTGAATTTTATTTTTGGCTACACTGTCAATTGTTTTCCTTGATGTAGCAGGCGCCTTTCCTTCAATTTCAAAATGTTTGTCAGACCCAAGCCTGAATAATTAGCAGGTGTGTCAGTTCTAAGTAAAAGTTGTATTCCACAAAAAAAGTATTTGTTTATAATGTAATCTCACAAGTGTTTTTATAATGTAATCGCACAAGTGCTTTTATCTTGAGACATCATACTTCAATATAGAGTAAAAGCACTTTGTACCTCCCATTTTTGTCACATAGAATATTAAAAAGAAATGTGTATACTCAGGGTTAATAAATTGATTTTTACTGCTTCTTTAAGGACACTCAGTGACTAAATCTTCTTTTTCTTACAATGAATGTGTACTAAGGAGAGAATACAATGACTACTAGTACAGCCTGGTATCACCACTTTGATTTGTATTGAGGTCCCAGTGGTTTTAGCCACCATTGCTTTTCCATTCTTCCTGCAAACGTCAACATTATGAAAAAGGTAAATGATGTCATGATAATATGAAAATATAGTTTTGTTTTTAAATTTCCTTATTTGGCTGCATTGGGTCTCTGTTGCAGCAGGGAAGATCTTCATTTCCTCATGCGCTGTCTGTCATTGTCACGCTCGCACTCCAGAGCAGGCAGGCTTCAGTGGTTGCACAGACATTGTGGTGTGCGGGATTAGGTGCTCTGTGGCATGACGGATTTTTAGTTTCCCAATCAGGTATGGAACCTGTGTCCCCTGCATTTCAAGGCATATTCTAACCCACAGAGAAGTCCCCCAAATACTTCTGACTCTGAAAGGATCTTGAGGACCCTCAGGGGTCTGAGGCTCATCTTTGGAGAATCATTGTTTCCCATCAGTGGTTCTCAATGAGGCAGCGGAGCGGGGAAGGGGACCCATCTTTCTTCCAGGGACTTTGGGCAACTTCTGGAGANGCGCCGATGCTCTCGTCTGCCGCTAGAGGGCGCGCCCGGTCCGAGCGGCCCGGACTACCAGCCTCGGAGGGTAATAATGGGGTGGGGGCCGCCGCAGTGACTTCTGGGACTTGTAGTGCCAGGGAAAAGATTGCGGATGAAAGGCACTGAGTCGCCTCTTCCAGCTCGCTGCTCCGGAAGGTTCGGACGCCCTAGGTCGACCAACCCCCTATCTTGGAAGACCCGGTACCTACGGCAAGCGGGAAGGAGGTGGGGCACGAAAGTTTCCGTTTCCGGTTGGGTAAAGGGCAAGCGGAATGTAAACAGGGGACCCGGGGAGTGGTCTTCGGGTAACACAGGGTACGGGTCAGTGGTGGAAGTCGGCGGAAGTTGGGGGAAAAGGAGGCTGGTGGGTCTTGGGGTGACGGGAGTAAGGAGCTTAAGAAGTCGGAGTTGAGGCCCACCGCGGGTGTGGCAGAGCCGGGACGCTAAGGTTGGTCTCTAGGGACCAGCAGTTTTGGGGTTCAGGCCCTCCCTGGTGCTCGCGCCCCGGGCGGGAGGAGCGGAAGGTAGCTGACTTTGTACCCCGGGGACGGGGCCCGTGCCTGGGGCGGGACTCTGAACTCGCGGGTGACGTCCTGGGCAGCCCTTGTGAACTTCGCAGGGTGTGTGTGTGGGTGTGTGTGTGTGTGTGTTCAAAACGAGGGGAAGTCGCTAGTACTGGTTTCTCTCGCGGTAACGTGTTTCGGGTAAATCGTTTCTTGCGGAATCCCTAACACATCCATATACGCGGAAGGATGCTGTTTTGCTTCCTTGTTTGTGTTTGTCAGTTTCCTCGCCTTCGTTGCTTCACTTTCCGACGCAGTGAAGAGGAGCATTCTCCGGCTTGTGGCAGGGTAAAATGTCTGTGTTATTCTGGTTCCCACACTATGTTGGCCTCCCAGGTGGCTCAGTGGTAAAGAATCCGCCTGCAGTGCAGGAGACCAGGGTTCGATTCCAGGGTCGGGAAGATCCCCTGGAGAAGGGAATGGCAACCCACTCCAGTATTTTGCCTGGAGAATCCCCATGGACAGAGGAGCCTGGCGGGCTGCAGTCTATGCGGTCGCAAAGAGTCGGACACGACTGAATGGCTAACACACACTGTTTCGTCTCTCACATTGCTGATTTGGAAACTTGAAGCCAGAAAACTTAATCATCCTCATTTTTGTTACCTTTAGGGACAGTGGTAAATGCAAGACTTCTTAACATGACTTATTCTAATATCTTGTGAGCGCTTTCTAACGATCCATTCTTGTGTTTTCTTTCTGTACTTCTGGACTTACGTTCCACAGTAAACACTTACATTTTCAGGCTTTTTGTTGTTCTTTCCCTATGTTACTTGCAGTAATCTTCAAACATAGGAAACTCATTCTCCCCCATTACCATGGGTCTGGGAAGAGGATTTGGCTTTGTCCTCATTCCCTAGTATAGTTTATAATCCATTACTCCTGCAGGCTTTTCTAAAAATCTCTGCTCCTGTGGAAAGCGTGTGGTTTACCCCTGTCAGCCTATCCATTCTTTTTTGGTTTGCTTTGGGGTTGTGTTTTTTTTGGCTCCCTTCTCAGCAGGTGAGATCCTAGTTGCCCAGCTAGGGATGGATCCCATCCCTGCAGTGGAAGCATGCAGTCCCAACCACTGGACCCCTGGGGAAGTCCCACCCAGTACATTTCTTGATTGCCGTAGTTTATTGACACTTCATTAAGAACTTAGGCACATGACCCACAGTTTTCTTACCTCTCCAAAATCTGCCATTGCCTTGTGCCTTTCCATGTTAGTGACCTCATAGCCACCCACACTTTCTTTTGGTCTCTTTCATCCTAGCTTTTACTTTCTTTTACTTTATTTCAGTGTGCATTGGTGATGAAGAGCTTGGTATCTGCTGGAACTTACTATTTCATTACTTTCCCTCGGGTACTCCCACAATGCCCATTCTTTGATAGTTGTGTGTAGACCTCTGGTCCATTGCTTTTCCTTATCCCAATAGTTGATCAGTCAGTTGATACTCTCTTTGGGGTTGTAGGCTCCTTTAAGAATGGAATGAAAGCATAGAGACTCATGTGCAGGGTGCATACAAACATATAAAAATTCATTTACAATTCCAAAGGTTTCTCAGTATCTATAAACCTGTCCATGTAACTAGCAAGAGTTCTTGATCCCTCAGTAAATCCCTTCTCGAAGTAAATACTTGCTGAATTCTTCCAGGGTTTTCTTTAACTTTGTTCCATCAATTATGCTTGCTCACTCAGCCCTTATATTTTGTATTATTATTGCAGATTTACAAAGCAGTTTAACATTTGTTATCATTCTGATTAACTGTATAGTTCTGTGAATTAAATCATTTACCAATTTTGAATCTTTCAAAAACTTTTTATGATGGAAAATTTCAAACATAAATGCGAAGAGAGAAGAAAGTAGAAAGACTCCATGTACTTGTCACCTAACTTGATCACTTATCAACTCATAGCAATCTTTTAATCTGTGTATCTTATATCTCACTCATCATTCCTGCTGCTTACTTTGAAACAATTCCTAGATACTGTGTAATTTCATGTAAAATATTTTAATATGTATTCCCAAAAGATGAGCATACTTTTTGTCAACATAATTCTATTATACCTGAAAAAGCAGGGATTTCTTAATATCATCAAATATGAAGGCATTGTTCTGATCCCCCCTATTATTTCATAAATTTTTCCTCCCCATTGGCTTGATTCTGTAACGAAACAAGATCCACACGTTGTGTTTGGTTTGTATCTTAAGTCTCTCTTAATCTAGGGGATACCTCCCAACTTCTCCTTTTTTCTTGAAGAAACCAGTTTTATTTTTCCTTAGTTTCTGTTTCTTGCTGTCTTGTCTCAGACATGTTATTTAGCATACTCCTCTGTATCCCTTATTTCTTATAAACTGGTAGAGATATGAGGTGATGTAGTGTTAATTTTGGCAGGAATACTTCATGGCTGCTGTGTCACTTCCATCAGGAGATACATATTGTGAACTTGTCTTTCTTTACCGTGTTGGGCTTCCCTGGTGGCTCAGGCAGTAAAGCATCTGCTTGCAATGCAGGAGACCTGGGTTCAATCCCTGAGTTAGGAAGATCCCCTGGAGAAGGAAATGGCTATCCACTCCAGTATTTTTGCCTGGAGAATCCCATGGACAGAGGAAACTGGCAGGCGGTAGTCCATGGGGTCATAGAGTCAGACACGATGAGTGACAGATACTTTCACTTTCACTTTAGGATGTTAGCAGCCATAGATGATTATTGCCTAGATCCACTGTTTTAATTAGGGGCCAAAAAATGGTGACAAGCCTTATCCTTTTATCCTTTCTTTACCTGTTTGTTGGAATACTTCTATAAAGGGCCAAGTGTGAAATTTAAAGTTCTCTCTTTGTAATTTTTCCAGGATGGCTTCCTTTGGATGGAAAAGGAAGATCGGTGAGAAGGTCTCAAAGGTCACATCCCAGCAGTTTGAAGCTGAAGCTGCTGATGAGAAAGATGCAGTCGGGAAAGATGAAGGCAACTGGCTTCACGCTGTTAAACGGAGGAAAGAAAGTCTCCCTGAAGGCTGTGCTGAGAAAAGCAAACAGCTGAAGGATGAAGGAGCCACTTTGGCTGAAAATAAAAGGTATGTTTTTAGAATTTTCTTTTAGAGGAGGGCTTTGGTCTTTGGTAGGATGGAATGTTCTTCAGATCATCCAGAGATCTACAGTCAGGCCTGTGTGGCATTGCCTGGTATATCCTTTATGGTGCTGAAGCGTTTGAGACATTAGAAGTAGTAGTGCTAACAAGAAGCACTTTAAAAAAATTCTTTTCTTTGTTCTTTTTCTTCTTTTTTTCCCACTATTGGTCAGGATGATTATAAAAGATTGCTTGTTTATCATTTTTGTCTTAATTGAGTCAAAGTTGAGGAACCAGCCTTTTTGTTTCTAGAAATATTATTTTGATTCTGGGAGTAATCTTAGTGAATTTTAATGTAAAACATGAAGTAATGCTTAAACTATAAAATATTAGCACCTCAAACTGGAAGTGAAGGGAAGACAGTCAGTCAACGACAACTAACAGCTCCGTGTCCTAATGTTAGATTGTGAATTTTCATTTGTAGTGTTTAGGCACAAAGGTTTTTCTCTTGTAGGACTTCACAAGATTGGCTATTCTATCTTAGAAGAAAATCAACTATAAATTTTCCACACTTACGAAATCATTTTGAGAACATCCATAAAACATCTTTAGAAATTCCTCTAAATGCCTGTTAAAAGTTCATTAATTTTGTTGTTTTTATCTTTTTCTCTAGACCACACTAGTGTGTAGAAGGGAAGAGCTTTTCAGTTAATGCCATGGGATCCCCTCCGAATTTCCTGTGGTAGATGAGAGATATCAACTTTGTGGATAGACAAATACCTTTTTTTTCCCTTTCAAAACATTGAGTCATTTCACTGAAATCAGCTGGATAGGATGCTTTATTTTGAATGGAGAACACTGTGAGATAATTAAGTATTTTAGCTCTTTAGCATTTGTTTTTGGATTACTGTATACCCAAGCTTTGGAGGATCACTAAACAGAATTAAAGGAATCTGTAGTTCTATGAGTCATCTGGCTACTCTAAGCCAAAAATAAATAGAAATAATTGTTTAAAAATATCCAAGACAATATTCAGCATGATTGAAAGTAATATGAGGAGTAGTAAATAATATAAGGAAGAATAGTAAAGTAAAATTAAAAGAATAGAACTCAATCCTTGTTTTCCTATCAACTTCTTAAACCACTATCATTTTCGGTACATTTTAAGCCACAGTGTCCTTCCTTGTGTTTTTGAAGACAGTTCTTGATGCAGCTTTGTCTTATGACTTATCTGAAAACCTGTTAGTTCCTGTGTTCTGATGTTTATCATCTTATCCTTCAGATCTCTGCTCATAAGCCCTCTTCTCAGCAAACCACTCCCTGACTACACAGCACCCTGTACTTCCTTGTTTTCTATCACGTCAGCTTTTTTTTTAAAAAGAATTTTAAATGTCTATTTTGTGATTAGGTGAAAGGAATGCTAATCAAGTAAACCTTACAAAAGATTGAAAAACTTCTTTACTCATGACTTATATTTCTAAATCTGTGTTTCAGAGAAAATCATTAAATTGATCTCTACAATGGTGAGAGATCAGAAAGTGAATTAGTTGTTAGGGTGGCAGTTATTTCAAGTGCTGTAAGACTTATTGATGTACAAAGGTGTAGGAACAGTGTTAGACATTTATTGATGTACCAATTTCTTTAAAATGTGTTAAGTTTTAAGAAATGTGTAAGGTCATCATTAAAATCTAACATCAACTAGCCATTAATCCATTCATCCTTCTTTTAAAAAAACATTCAAAGAGAGGTAAGATATATTAATAAGCTTTAAGGAGCTCAGCTTTGGATAAGATGCTGCTGCTGCTAAGTCACTTGAGTCGTGTCCGACTCTGTGCAACCCCATAGAGGACAGCCCACCAGGCTCCCCCCTCCCTGGGATTCTCCAGGCAAGAACACTGGACTGGGTTGCCATTTCCTTCTCCAGTGGATGAAAGTGAAAAGTGAAAGTGAAGTCTCCCAGTCGTGTCTGACTCTTAGTGACTCCATGGACTGCAGCTCACCAGGCTCCTCCGTCCATGGGATTTTCCAGGCAAGAGTGCTGGAGTGGGGTGCCATTGCCTTCTGCACAAGAATACAAATAGTTAGAGTAGTGTGTGCAGTAAGACAGGTCCATACAAAATATTTTAGAATCACAGGAAATCAGAGCCGCCAGTTCTGCCTGTGTGTATCAAGGAAGTTCTGACAGATAAATTCAATCTTCAGCTGGGTTTCAAAGAAGGAGTAGTATTTGCCAAGCCAATAGTGGTGGGAAGTATTTCAAGAAAGTGGGAATAGAACATGGAAGCAGAAATAGTCATGAAATTGTTTTACCTGTTTAGGAAAATTCTACCAAGTTGGTATTGCTGGAGCAAAGAAATAGAAAAAAGTTGCAGTAAACACTCCTGAAGAGAGAAAACTAGGTTGTGATCTCTTTGTATGCGACAATAAGACCCTTTTCATTGTATTTTGTTAACACTGGTGAGAAGTAATTTTATGACTTAAACAAAGTAAGAAAAAGCACAATCACATCAGCTTTTTAAATTTTCTTTTAGTATTTCTTCCTTTTTGAAGTTACATTTTTCACTTATTTAGTGCTTTATATTTCTTTGCCTTCTATAGAAATGTAAGCTTCAGGAATGTAGGGACTTTGTCTAAACAGACTTGTACTCTTAACTCTTGGAACAATTTGTGTCATTTACAAGGCCAGTCAGTAGATACTTACTGAATATTTATAAGGCTGCTGTGTTATGTTATATTGTGGCTAGATAGGTTTTTGTAGATTAACTACCATATGTTACATTGTACCTATAGAAATATATATTTTTAAACTCCAGATTGGAACACCATTCTGAGAACATATTTTATTTCATATTCCAACCACAGAGGACTTTGGGAATTGAATTTTCCTGTCTTCCTCCTGCCTGAGAATATGACACTTGAGAATTATTGTTCTTTTCTGAGTCCAATTCCTTTCCCCAAAAGCTATGATGGTAAGGATTAAGTAACAAAATACGGAACAGCTTTGAACTTGGAATGAGTAATAATCCTGAGTGTAGAGAAGTAGGGGTGCCTCTGGAGACATTGCTAGAGAAAGAGGGAGGGAAGGTTGATGGAAAGGAGGGAGCTCCTTCAGTTTCCTGGGATACATTGTTTTGCCTCCTTGAGATTTTTTTTTACCCCGCAGGTTTTCTCATTTAGTTTTATTTAGCACTTAGAGAATTGTCTGAGTACATTGAATATATGTGATCCAAGTGTGTTAATGTCGTTCTTCCTCCAAAGGAGGCACAGTTCTTGAGCATCACAGACTCTACCCTGTCCAGTTTACTTCATTAGTAACAAACTATTAGCTACTCTTAGGAAAATGTGGTTTGCAACAGCATAGCTTTTAAATGTTGAAGTTCTACCTTGTAGTCTTCAGGATTCCTTCTAACAGAAAACTGGTTTACTTTTCTACTGAAGCCCTAAATAACGTTAGTGCTTTATGCTTGTGTGTGCCCAGTCCCTCAGTCGGGTCCTATTCTTTGCGACCCCTCTGCCTATGGAATTTTCCAGACAAGAATACTGGAGTGGGTTGCCATTTCCTACTCCAGGGGATCTTTCCAACTCAGGAATTGAACCTGCATCTCCTGCACGGGCAGGCAGATTCTTTACCACTGTGCCACCTGGGAAGCCCCTGGTACCTTACAGAGACAGTATAGTAAGTCTAGTGGTTATGAGCGTGGATTTTGAAGTCATTTTAATTCCATTCAGATTCTAGCTTTATCATTTTTACTGTAAAAATTTTGGGCAGATTCTTAATCTTTTGAGTGTCAATTTATAGTTTCCTTATATGTAAAATGAAGGTGACATTTATCTCAAACTATTGGGGGATTAAAGAGCAAGTCCATGTATAAATACTTAGCATGCCACATAGCACCTAGTACTCATTAGTGAATATACTTTAGATAGTGTAAGATTTTATGTGTGATTGATACATTTCATGAAGTATTAAATTTTTTTTAACAATTATTTTGTTCAAGCATCTTTTTCTCGAATTAATCTTAACCAGGACATACCGTAGACTTCCAGGGTGGTTCAGCAGTGAAGAATCTGCCTGCAATGCAGGAGATGTGGATTCAGTCCTTGGGTCAGGAAGATCCCCTGGAGGAGGGCACGCCAACCCATTCCAGTATTCTTGCCTGGAAAATTCCCTGGACAGAGGAGCCTGGTGGCTACAAAAGTCGGGCATGACTTAGCACACACACACTTGCACAGGACACATGCATGCACGGGATATGCATACCTTTTTAAGAATCACAGTATGGGTTCAAACTTTTATACGCTGGCTTTTAAGGTTTCAACCACTAGATGGTGATATTTAATTGTGTAGCTAAGTGGTCTCATTTTTCCTTGTATTAGTGTATATGTTTGGAAAGCTGGAATATTTTATAATTTGCCATGAATTTTGTCCCTTGTCTAGAAAAGCGTACTTCCAAAGTGAACTTGAGGGTGGCCTGGCTGTGTGAAACACATTCTCTTGAGTGCCAGTCTGGCTGTATTTAATGACAGTGATCTTGCCTCTTATTCTGTGGAAGAAAATAGATGCAGTCAGTGTAGAATGCCTTTTATCTTCTCACCCCACGTCTTCCAGTCTGAGTGTGTCTATATCCAGGCCACATACTTTTACTATGTTGTAATGAAGTGCCCCTGCTTTTATCAAAGGTCCATCTCATCCCTTTTTGCCTTATCAGGAATCTTGTTCCTAAAACCACCCTCATTTTTTAAAAAGGTTTTTTTTTTTTTAATCTATCTAATGAGTTTTTGGCTTTGCCAGGCCTTAGTTGTGGCATATGGGATCTTAGTCCCCTGACTAGGGTTTGAGCCCAGGCACCCTGCACTGGGAGCATGGAGTCTTAGCACTAGACTACTAGGGTAGCCCCCCTTCTTTTATTTTGATATCTTCTGTTCTTCTCTCTCTCTTTTTTACCCTTTTTGAAATTGAACATAGTTGATGTATAATATATAAGTTATAGGTGTACAATATAGTGATTCACAATTTTTGACAGTAAAGAAGTCACTTGCAATGTAGGAGATGTGGGTTCGATCCCTGGGTGGGGAAGGTCCTGTGGAGAAGGAAATGAAAACCCATGCCAGTATTCTTGGCCTGAAAAATTCTATGGACAGAGGAGCCTGATGGGCTATCATCCATGGGGTCAGAGTTGGACACGACTTAGCAACTACAACAAACAAACTGGAAGCATGAAGTTGTCTCTGCTGGTTGATGTGCCATTCCAGAACTAATCAGCCCTCAGATCCCTGCCCTTGAGAAAGCTCATGATATTCTTTTTTTTTTTTTTGATAGTTTTTTTTTAATTGATATGTAGTTAATTTACAGTTTTGTGTCAGTTTTAGTGTACAGCAAAGTGATTCAGTTATATATATATATATTTCAGGTTATTTTTCACAATAGATTATTACAGCTCTTATTACCATAAGGTCCCGGCAGATGCTGCTGTCAGCACAGACTAGAGAGCCACCATGTGTGGTGCTGATAATGAAAAGACCATCACACCTTGATGCTGGCTAGGTTGGGCCTTATGGGTGCTTTAGAGGGACAGGGTCACATACCCAGAAGTATGAAAGGGTTAAAGCCTTGTGGGACCAACTTTGATCAATGGGAGGCAGGATATGGAAGGGAGACTGCAAATAAATTCTTTTTCCTCCATTCCTCACTGGACTGTTTCCAGTACAAAGTGGTTTCACACTGTGTCTGAAGAAGTTCTCCAAAGTTAACAATCACCTGTGTTTGTTTTTGAAGCTGTTGTCAGCTTAACATATGCCTTGTGTTTATTCTCCCAAACTGCCTCACTTTTCTCTTTTTCCCTCACTCTTTCCTTGGATCCTATCTGTCACAAAGAGTTAGCCTGTAAGCTTAGGCTTCATATCATCAGGCTAACATATCATCCTGGATTCCTTTCTTTTTTTTCTCTCCTCTTATCCAGTCCACGTTGAGATGATTTCAGTTTTTCACGTATCTGGATCACTTTTCTCCCCTCTTCTGTCTTCATTGCTGTCATCCTAGTCTAATTTATTGTCATCTTACCTAGATTATTCTGGTAGTCTCCTAACAGGCCTCCCTGTGCTCATTCTTGCCCCCTTATAGTTCATTTTCCTCTGCTGGGCCCAACTGGTGTTTTCAAAATGCAAAGCAATTCATGATTGTATTACTTGGAAACTGTGTGGATTCCCCATCACTCATATAAGAAATCTACACTCATAACCATGGCCTACTAGTTTCATAATCATGGCTTCAGAGAACCTCTCTTACCTGTCAGTTCCCCTTCTTCCTCCTATAGCCATGCTGGTTTTCTTTTCTTGCTTCAAAAAAAAAAAAATAATAGGGTGTTGAAGCCTCGCTTGGCCTTTTCCTTTGTCTGGAATGAACTCCTCCAGATTTTCCATTGGCTGGCCGCTTTCTGTCACTCAGCTCAGATGCCTTCGCAGAGAGACTTTTCCTCACCCCTTCATAGCCCTCCGTGTGTCTGTCATCATGGTACTTAACCATTTTTAAATTTATATTTGTTGTCTTTTTGTGCCGTCTTCCCACACACATACATTCTAGAATGTAAACTCAAGAAGAATGGTATTTTTATATTTTGTTGAATGCTGCATCCTCAGTACCTAGAATACTACCTGGCCCAGTAGTTTTCTGCTCTGGTGCTCGATAAATGCTTATTAAATGAATAAGCTGGTAACTATGTAGCTCATTAAACTTGATGCTATAGCAAATTACAAATCTAATTGGGAGCAAAGTAGCTAAACCCTGTGACATTTCTATCTGGTAATAAGTGTGCTGATTTACTTGGCTTGGTCACCAGCTGTTCTTATACCTCAGTGTCAGGTATTATCTTACCCAGCCCTTGGGCAGTCCCTGGAACTATTCACTCTGCTTCCTTCTTTGTGCTAGTTCAGTGGCATACTGTTAAGGTTGTCTTTAAACTGGCTGAATCAGACTTTGGACACTTATTAACCATAATGACTTTAAACCAAGTTTTTATCTTTTAATGCTTCCTATCCAGCAGCTGCAGTAGGGCCATGTCTGTTCAATCTGTTCCAAACCAGTTGAATTAAGAGATACACTGTAGAGCTTATGAGTGACCATTGATTTATTAGGTGCCAAGTTTCCTGTGATCCAAAAGTGGAGAAGCTTGATGGTACCACCTTTTATTCATAGGCCAGGAGAAGAGGAAGGGGAGAAAAGAGAAAAAGCAAAGGGAGACATGAGAAATGAGGGAGGGAAGGGAATTCGACAAGCTGATGGTAGTGAAGTAAATGCCCACCGGTTCCTGGCTCTCTTTAGCCAGTGGAAAGCAGCTCAGTTGTTCCTTTAAACCTATGTGTGCCTTTAGCAACAGTGCACATTTCATTTGGCACTGCTAACAGTAGTGAAGTGAAGAAGTGAAGTCACTCAGTCGTGTCCAACTCTTTGCGACCCCATGGACTGTAGCCTACCATGCTCCTCCGTCCGTGGGATTCTCCAGGCAAGAATACTGGAGTGGGTTGCCATTTCCTTCTCCAGGAGATCTTCCCAACCCAGGGATCGAACCCGGTTTCCCGCATTGCAGGCAGACACTTTACCATCTGAGCCACCAGGGAACCTAACAGTAGTGGCTGTTTTCCAAATCAAAGCAGTGCAGCTGGGGAAGAGGACATTTTTCTTTCTACCTCAAATCTGTGTGCCTGTGTTTGCATGTGTGTGTTTTTGTATGTGTGGGCATGTTTACGTGCCTGCCTCAATGAAAGGAGAAAACAGAACTAGTGATGATCAGTGTCATCTTAAACTTCTTGGTTTATTTTGTACTTTGGGACGACTTAAACTTTAGTGCATAAGCGTCTTTGCAGGGGTGGATGGGAAGAGCCATCCTGACTTTTTAGGAATAATGCTGTTGGCATTCTGGGCAGGAAAGTCTCTTATGCATGATTGCCCTTTGCTTTGCAGGCTGCTAATCCTTGATCCTCTTGGCACTAGTGTCTCCAAGTCTTAGTGACAACCAAAAAGTCCTCCATAAATACCCCCATGGGGTGATAACTGCCCTTGCTTGAGTTAGGAAGAAAATAGGACTGAAAGTAAAAAGGACATGTGACAAAGTTTAACAGTGGTTGGATCAAGCTGGGGCTTTCCAGGTGGCGCTTGTGGTAAAAACCCACGTGCCAATGCAGGAGATATAAGAGACACGGGTTTTTTCCCCTGGATTGGGAAGATCCCCTGGAGGGAAGACGTGGCAACCCTCTCCAGTATTCTTGCCGAGAGAATCCAATGGACAGAGGAGCCTGTCAGGCTGCAGTCCATAGGGTTGCAAAGAGTTGGACATGACTGAAGTGACTTGGCACGCACGGGCCAACTAGAGTAGGGGTTGGCACACCAAAGTCTGCTTTTATAAATAAAGTTTTATTGGGATACAAGCAGGTACTTTTCTTTGTGTATTGCCTGTGACTGATTGTGTGCTACAGCAGACTGAGTAGCTGTCAGAGACTGCAGCTCACAGAGCCTGAAATACTCACTCTATGGACCATTACTACGCTGACCTTGGCCTCCAGACCCTTCCCCAAAGCTACAGCGGCTCTTGAAACCTCAGATATCCCAGAGTCTTAAGATACCCTACTAATAATCTCTTGACTCTTTCTACCCATATTTCCATTCACCTGGTCTTGGGAATTTCTTGTAATTTCTGTACCTGGAATGGTGAGATGAAACAAAATAAGAATTAAGGTGTTTGCTACTTTTGTCTTAGGGTAGAATTTTTTTTTTTACTTCTTTTTTTTTTTTTTTAATGTTTTGGAAACATGCTAGCTCCTGTTCCTTCTTGCTATCTTCCATGCTTCTCTCTGCTGCTTTCCAAGACTTCTCTTGGAGAAGGAAAGGACAAATTAGTTAGGCAGAATCAGTGATATTAGCACCTTTTCTGTGCCCAGCCATGTTCTGGGTGTTGTAGAGAGTATAAGCAAACGTACCCTTTGGTCCTTGAATTCATTAGTAAAGAGAAGATAAAAATACATGGAAGAATTAGAGAAAAATTAAATGAAAACAACATTAGAGTCATTGGAGAAAGCATTGGTCGTGTAGTTCAAAGAGCTCACCTCAAGTCCTGCTTTCTCATGTGTCTTTGGACTACTTCTGTAACTACTCTCTGGTCAGTGGTCTCAGTAAAATGAGAACAAATAATGCCAGTCTTATAGAACTTGATGAGCACTAAGTGAATTAACTTTCTATGAAAATAATTGTGTGTTAAGTAATTGTATGGAAAGTGTTTGGTAAAACGTACTTAGAAGTATGAGTTTGTGGTCAATTAAATGGTACTCATGGTCTTCATAAGAAAAGAGGGTTTTTACTTGGTCTCTGAGGACAGAGAGCCTTTGACTAGGTGAGGAGGGGGAGGAACGGGAACCTCAATGTGCACATTTGTACACTAAGGGTAGATACGTGAGTAGAGACGAGGCAGAGATGCAGCTGAGGGACGTCTCTGGTGGTCCAGTGGTTAAGACTTTGCACTTCCGCTGCAGGGGGTGTGGGTTTGATCCCTGGTCTCGGAAGATGCCACATGGCATGGCCAAAAAGTTAAAAAGAAAACAACACACGGCTGAGGGAAGCAGAGGTGTGGTGGCCAGTAGGAGAAAAAAGATTGGACAGGTAGGCTAAGACTGGGAGAGATCAACTTGGTACTGTTAAATCCTATGGAATTTACTACTATACTATAAATTAGAAAATTATGAGTATAAGAATTATTAAGAAGGAATAATTTAACTTTGAAGAGAAAGATGATAGAACATAACCTCCTTCCAAAGTTTCTCATATTGTGTCTATAATAACATTTGGAAATGTTAGCGAAAAGCTTATAATCACTCATAATATGCCACTTTTTTTGGGTGATGTAGTTAATGCTTTTGAGATAATATCAATATGATTAATATTTAGTGTATAATAGCACCAAGGAGGAGAAAGAAATGGCAACCCATTCCAGTATTCTTGCCTAGAGAATCCCATGGACAGAAGAGCCTGGTGGGCTGCCGTCTGTGGGGTCGCACAGAGTTGGACATGACTGAAGTGACTTAACAGCAGCAGCAGCAGCACCAAGGAACTAAATTTCTTCAATGATGTATATATTATTTGTTAAAAATCATATATATAATAGCTATAAATAATAAAAAATGGATTTTAAATTATAGCAAGCATTGTTGAGTGTCATGTAATCTTTTCCTCCATCATCTCATGAAACCTTTTGCAATGGTTTTCTGAGGTGTATCCTACATGGTTATGTGGATTTTATACCTTACTAAGTTGCTGGATTTAATTGCTAATCCTTTATTTAGGATTTTTACATTTATCTTATGAACTGAAAATTCTTCACTGATCACTGGGATTAATTTTTCAGATAATGTATTTTCCTTAGCCCAAAAGTTTGGTTTATTTTCATTGCTAGGTTCTCCAAATACAGGCTTCCCTGGTGGCCTAGATGATAAAGAATCTGCCTGCAATGCAGGAGACCGGGATGCGATCCTTGGATCAGGAGTATCCATCCCCTGGAGAAGGGAATGTCTACCCAGTCCAGTATTCTTGCCTGAAGAATTCCATGGAAAGAGGAGCCTGGCAGACCACAGTCCACGAGGTTGCAAAAAGTCAGACATGGCACTGAAATTCATTAGGACTCTGTTTTTGGTCATTAGGATTCTTAAGACTACGTTTCTAATTATGCCCTTTACAGTTTTGAATTAAGCAGTGGCTGATATTATCTGGTCAGGCTCCTTCCATAGAGTTCCAGTTCATCCTATGTTAGCTGCTACAGCTGCATATACTTTGGTGAGCAAAATACCTATTACACTGTCTACATTAAACTTTTAGTTTAAATAGACATGGAAATAAATGTAAAGTTTCAAATAGGTTTTTTAAAAGTTATTTGTTTAATTATTTTTGGCTGGATGAGCTTTTCTTTAGTTGCATCAGGCAGAGGCTCCTCTAGTTGCTGTGCATGGCCTTCTCATTGGGGTGGCTTCTCTTATCGCGGATCACAGGCAGGTGTGGAGAACAGCCTTGATAGTTGTGGCGCACAGACTTGAATGCTCCAAGGCATGTGGGATCTTCCAGATCAGGTATCGAATTCTTGTCTCCTGCTTTGGTAGGCAGATTCTTTACTAATGAGGCATCAGGGAAGCACCCCTCAAATAGTTTTACAAAGACACCGTGAGCCAGTATTCAGCATAAGGCTTCTCCAAGAAAGCAAGAAGACAAATGATTGAGTTCATCCAGGTGAAGAGAGTTACTGTTTATTGTTTTGCCTTTATTATAATTTTATCATATTTATCATGTAAGTATGCTGCTGCTGCTAAGTCGCTTCAGTCGTGTCCAACTCTGTGCGACTCCAGAGATGGCAGCCCACCAGACTCCCCCATCCCTGGGATTCTCCAGGCAAGAACACTGGAGTGGGTTGCCATTTCCTTCTCCAATGCATGAAAGTGAAAAGTGAAAATGAAGTCGCTCAGTCCTGTCCGACTCTTAGCGACCCCATGGACTGCAGCCTACCTGGCTCCTCCGCCCATGGAATTTTCCAGGCAAGAGTACTACAGTGGGTTGTCATTGCCTTTTCCATCATTTAAGTATAGAAACTTGCTATAGTCCAGCCCATTTATTTGTGAATGTTTTTGTTGGATCCAAATTGTACTGGAGTTAATTGCCAGTGAATCTTATTTTGTGACATGTATGTGTAAGCTAAATGAATGGAGTAATAGAGATAGTAAAATATTTTAAGTGATTTTGTATCTGAAGTAAAAAATTGATATTAAAGAAAGAGTCTTATATTAAAATTATGACTTTTTAGAAGTTTTTCAGAAAATCCTCATTGTCTAATGTCATAAGGGGTAGAATAGAGCAACTGTGTTCAATACAATAACTAAGAAATGTCCTTTACTAATTAGAAGTTTTATGCTTTTGAAAATGATCTTTATTCAGTGTGTTTGCACCTCCAAGTAATTTCGGAGCTCTTTCCTGTTTCCAGAGTGAATTGATCCTTTATAAATTGTTGGTTCTTGTCTATAATAAATTAGAAACTTTTAAAGACCTGTTTCTTCTTTTGTGTAAGTAGATAGTTTAAATTATTACTGAAAGTAGACTTTATGACTTAATTCTTGTCCATATAGTTTCAATAAAGAATGGTGACTAAAATGCAGAGCAGTTTAGTATTGGATTGGCCAACCCATTTGGGTTTTCCCATGAGATTTTATGGGAAAAAAGGAAGGAACTTTTTGGCCAACCCAGTGTTTCTAATTTTTTTTTTAATTTTTGAAATTTGTTTTTAATTTAATTTTACTTTATGTTATTTATTTTTGACCGTGCTAGGTCTTTGTTGCTGCAAGCAGGCTTTCTCTAGTTGCAGTGAGTAGAGGCGATTCTTGAGTTGTGGTGTGCTTTGCATTGCGGGGGCTTCTCTCCTTGCAGAGCATAGACTCCAGGGTGTGTGGGCTCAGGAACTGCAGCTCGCTTCGGAGCATGAGGCCTTAGAGCACAGGCCCTGTAGCTGGGGTGCGTGGGCTTAGTTCTCTGAGGCTTGTGGATCTTCCTGGACCAGGGATCAAATCTGTGTCGCCTGCATTGGCAGGTGGATTCTTAACCACTGGACCACCAGGAAAGTCCCTCAATATTTCTTTTTAAAGTATATTTATATTGTATCTCTATACAGTATAAATATACTGTAGTCTGAGCATCATCTCAGTACTTCTTCCTGTTCCAAATCCCCTCTCCTTCAGTATGACTGTCTTGAGAGAATATCCAGTTAGGAAGTATACTTTTTCTCTTCCATTGTTTTTACTCCTTTTTTTTCTTTGTCTCTGAGCCTTCCTGAAGTTTCGGGAAGTTAGGTTCCCTTACTATGAGTGCTCATTATATGGAACTATACATTATTTTTTCCTTGGTTTCTTCAGAATGTTATTCTAAATTCTAGACAGAAAAACTGAAAATAATTTATGGAAATTTTTTGTTTTGGCTTAGTGTATTGAGCATTATCTAAAACTTGAAACCTGATCTACCTGCATTGGAAATCACACAAGTTTCAGTCAAATCTGTCTAAAGCTACTTTTAACATCTTTATAATTTCTCTGTAAAAGCTCTCCCAAAATCAAGGAAGCAAACTCTAATTTCAAAAATTATATACTTAACAGTGGTAAGCCACTTCTGATAAACTAAGCTGGAAAAGTTACTTCTATCATTAAGCATTTTGGGAAAACAACGATTATAAGTATTAGGAACACAATATAAAATAAGGTGAAAACTTTAATGTTCTTGCTAATATAGTTTTTAATAAGGAAATAAAGTGATGAACCCTGCATTAGCTGCTGATTTCCTAAAATGTGTCTGTATAGGAGGGACTTCCCAGGTGGCGCTAGTGATAAAGAATCTGCCTGCCGATGCAAGAATCACAAGAGATGCAGGTTTGATCCCTGGTTGGGAAGATCCCCTGGAGAAGGAAATGGCACCCCTCCAGTATTCTTGCCTGGAAAATTCTGTGGGCAGAGGAGCTTGGAGGGCCGTAGTCCATGGGGCTGCAAAGAGTCAGACATGACTAAACACATGAAGCACAGAGCTGTATAGGAATAGCTTTTATATTTGTTTTGGTATTTCCACATGAGCACATAAAATTGTATGATAGAAATCTACCATAATTTTAGTGAAAAGTAATTACCATTTGTGTTTAGTGACATTTTATTTGACATTGACAAAATGCTGTAACATTGCTTCTTAAGTACAGTCTTGATTCATGGATTCTGTATTTGTGAGCTCACTTACTCATATTAAATATATTTGTAAGCCCCAAATCAGTTTCCACATGCTTTCGCAGCTGAGTTCTCAGCTGAGTCAAAAGACTCCTTCTGCCTTTGTGTTTTAGCTCTCATGGTGAAAACAAGCATCCTCTCTGTGGTCTCTTTCGTGTTATGTTTTCCACATTTTTTGCTTTTTCTTGGTGATTTTGATGTTTTAAAAGGCCCCCAAGTGTAGGGCAGAGGTGCTTTGTAGTGTTTGTTGCTGTGACCTGCCTTACAGAGAAAATACACAGGCAGAGGCAGGGGGAACAGAGCATTGTGGAGGCACATCATAAAAATGAGGGGAACAATGGTCTGTCTTCAAATCATTAGTAGTTCCTAAAATCGAGTGGTCTTTCTCCCAGACTTAAACACAGTCTTCAAACAGATACCTTCTCAGAGCTCAGCAGGGGACCCTATAAGTATAGAAGATAGTAATAGTAGTTCTGATCATCATTTCTGCGTATTCAGATGTGGTTTGCCTAGAAACAAAGATTGCCAACCATTGTGGGGTGAATCTTCAGCTTATCCTTGTATGTAGACTGCTGCTACAAAGTAATAGTAGCCATTGATAACAACCCATATGGCAGTTAAGGCATACTTTATAAAATTCCCTGCCACCCTGTCCACCCTCACCCCGGCTGCTAGGCATGGAGTTGACTATGTGGCAGATGTAGTCTAGGATTTGCCACACTGGCATGAGACCTTGGAAATGGTATTGCCATTTGTATTATTTACCAGTAAAGGGATGCTGTAGCATGGTGAAAACAGACAGAGAATGTACTTTTCTAATGTTATTTAACTTCGTATTTTCTACCTAATTCTGCCTTTAGTTTTCTTCTCCCTGCTTAAATCAGTGCAAGTCAGCCCACATTTTTGGTTGTTATGGTGGGCCTGGATCTTCACGTAGTAGGTAGAAAATTATGTGCAAGCATACGTAGAGGAAATGAAGGGTAGCTGGAAGTGATTCAGGAGAAGATAGCATGTGATAGGGCTTAATATACCAAAAGAGAGATTATCACTGTTTCACAACCCTGGTTTTTATTAGTATAACCTAGGGAACTTTTTAAAAATACAGATGCTTGGGCCCTACTCCAGAAATTTCTCATTGATCTGAGGCAGAGACCTGTGTGTGTGTGTGTGTGTGTGTGTGTGTGTGTGCGCGTGCATTTTTCTCTCCTCCAAAACCTCCCTAGTTCACCCACCATCCACCATCAAAACTGGTGGATTATATATTTTCTGTTTAGCTCTAGAAGAGAGGATGAGTAGCATTGACGGAAAGGTACAGAAAGTTTCAGCTTGTTATAATGAAGAATATTCTGGTAATTTGAACTTTGTCCACCTAGAAATATTAAAGTATACATGAGTTAACTGCTTGGGAACAATGCTGTGAGGATGACTGCTTTGGATAATGTGTAGGACTTAATCTTTCCTTAATTTTATTTAAAAAAGAAAGTGCTGCTGTATTTCTGGAGATTTATAAAATTGGAGGATAACTGTTTTACAGTATTGGTTTCTGCTGTATAACGGTGTAAATCAGCCATAAGGATATATGTTATATACATATGCTTCTGCAGATTTAGTATGGAGTATGCTAAAATCAGTTTGGGGCATATTGAGTCTGAGGTGTCTGTAGGGAATCTAGGTGGAGATGTTGACTCAGAAGAGAGTCATGACTGGGAGAACATCAGTGAAAAGACGATGGTGGAGATCACTGTCTCCGTACTGGTTTTCATTCATATGACCCATATCTTATAAACTTACCGTATATTGACAGTGATAAATAAAACATGATCCCTGGACTCATGGAGCTTATAGACAGAGAAACTAAATACTGAAGAATGTTTACAAAATGACCTGGCAGCATCTTAAATTGTCATCTCTCTCAGCTAGATTGCTGCAGTAGGGTTAGGGGTTACAACTGGATTATAAATTATTTAGAGAAGTCCTTTGTAATCCATTTGAAATGAGTGACAACATATGCAGACACTGAGATTGGAGAAAAAAAGAAATTCTGTGGTGCTTTCTTAGCCCAGAAAATAAATTTTCAGGGAAAATTTCCAGACTTTTTAAATTTATATTTTGCTTTTGCTGTCCTTTTTTTAAAAAAATATTTTGTCATTTGCTGTCCTTTCCCTTCATCTCTTAAATTTTTCTGCTTTTGTCACATCATCATTATCAGTTATTAAATAGAGGTATTTCTTGGTAAGCAGTTATTTCTTATTTTCTGACTTTTAAATTTGGTCTTGTATTCTCAAAGACTTACTGAAAATATAATACTAATGTAACTTTGACGACTATAGATACCGAGAGGCCATTCAGAAGTGGGATGAAGCACTACAGTTAACCCCAAATGATGCTACCCTGTATGAGATGAAATCACAGGTAATGGTTATGAAGAATTTCCCTTTCATTGTGAAATTGCACTGTTTGTGATGTGAGCAGTGATGAGCCAAAAGAATATTTCTTCCCATTTTCTTTTGTTAAATACAGTTTGTTTATTTGGGGAAAACATATGTCACCTTATTATTTATGGCTCTTTCCTCATGCATCAAAGTAGAAATTTGTTTACCTTAATATTGAAACTAAATTTTATTTCAACCTAACTATGCTTAAGATATGAGTGATGGGTATCTTTTAAAAAGTTACTGGTGATCTTTTAAATAGATGAAATGTGTTAGCTTTCCTTGGAAATTAATTGTAGTGGACTTGACAGTAACTCAGTCTCTTCAGAATGAGGGTGAATTGGATTCTGGATGAAGTTATTTCTCCTAGAACAGCCTGGTCCATAAAAATAACATTTGTACTTATAAATACGTTTTTAATGTTTTGTGGGAAAGTTCATAAAGAAAACCTCTGGAGTACTTCTATTAGATTATTCAAGAGAATTTTAAAATCTCAGACAGAGCACTAACATACTTCTGGCATGCCATAGTTATAGTTCAGCCTGATCTGCCCACCTAGCATATCTTTTAGATGATGATCCAAAACATAGGGCACATCCTTTTTCAGATCTGATTTTCATTTATCCAGGAAAAACCCAAATAAATTATTTTCTACTGAATGAAATGCCATGAGGACCTTCATTTGGATAAGCCTTTAATTTTTAATCTTAAATATATATATATTAAAGGTAGGATTTGTTGCAAGCTGTATGAAATGAGTCGTTTTATTTGGAACCTGATAATGGTAGTGTCGTAAATCTTGTGAAATGCAAATGGTCAAAATTTTATAGATAAAAGCCAGCACTTGCCCATAAATTGAAGTAGAGGGTTCTGGAATGCCTTGCTTTTTCTGGTGTGTATGATTTGGAGAACCTGATTGTGGGTGGGCTGGTGGCATGTTTAAATGATTTTTATAGCAGGAAGATGTACATGTGGGACAAGATGGGTGGTTGAACCAAAATTTAAATTTACCTAGTTTGACAGAAGGACCTGGAGTTCCCTAAAAAACACATTGTAAGTTGAGCAAATAGAAGGGGAGTTGGAGTTCAAATAGTTGCGAGCCATCATGGCCAGAATATGGCTATCTGGTTTAGTTGGGGCTTTCCAGGTGGTGCTATTGTTAAAGAACATGCCACTAATGCAGGAGACATGAGACATGGGTTTGATCCCTGGGTTGGAAAGAACCCTTCAAGAAGGAAGTGGCAACCTTCTCCAGTATTCTTGTCTGGAGAATTTCATGGACAGAGAAGCCTGGTGGGCTATAGTCCATAGGGTTGCAAAGAGTTGGACACAACTGAAGCAATGCAATGCAGTAGGGTTCAACAGCTGCAAAGAGAATATATTTTTCACAATTATTTCAGGAATAGGAAGAATATAACTTTTAACCCTGAGTAGCAGAAGAGGGGGTTAAAACTACTAAAATGTTATATTTTCCAGACTAAAAATATGTTTTCAAAAATGGAGAGTTGTTTACATATGATTGTCTATTTTTTTTTTTTTTTGGCTAGTTTTTAGTTTGCTAATTTATGAATGTTACTGATGGGTTTCTTCTCTTTTGGCATAGGTCCTAATGTCTCTTCATGAAATGTTCCCAGCAGTTCATGCTGCAGAAATGGCTGTCCAGAGAAATCCACATTCATGGGAATCTTGGCAGACTTTGGGGCGTGCTCAACTTGGATTAGGAGAGATAGTCTTGGTAAGGAAGTCAGATTATTACAGTGATGACATTTTATTTTGACATGTTTTTGATCAGTTGAACCAAAAAGTAAATAGTCATTTATCAGATGTACACAAAAGGTAAATAGCAAATAACCTTTTAAAGGTATTAACCCATAAACACTGCTCACTTATTACAGAACATCTTTTTTCCATTATAAATGTCAATTACAACATATCAGGATCAGAATATTTTTCAGGTATTTGGCATCATGGGAATTAAAATAATAAATGTTGGCATTTGGTAAACCTTATTTAAGTATAAAATAACTTTTAGATTAGTTCATTGCATCACTCAGTTTACTCCCATTATAAAGTGATATCAGTAGCACTATGGAGACAAAACCACTAAGAGATTGTGTTGAAGAAGGAAGAAAGTAGAATACAGAAGAATAATGGTGATAAATACTTCACACTGAAAAGTTGCTAAGCTTGGTGAGCAGAGAAATGGAAAAGGGTTGAAACTGCAGTATTCATTGTGTAAAGTTTACTATAAACTGGTACTTAATGAATTTCTCACCTTCTCTGGACTATACCTTGTATGTAGCAAAGGCTCAGCAGGTCAGAGTTGGCTGTGAGCATTGTCTTCTTTTCATTTTTGTTTTGACTGAACTGTATATACCTAACAGCTAATTCCCTAACAGGTGTTTGCAAATCTAATATAGTGGTGCCAGATTTCCTCTGTGTCATCAAGTAAATTAAAATTTTTCATACTTTTTTTAGACTTTTATAGTTGAAAACAAAACAAACAAAAAATCCCAAAGAAGTTACTTCTAAAAATCTTGGTAAATCTTGAGTTTAACATTACTAGTAATGATTTTAGTAAGTTGTGGATAACTTAGATTTTTCCGGTACTCTTGTAAATATATGATTATTTATAATTACCAAATAGGATATTTATCAAATTCTCAAAAATCATATAGAATCTTGATGAGAAAAGGATTGAAATAATTTCAAAATTATAGTCCAAAGGAAGATTCATAGCGATGGAAACAAGTTTAACCAGAGATTGTTTTTGTTCCTTGCCATTTGACATAGTCATCTTTTCTCTCTTTTGTCTGAAGAATTAAATCATATCACAGTTGGAAAAAGAAATTCAAGGAATTTAGTTTTCTAACAGGTTAATTGCAAAACAAACAGAAGTCTAGCTTATAATACTTTTTACCCATTTCTCTTTTAATGAAATCTTAGAAATCTTTATCTGTTTTACATATAAGTGTTTATGGTAGTAGAGAAAATCTCTAGGACATATAGCAAAGATTGTCCTATAAAGAAAGAAAATAAAGTGCAGATGAAACAACAGAACTATTTTGAATCAGCTAATAAAAATAAAATTATTCAGTATTTTAAGTTTTCAAAATAAGAGTACCAGTGGTTTAACTGTTACTTTTTTCCCCTTGGTAAATTTCTTCCTTATTTATATTGTGAAATTATTGGAGGAATCAAAACTGGTTTTTTTTCCCCCCATTTAGTATGATTTTAGGACTCTATTTGGAAAAAATCTAAATTTTTAATTTTTAGGTAAACTTAAGCTGTTATATTGAAACACTGGAATAGAAAAAAATAACTTTATTCATTGTCATAATGAAGGGAATACTGTAAAAAATATATTGAAAACAAGCTAAAATTTTTAACATCTAACAGTTCTTAATATATCCATATGGACAAAAACGTAAGAAAATACATAGGTAAATTAAACAGACGGTAAGTTAAAAGTCAATAGTTGGATGTATATCTATGAGTAATATTCAGATTTTTATGTGGAGATGAGTGTGTATGTTAGAAAATGGTCACAGGCTTACTTTGTTTTTCATTTTCTAATTCTTTGAGGTATAAACTTAGGTTTGTGCTTGAGATCTTTTCTGCTTTAAACATAACATTTATCACTATAAACTTAAGGTTAGTTTTGATTTTACAAATATACCATCCTATAGTGTCAGGATGTTATAGTTTCATTTTCATTTCAAGATACATTTTAATTTCTCTTTTGAGTTCTTCTTTGACTCACTGGTTGTTCAAGAGTGTGCTGCTTAATTTCCATGTATTTGTGAGTTTTTCCAGTTCTATTGATTTCTAGCTTTGTTCTCTTGTAGTTCAGAAAAGATACTTGGTATGTCTTCTTAAATTTAAGACTTGTTTTGTGACCTGAGATGTGATCTCCCTGGAAAACGTTCTGTGTGTTCTTGAGAATAAGGTGTATTCTGCTGCTGTTGGATGAGTCTTTCTATATTTGCCTGTTAGGTCCCTTTGGTCTGTAGTGTTGTTCAGGTCTTCTGTTTCCTTACTGATCTTATGTTGGAATGTTCTGTCCATTATTGAAAGTAGGACATTGACGTCTCCTGCTGATACTTTATTGCTATGTGTTTCTCCCTTCAGTTCTGTCAGTGTTTACTTTATCTACTTAAATGTTCTGATGTTGGATATGTATATACTTATAATTAGTATATTTTTCTGGTGAATCGATTCTTTTATCATTATATAGAATGTTCTTCTTTGCCCTCTTGTGACACTTAAGACATGTTATCATTATTATGATATAAACTTTTAGCTTCAAAGACAGGCATTCCTAATGCCTTTCTGATCATGAGCTGGCCCAAGAAATCCCCAAATTTACATGTTTGCTGATTTCCAAAAGCTGAACAATGCATTTGACTTGTTTTGACCCATCACATCAATGCCTCTATTTTAGTGGACTTTTGGGTCCTTATCAACAGTTTCGTCAGCTACTTTCTTTTATACTTTTTGACTCTTTTTTTTAACTATAACCATCATTCCAGTACATTTACTGTTTTTTAAAACCATAACCATGATATCCAGCACAGCTCTAACTTCCATCTTTACATTGTAATACAGTGAGAAAAAGAGAGAGAGAGAGAGACATATTGTGGATTATATTAAATACATTCCTTGTTAAAACTAAGCAAAGAAGTCTGACCTTTTCTCCCCTGTAGGCAATTCGAAGTTTTCAAGTAGCCCTTCACATCTATCCAATGAACCCTGAGATATGGAAAGAAGACCTTTCTTGGGCAAGAACACTCCAAGAACAGCAGAAAGTAGCAGAGAGGATTAAAAAGAGTGAAGTACCAGCAGAAGTCACACATTTCTCACCCAAGTCAATTCCTGACTATGACTTTGAAAGTGATGAAATTGTTGCTGTTTGTGCAGCTATTGCTGAAAAACAGAAGACAGTTGCAGCAAATAAAAAAATGGTTATTGTGTCAGCTTCTGGGACTGTAGAGACTGTGACCGAGAAGGAAGATGGTGCTGCACCACCGGATGGCTCTGTTTTTATCAAAGCCCGATGAAGCTTAGCAGGAGTCATTTGAATCCATCTTTGATTACCACTTAACTTTTAGGTGTGGGGGCATTTAGTCTGGAGAAACAGGGTAAAACTCCTGCTTGTTAAATAAATAGTTTTTCAGATGAGACATATAAAACTTAAGTGAAAGAATTATTGTATAGTTTTTGGACTGTGCTTTGATAAGGTGTGATTTCAGCTCAAGATTAAAATTCTGAGTACATGGTTTTTTGATTAAGAAGCTTAATTTAATCCAAATATATAAGTGAATGCATTTTCAAGATACAACTTGAAAAGTAAGTTCTCAAGTAGTGAATAACTTGATGGCCAGTGTTATTAAAATATAGACTTGTTGATTTTTGTTTCATAATAAAGGAAGTAGGCTTCTTTCCCTGCTAGAAATATACTGCTCTTCCTATTCACTCTTCTTTTTCTCTTGTTTCATTAGAGTAAATCTGTTACGAAGCTTGAATCTTTTTGATACTCATTTTGATTCAGAGTTGTTATTTGGTCCTATGTAGGATCTTGAAAGTTTGAAAATGCATGCAAATGTATACGCTGAACATTTTCTGAAGTTTCTCTTAATTTTGATTTGTGCTTTTAACTTTATAATTAATATTACAATGATAGTTGCCACTTTCAGTATTTTTTAGATGTGTGAGATACTGACAAGTGTCAGAATCATGGTTTATTTTTTAAATTATTAAGGCAGATAGAGTAGTCCTTAGCACCAAGTGAGTCATTTTAAAGATATGCTTTTTTTAAAAAATCAGTGGTTCTTATAGATACATCATACCAAACTGCACTACTGTTTTCCCAGTCAAAAGTAGTATTTTCTTTGCCTTATTTTTAAAAGATTAAAAACAGCTTATTTCTTGCTATAATTTACTAGTGATGGTTTAGAATTCCTTTTCTAGTTAACTTTTATGGAACTGCTCAGTGAAATGAGAAACAATCACAATTTTAAATGACTCAATTATACTTTTCTAAAAATTGAGGGGGAAAAATAGATATGTTATTGAAATAAAGGAGTGAATAACGTTAGGTGCAACATACACAGAAACTGAAGTGTGATTTACAGTTTAATCCCATGAGTAGAAAGGATATATTGAAGGATATATTTCATTGAAAGGTCACCATCACATCCACAAATCAATACTGACATTGCTAATGTTAATTATTATTTTAGTACATTATATAGAACTGCTGGGTACTGTTACCTCTGAAACTCAGGAAGCTAGTATTGGTATTTTATCCTTGTTAGAGAGGAAGTAAGTTACTTTTTATTTTAAGGAATTTTATCTTGCCCACTGGGAGCATGTACATGTAATGGTCTGAGATGACTGAAAAACTTTTTTTTTAGTGGAATGCTTGCTTCTTTTTTTCAGAGTTGGAGAAGGCAGCATTTGCCTTGAAAAGTACTATTTTTTCCCCCCAAAGTTATATCAGATAGTTAGCTCTGGTTAGAGAAATTTGTTTTACAAAGATCAAAAAAAAATTAATTATATTTTATTTTGTTTAATAATGCTTATTCTTCAAGGGCAGGTAGATGGGTGTGTAGAGAAATGTGCACTTACTGTTTCATATGTTGTTTTGAGTAATGGATGTTGATTGTATAGTTTGTGAATAAATAGGTTTTTTTGGTTTTAAAAAGGTTTGCCTATTTGTGGTGTTAGTTTTTGAAAAAATTAGATTGATTAATTTATTTGTTATGTGAAAATGAAATATATAAGGCACCTTTTATGGTGTCTTGTGTATGAAGTACTCAGTAAATGCTAGCTGTTTCTATGAAGCACTTTAATTGGTTTTATTTAACCTCACTTTCTTCTGATTTTAAGAAAAGAGGAAAACTTCTTTGTAATTTTTTCCATACTTGGAAATGAGAAGTCACTACTTCTGATACTATGGACAGCTGGCTTTCAGTTGGGGAATGTTCTTGGTGGAGGTTTATACCTCAACCCAAAAGAAACAAGATCTGGGATGGGAGTGCATATAGCTACTAGATTCTGTTTATGAACCTACTGTGGCCTCCGTACTGACATCAGTAGGCCAGGTTAGTCTCTTTCTTACACAGAGATAAGACATAAGATGGTTAGATGCAAGGTGGAGGAGAGAACGAAATAGTGAATTATGGAGGAGAAAGGGATCTCATTTCTTCAGGCCCCCAAAAATGCTTAGTTAGCACTCCTTTGTGTATGAAGGGAAAAATGCATACATTTTATAAGGATATGAATAGTGGTAGATTTATACTAAGCTTGGTAACTGTAATAGCAAATTCTTTCAATCTGAGGGAAATAATTGATGTTCATGATAATGATATAATTAAAGAGTTAATATACTTTCTGAAACAACACTAAACACTAATACTATATTGAACATAATTTGTAGTATTCTTATCTGAATGTGTGTGGCATAGATACTTATTAGTCAGAACACTATACAATCCAGACCATGTCTGATAATTTGAGAATCATTATTTTCTAGACAACAGGTTCTTAGATTATAAAATATTTATCTTAAATGTGCTAACAAATACTACATAAACACATGCAAGGTTTAGACCACAAAACCCGAATCTATTTTATTTTCTTGTAAATCTTTTTTTCTTAAATTTTTTTTTTACATATTTTAAATTGGATAATAATTGCTTCAAATATTGTGATGGTTTCTGCCATACACCAACATGAATCAGCCACAGTGTTTCCTGTCTCTTGAACCAAGATCTACTTTAATTGGAGCCTATGTGCAGGGTTTTATGGTACACTTCAGTATGAAACTGGCTTTTAAATTGATGTTATATGTCAAAACTATAAAGAAGAGTTTAAATTAAAAAAGCTTTGGCTCAGAAAGCTAGTGTTTTCATGATTATAACTGACCAATATAGCCTTTTCAGTTTGAAAATTGTGCTTTGTGTAATGACATCAAAAGCTCGTTTCCCTGCCTTTCTCAGCAGCAGGAAATTGTTAATAATGTCTTTAATTTCAGACTTCATGAGTCAGAAGCCTTTTAAAATTGATTGGGACTTTGATTTCATGACATACATATATCTTAATGAGTTGTACGTTGATACAAGAACCATAGTCCTATAATTATCTTCAAATCAATAGGTATATTAAATGTGTTTTTCCTTAGAGATTATTATGAAACTTATGTTGTGTTTTGTAATTGATGACATTTTAGGATTGAGAAAATAATGTGTTTTTTTAAGCCAATAATAAAAATATACAAGTTTGTAAATGATTCACTTATTACTAAAGTAAAATGAAATATGTCACTTTACCTATGTGCAATTAAATATGCCTACCTGAGTGGAAGAGGGGGATGGGCCTGTAGCCAGTGTACCATGAACTGTGCCTTAATGAGTGTTATGTGTGAACCTCACTTGCTGTGTGTGCCAGAGTGGAAGAAAGGGTGAGAAATGATAGTCTATACTTGATTGAGAAGGCAGAGGGATGGGGAAGGGGGATGGCTTTTTTTCCACAGTGCTTTGACATCCATTAACCAAGGAATTCCAGTCTCTCCCTTTGTTCCTCCCTGCCATCTCCCCAGTAAAGGGAGTTTAAGATAGAAAACTGGACATGCAAGCCTCTTTCTGCCTTTGTTTTTTGGACTGTGTCGTGCCTGCAGACAGCCTATGTTGTGGTCTCTTGCTGGAAATGTATGTTTTGCAGCAAAGACTGTCCTGCGAGAGGAAACCTGTAGTTGTTCAGGACTGCCATGCCTTGGAGCAGGTCTGTCTAATTCTGGGTTTGATACTAGGTGGCCATTGTTGGCACAAACCTAAATCATATCCTTTAACCTACACATTTTCAGCAATAAATCTGACTTTTAAATCTCTGCATGACATTTTGTCTCTCAAGTGGTTCAGAGGTCAGGAAGGGAAAATGGGTGTTTATGAGTCCTTCATAACAAAGATTACTGTAGATTATTTCAACATAAGCATGAGACAAAAGCCAAATTTCTTTCTAATTTTAGATTTTTTTTTAAATCATGGAAATTCTACTGAAAATAGGCAATGTTTAATTACAAGGCAATATGCAAATATTTCTTTGGCATATTTAAAAGGTCTACTGACTTAGCATTGTGCTAGACCACAATATTGATTCTATATTTAATTTGAAGGAGAGGATATGAAACAGTATCTCTGCCCATCCTGTCAACTTTCATGAGTGTAATTTTGCATATGATAAAATGCACTTATGGTAAGTTTAAGTTTGAAGAGTTTTGACACTACCATCAAGATGGAGAGTATTTCTATCACTCAGAAAGTTCTCTAAAGTTTATTTATAATCATTTCCCTTCCACCCCACAAACACTGTTCAACTAGTGATTTGCTTTCTGTGACTAGACACTGATTTGACTTTTCTAGAATTTCAAATGAATAGATTATACAATATATACTCTTTCTGATCTTCTTCACTTAGCATAATACTTTTGAAATCCATCCATGTTGAGATTCACCCATGCTATTGTGTAATGCATTCCTTTTTGTTGCTGAGCACTACTCTGTTGTATGGATATATCACAATTTGCTCTTCATATCTGTTGACAGACATCTAGGTTGTAGATGAACATCTAAGTTTTGACCTGCTGTGAATAAAGTTGCTGTATGCATATGTCAGAAGTCTGTGTATGAATATATATTTACCTGGGGATTGAATTGCTTTGTTTTATGGTAAGTATATGTGTAGCTCTAGAGGAAACTGAATCTTCTAAAGTGTTTGTACTGTTTTACATTCTGACCAGCAGTGTATTAATTTTCTGTTGTGCCATATCCTTGTTAATGCTTGGTATTGCTGTTGGTTTTCATTTTAGTGACTTTAGGGCTTCTCTGGTAGCTCAGCTGGTAAAGATTCCACCTTCAATACAGGAAACCCCATTTGATTCCTGGGTCAGCCAGATCCGCTGGAGAAGGGATCTGCTACCCACTCCAATTCTTGGCCTGAAGAATTCCATGGACTGTAAAGTCCATGGAGTCACAAAGTTGGACACGACTGAGCAACTTTCACTTGAGTGACTTGAGTGGATGTGTAATGGCATCTCATTGTGGTTTTAATATGTATTTTCTTGATGATGTTGAGCATCTTTTATATGATTATTTGACATTTGTATATCTTTTGGGAAATGTCTTTCAAAATACTTTGTTTTTTATTTGGGTTATCTTATTTTTGAGTAATAAAAGTTTATATATTCTGGATAAAAATCTTGAGATATATGTATTGTGAATACTTTGTTCCCATGGTGTGGCTTCCTTTTTGTTTTTCATTTAAAAAAAGATTACCTATTTATTTTAACTGCGTAGAGTTTTAGTTGCAGCATGCAGGCTCTCTGTTTCAGTGCTAGGGCTTTTCTCTAGTTGTGGCATGTGGGCTACAGAGAGCATGTGCTTGGTGGCTGTGGTGCATAGGCTTAGTTGCGCCTCCACCCATGGGATCTTAGTTCCCTGAAAAGGGATCGAACCTGTGTGTCCTACATTGGAAGGTGGATTCTTAACCACTGGACCACCAAGGAAGTCTCTGCTTTTTCGTCTTCTCAGTGATATCTTTTGAAGAGTGGAAGTTTCTAATTTTGATGGAATCCATTATATTTCTCTTAAACGGTTGTATTTTTTGTGTACTTACAAGATCAGAAAGAATTTCTCTTTTCTCGTAGAAGTTTTACAGTTTCAGCTTTTATACTTAGGTCTGATTCAAGTTAATTTTTATGAAAGGTATGCGGTAAAGGGCTAGGTTCCTTTTTTCGTTTTCAGTTATTATTCATTAAAAAAAGACAACTGCCTTTTCCAATTAAAATACTTTCACCATGTATATGAGGGTCTGAGTTCTGTATTCTGTATATGTCTATATACAGAATCTATATGTCTATTACTATTTTTTTTTTTTTTGGCTGTGTCTTGTAGATTGTGTTATGCTGTTCTACATATACTATCAAGTTGTGAATGAAGACAGTTTTCCTTCTTTTCAAACGGAACGCTCTATTTCCATTTCTCACCTTATTACACTGGCTAGAACCTCTAGTACAAAAGTTCCCCAATCAAGGATTGATCCCTGAGCCCTCAGTAGTGAAAAAGTATCAAGTCCTAATCACTGGACTGCCAGGAAATTTTCCTGTTCTTAAAAATCAACATGATTTTTCCAACTCTGTTCTTTATTTCCCCCAAAATTCTTGAGCTGTTCTGATTTCTCCCATATACATTTTAGAATCGTTTGTCTTCATCTACATGTAAGTCTGCTGGAATTTTGATTGGAATTGTATTGAGTCTATAAATCAGTTTGGGAAGAACTGCCATCTTAACCACCCACTCCAGTGTTCTTGCCTTGAGAATCCCAGGGACGGGGGAGCCTGGTGGGCTACAGTCTATGGGGTCACACAGAGTCGGACACAACTGAATCGACTTAGCAGTAGCAGCAGCAGCCATCTTAACCATGTCACATCTTTAAATCCATGGTCACGGCATAATTGTCATTGTTTTAGAACTTTAATTTCTTTATATGTTTTTTAGTTTTCTGTGAATGAGTCTTGCCTATATTTTTGTTGTTTATCCCTAGGTATTTCATATTTTTCTAATGCTGTAAGTATGTTTAAAATTTCATTTTCCAGTTTGATACTATTACATAGAAATGTGTATTTTTGTATACTGACCTCATAGCCTATAACCTTGATAACTCATTTATTAGTTGCATTAGCTTTTTTATAGATTCTTTAGACTGTTCATATATCTTATCAAGTTGTGAATGAAGACAGTTTTCCTTCTTTTCAAACTGAATGCTTTTTATTTCCATTTCTCACCTTAGGTACTGTCTAGAACCTCTAATACAGTCTTAAGTAGAAGCTGTGAGAATGGAAAATAAGGTATTCTTGCCTTATTTATAACCTTTGGTCTTTCACTGTTAAGTATGGTGGTATCTGTAGTTTTTATATACATCCTTTATTAAATTGAGGAAGTTCTTTCCCTAGTCTACTATTTGATAAATGTATTTCCTGCATCTATCTGAAGATCATATTTTTATTTTTTATTCTCTTAACATGATGAATTACATGTATTTTTCAAATGTCAAATCATTGCATTTTGGGGATAAACCCTATTTGGTTATGATGGAATATCCTTTCTTGATCTTTTTAAATTTAATTTGGAATAAGGATGTTTATGACTGTGCTCATGAAAAATATTGATCTGTAGTTTTCTTTTTGTTGTTTTTTTGGTCTGTAGTTTTCTTGTAATTTTTTTTTTTTTTTAGTTCTTGAGTCAGAGTAATGCTGACCTCTTTAAAAACAGAGGTTGAAAAGTATTTCCACCTATTCTTTTCTCAAAGAATTCTTATAGATTTGGTATCTTGTTCAATAGTGTTTATTAGAACTAACAAATGTTGTCACTTAGACCTAACAGTATCCTTTCTGGGAAGGTTTAAAATGACAAATTAAGATTCACAAGTAGGTACAACATAGACTTTTGTCCATTGTGTCACATTGAGTGATAGTTCATTTGATTAAATTAGAATCCCAAAAAAGTCCATTCATTGCATTGTTGATATGTCTTAGACTTTTATAATCTATAGGTTGCCTTTCATTTTTTTCTTTGTAATTTATTTATTTTTTAACTGAGTTGCCTGTCCTTTAGAATTTTCTACTTTTTGTGTTCTGTCTCTTGCATCCCAGCTAATGTCATTAATGTTCCTCTTGACCTACAGTTCAGTTCAGTTCAGTCGCTCAGTCATGTCCGACTCTTTACGACCTGATGAATCACAGCACGCCAGGCCTCCCTGACCATCACCAACTCTCAGAGTTCACTCAAACTCATGTCCATCGAGTCGGTGATGCCATCCAGCCATTTCATCTTCTGTTGTCGTCCCCTTCTCCTCCTGCCCCCAATCCCTCCCAGCATCAGGGTCTTTTCCAATGAGTCA